>JAGFMF010012288.1:6364705-6472151 GCA_019455555.1 Galemys pyrenaicus | reverse complement strand
TCAGCAATCAAAAATGAAAAACTAGATGCATTCATAGGAACATGGATGGAACTGGAAGGGATTATGCTTAGCGAAGCAAGTCAGAAGGCAAAAGAAAAAAATAGAACATCAGATTACGGTAGCAACTACCAAATAAAAGTGTAACTTTATCTGAGATCAATTCCTTTTTGGGAAGGTCAGAAGGCTGCTTTCATTTAAAGAGTCATTTTTAAATGATTTTTTTCCTGGGCTCATATCACCAGATCTACATGATGTGAAATATTTCTAATCAATGTTTAGAACTAAGATAAGTAATCTTTCAGATAGTAGCAAACCCAACATCTCTATATAAGGAGGATGTTGTTATCATTCTAACTAGTGAATTTGTATGAATTGTCCTTGAATTCTGCTCAATTTGAGCCTGAGTTTACAAAGTTACCAATATATTTTATTGATATAAGATTAACTATTTACATGGGAAATAGAGTCTACTGATTTCTGTTAAGCATGACAAAAAATGATTTTATATCAAGTTTTTTTATTTGCCTTCTGAAATACATGAATTTTTGGAATTTGATTACAATTATACAGTGGTTATAAAACAATGACTGATTCTACAGCTACCCAAGAAAGTGTATCATTATATAGAACTAAAAATCACATACCAAAAGAAGAAAAAATGTAAGTGAAACTGGAAGGAGACAGAAAAGAATGAAGGAAGGGATGAGGAAACCATTACCATAAATAATTCTGAATACCTCAAAAAAAAAAGTAGAAAAATAAGGAAATCAATGTTATAATTTCTTGACCAACTCATCTGGAAAACTTAATATTTTACATATGTATATCTTTTTAAAATGTAGTATTTATTACATGCAAATAGATATATGTTATATAATTATAATGAAATTATAGAATCATAGCAATGAAAAATTAACAAATATTTTCAACATGAAACTAAATTTATAAGGAATAAATAACACACTTGAAGTTAAAGGCAATTTATATCTGAGGGAATTTTGGTGGTGTCCATAAAATATAATAGTCCTATAAAAGTAAAAAAAAATGCCCAATAATCTTAAATGAAAATATAGTAAAATGAATAAGCATTTCATAGTAAAAAGTGTTAACAATCCTACAAATATGTGTGAGGAAAAAATTATACATTCTCTCTAAAACAACAAAATAAGTAAGTGATGATAAATGTGGTAGCTGGAATGTATTGAGTCCTTACTATGCGCTGGGCATTTGTGTACCTTGTAGGAATTAGCCTTTGCATTCCTCAGTAAGAATCCATATGTGGTCAGTATTAGTAACAACCATATTTTACAGAAAAGAAAATTATAGTTTGGAGAGTCTTATGGAATAAATGTTTGTGTGCCTCCAAAATTCCCATGTTGAAACCTTAATACTGATAGTACTAGGAGGTGGTTCAATGGGAGGTGAACAGAATTAGATCATGACGCGGGAGCTCCCCGGATGGGCTGGAAGACCCTATGTTGTGAGACAACATGTTTCTTTGTTCTGCTCTCCACCATGCAAGGCTACAAGAACAGTTGGAACTTTGCAGCCTAGAATAAAGTCCTCACCAAAGCCTAACTATGTAGGCATCCTGAGAGGGATGGAATTCTACCTCTAGGAAAAATCACTTGGGGTTTTGCAGTTCTCACTAGAGTGGGTTAAGGAAGAGTAGGACACAAAGAACTAAGTGACACTTATCTCAATTCTATAGAACAAGTGTGATATCAAATTTATTTGTTCATACAAAAATAGGATTTATAGTTGTTTTTACAAAAGTAGACTTCTTAATAGAGTGTATTGTTTAAAATACAAAGATATACTAAAATTGAGAATATACAATTTTATGATGGATTGTGGACTATATACTAAGGGTCATTCTATAATTCAGGTAAATTAAAAATCCCTTTGTTACTATCAAAATAATCATATAATCAGATAATCTTACCCTTTTTGTTTCCAAATGACTATTTGCTCAAATTGAGCTCCTGAAAATAATTATCTGATACCTTCCTTTTAATTTTGAAAATTTTATGAGGGAAAACAATATACAGGATTTAACTTTCACATTCCTTCAAGCACTCATTGAGAATAGAACTGTTTTTAAAAAAAAGAAAGAGGGAAGAGCGAGGAGGAAATGGTGAATGCTCTGAGAACTGCACTCAGATAATTAAAAACTATATAAACAGAGATGAAAACAAGCAAATACAAATCAGTTTGAAAGTCAAATCCCAGTAGCTGTCCATTCATATATGTGACTAATAGGTAATAACATATCAATGCTAGAAATTAAATTACTTGTAATTAAGCTAATCTAATTGATTATGGTACTCAAAAGCATTTTGTTACTATGTACAAAATATTTTACATAAATGATTATTAAGGAAATAGTGTTTAATTATCCTAGTATTTTGGTAAATACAGAGTTTCAATTTAAAGCAGGAAGAAATTGGTAATATTGTGGTGAATTTTCATCCTATTACTGATTAGATTACAGAATTTCATCTGACATGATTCTTCCCTAGAAAATTTGTGAAGGAAAGAATAAACTAGGGTAAGACATCATAGTCAACTCACCTATATAATAAGAACCATTGGTCCTATTATTGTAGAAGTACTAAATGCTAAGAGAATACTCTGGTTTCTCTTCAGATCGTATAAATCTTTCGCCTTTTACTAAATGCTAAGAGATAAAGAAGTCTCAATCTTCTGGTGACTTAAAGGATTCTGAAAAAAATAAAATATAAAGATAATTATATTCATCACACATCCTGAGTATACAACATACTCAAATGCTCAGTTATATAAAAATTTATTGTGATGATATACAATCAGCTTACAGATTTCATTTAATCAAAATGTTTGTTGCCATTCTCTTTGGAGGAAATCACTATTAGGGACAAAAGCAAACAAATCACAATGAAAGTTGGAACCATCTGAAGTATCACAATGGGGTTGTTGATTCTTTTATGAAAGGGCAGGGTGCCATTTTGAAATTCAAATGAATGACCTTTCCAACATATTGGGAACAGAAATACATAAATAAAACTTGGGATATATTCTGTGATGCAAATTGTGTAGGGAAGACAGCCTAGATCTGGGTCATAAGTTTCAACATTTTTATAATAATTGAAATTTTACAGGGAATGGTCTTTGAGAAAAGTGTAATAGATGTGAATTCCAACCAAAAAAGTGATATCTAGAAAACCTCCAATAGTGTGGAAACAAAACATAGACTTCCAAATAGCCCAGGGCTTGAAAAAATAAAAATAAAATCTATATTAAAACATGTATTAAATAAAATGATAATGAAGAAAAGTTACATTCAAATTATATTATAGTGCTCATAAAAATAATCTTGATAGTCAATACATATATCAGCAATGAGTGCAGAAAATCTGAGTTGACGTACCATTACAAGAATCCAGAAAAAAAAAGAACCAAAAATAACAGAGAAATATTAAAGAAAAGATCAGAAATTAATGAAACAGAAAAGTAATATAATAAACCAAATTAAGAAAATGCTGTTTCTTTGAGAACATGTTTAGGATTAGTAACCCTCTAATAATAAGCATAGTAAGATTGATCAACTCTCAAAAGACTTACTATTTAAAAAGTGAACATATAATACCAATAGCAGAAAAATGAACTCTGTGTCAAATGGTAAAAAATAGATTAATTTTGTAATAAGTTTGATTTCCTGAAAACGACCCACAGATTGTGGGGATAAAGTGTCCAGAAGCAGTGGAGAAAGTTTCCTTAAGGACTTAGGGCAAGAGCTAGTAGTTTTTCTTTTTCTCTTGTGAAATGCTTTTTGTCTTCTTTCTTTTTTAAATTGTACATTTTTTTTAAATTGAAAGAACAATGATTTGCCACACTGATATGATTTAGGAGTACAGTAGATATGACTTAGGAGCACAGGAGTACAGCACAGGAGTAGGAGGATCACACCGAAGAGCAGCCATAATCAAGAGGTTTTCAAGAGCCAACAGGGAAACAAGTCAAGGAACCTGAAGTTGCTCTCTCTCTCCTTTTTTTTTTAATTTATTTATTTATGCATACAAGCACTGGGGTACAGGCCAGTGGTGTGCGGGGTGAGAAGATCCACCAGAGACAGAGCGGGGAGCAGAACAGGCAGATCAACGGAAGTACACTGCTGAGGGGAGCAGCAGGCGAGGTGGGAGACAGCTGCTGCACAATGTGGGTCCCCTCCCTGGCCGGCAGCAGGGATCAAACTCGTGCTGTTGTGGCTGCGGTTTGCTTCATAGTGTGTTGCTTAACCCACTGCACCACCAGGGAGGCCCTGAAGTTTCTTTCTAAAGTCAGTTGTTCCTATTTTCTAGGGTACATCAGATAAGCAGGCTAAAGCTGATCTGGAAGACTGTCATTGGTATGCCAGGTTGCATTATGGAAACCCGTGTTTACTTAGATTAAGTTGGAAACACGCTACTTAGATTAAGTTTGTGACATGGGCAGGTCAGTGCCGGTATTTCCATTTGCGGGTTCTAATCGACACATTAACTTGATTAATCAAAATGAGGCAAAGTAAATTGAAGGGACGCCTTGCAGCATAATGTATTGACCACATAAAGTTATACATTGACATACAAGTAACCATTTTAAGTCAATAAATTTGTCACTTTGAATACAATGGGAAATGTCAAAAGTAAAACTGACTGCCGACATACATGCAAAATATGAAATATTAAGGCAGTGAGATTTAAATAAATTAAAGATGATAATACCTCATGAATTCTCCCACTTATTTAAAAATGAAAAACACTAGCTTTTTTCTATACTTGAGGTAGCACCAATACTGCATATGACTCAGAAGTAGAGACTCATGTCACTTCAGAGGCATATTAGGGACTGCCACCAAGGCACCCACCCAGGATCCACCACAGTCCATTGTGCTCCCCCCCAAATTTGTCCTCCATCCTTCCCCTGCCCCAGTGGGACCCTCAGGTTTACAGTCAGATTTTTAGCATTGTATATGTTTTGGTTCTGTCTGACTCTTTGTTTTATTTCTTTATAGCCCACATATGACTGAAATGATCTGCTATTTGTCTTTCTCTTCCTGCCTACCTATTTTGGTTAGCCTAATTCCCTCAAGTTCCAGCCATGTTGTACAAATGACATGAGCATAGCATTGGCTTATAACACTGTATGTGGCTCAGAGGTACAGAATCAAAGTCCTTCAGAAGTATGTTACCACCATACTATGTCCATCACCAAGACAACCACCGTCCTCCATAGTAGCCCACTGTTCCCTCTCCACACTTTGCTTTCCACCGTACCCTTCCAATTCTCGTAGCCTCAATTTCATGCTGAGTTTTTCTTGGGATTTCTTGGGCTTGATATTGGTTTGGCTTTGTCTGACCCTTTATTTTGTTCCTCTGTATTCCATATACATGTGAAACCATCAGTATTTATCTTTTGCTGAGATGCCAATCCATCAAATCTACATGCTCAAAAAGCACTGATTCTCTACACCTGAAGCAAACTGTGAAGCACAGAAAATAATTTTTGTCCTGCTTTATTGTCTTGCTTGCCCAGGTTCTCCATGAACCACTTTGTTTCCATGATTTTTGTCTCCTCCCTGTTAATACTGTTTAGAAGCAAGTTGGAATGCCCTTCTTTTCCTGGAACCCAGAGATCTTTTGTTCTCTTTCTTCCAAGTGCTAGGCCAAAAGAATAACTTTTAAGTATGATGCACTAAAGGATCCTTGGTGCTGGGTGTCATGTGGCAATATACATCTGAAGGGTGTGATCCTATATCATTAAATTTTATTCAATGTCATAAGTTGATAGTACTTCAATAAAAACACATGTATGACTTCCTTTAAGATATTAAATATTGCAACCATCTAAATTAAATGAAATAAATTTCCTGTATAAATACCATCCACTTTAAGAAATAAAGATTCTCATATATTATTCTTATTATGAGAATAATTATAATCTCATAAGAATAAAGATTCTCATATTAATGCCTCTGATGCCATCATCCTCCTTCCTAGGGATGACTTCTATGATAAATTTTGTGCTTGTGACTCTTTTCCAAGTTTCATTTTTATGCTACATATGTTCACATATAAAGAACGTTGTTTCTTTTTGCCTATTATAACTTCCACTCTCTTATGCCACTTTCCTTTCACAAATTGTTTATTTCCTTTCTTTGTACTCACCCAAAGTATCATTTATTTTTCTGCAATTTGTATGACGCTTTTGCTTGAACCCTTTTACTTTCCTTGTCAGTAGAATGCATTCCATTGACATCGGATCTTGTATGTATTTTGCTTTAGCCAATGATCTCTGGGTAGAAGTGATGCATATTCCATCTCTCACTGCAAGTCTCTGGCTCTTCCAGGTAATGATTCATTTTCAATCAGTACCCTGAAGAGACCATACATGATACAACTGAACCTGGATTATAGCATGCAACAGTCACACAAGTGAATTCACCTTTACTGAACTGTAGCCACGGTGAATAAAATAACAATTTGATAACGCTTTATTTATTTTTTTGCCAATGTGGTTCTATGATATGTAATCTAACTTCTGTATCCCTGAACAAAGTTACAATCTTCAATTAGGATTTCTCTTTTTCTCTTCCCCTTTTACTGACACTAGCAGAATATTGACATATCAATTAGGGCTCCTTTGGTTAAACGTGATTGATTTAGAGTTGGGCATATGTTTTGTCCTTTGGGGGCAGATGATGAATTATACAATCTTCAAAACTAAGAGTAATCAAGTCTAGATATCTAAATACTATTTATGATGGAGATAGGAAAAAAAAAGAGTATGGCATAAAGAAAGCAGCAGAAAAAAAAATTTCAACTGATCATAACAATTTTGTTTTAAACAGAAAAGTATATTATAATTACAAATACTATTTGAGTTGGAAGAAGCCAGAATTTCACATCTTATTATGCAACTTAATTTTTCTCAGTCTTTATCACTGTTTCATAATTTGTGGTATGACAAATTGTATGGTATGACAAAAGGAACTGTAATCAACAATTTTTTTTTTCAAATATTCAGGATTTAAACATTTTTCCCTGAAGGGTTCATAAATACTATTTCATGAATAATGATATTTCTATTCAAATAACTTATTTTGGATTATATAATCTATCAACCTAGACCATGATTTGAATCACAAGGGAAATTTTAAAAATAGTAATGTCCATGGTTCAGTTATGTGGCTATTAATAGATTTAGACTGAGATATAAACAAAATGACAATAAACATCATATCAGGAATGGAAAGATTTCAGTCTTTAATAACAATATTTGAACATATAAAACAATAAAGATAATAGTATCATACACTCCATCAGTCACATTTATCAATTCATTACCAATTTTTGTATCTGTACACCTACCCATACTTCCCCTTATTTTGAAGGAAAACAAGCTATTTTATATTTTAATTTGTATATCCTTCTGTATGTATTTTCAATCTGTGTCATCTAAAAGATAAACTCTGTAAAACTCAGAACCTTGGCACTGTTATCACACTTTAAATTATGAACTGTGATTCCTTAATGTCTCCGAAGACGTAAACAGTGATTGCATTTCCTGTTTTCTATCTCTCTTTAAAAAGTTTTAAATCCGGGCCTCCCTGGTGGCGCAGTGGGTTAAGCAACGCACTATGAAGCAAACCGCAGCCACTGCAGCACGAGTTTGATCCCTGCAGGGTGCAGTAGACCTCTCTGGTCTCACCCGCTGCTCCCCTCAGCAGTGTACTTCTGTTGATCTGCCTGTTCTGATCCCTGCTCTGTCTGTGGTGAATCCTCTCACCCCCCACAACTCTGGCCTGTACCCCAATACGTATATGCATAAATAAATAAATCTTTAACAAAAAAAAAGTTTTAAATCCAAACAAGTTAATTCCATAGATTAAATTGGTTTTCATTTCTTATTTTGATTTATATATTCAGATGCCTGGGAGCTATCTCTTTTACTCACTTTGTCCTTCTATATTTTTAATGGCAATCACTTTTGCTCTCAAAGCAAAATTGGATGACCAATTAGATAGTTACCCTTCTCTGAAATACCCTTCAATCTATACATTCTGCTTTTCCTCTTTCTTCTTAGATTATATTTTTGTTGAGGAAAGTAGGTTGGTTATCCCATAGATTTTTTGTTGTTGTAATGCATCCTTGTTTTATAACTGAACATGTCCTTTGTCCCTGAATTTCCTGTAGATTTGTTTAGATATATCATTATAGTTAGATGCAAGTTTGATTGGAGGAGACACAGATATTTCCTGCATGGTACTGCAGAGCAATTGGGATGTAAAACCTAGTTAACTTTCCCCTTGTGATTATTTAAGGCATTAATGATCTTTCTGTGCATACATCTATTTCATTAGGAATGAAAAACGATCATTTTTTCTTAATTTTTAGGTGACTATTTCTGCATCAAGCAGTGTCCCCTGTAAACATTTAGATTCTCTGAAGTATAGTTTATATAAGAAATGCAGGATAGATGCTTTTTATTTGCTAGTTTCAAAATGTTGAGTTGCTTCCTTAACAACCACCAAAGTGACAATTATGAACTCATGGTTTTAAAATATTGGATGTTTTTCAATTCATTACACTTATTATTCTTTTTGAAACTCAAATTTTCCCATCTTTTGCTAATGGTTGAGTCTTCTTACTGAGTCTCTGGTGTCTCAACAAGGACACTTTAATCTTCGATCATTTACATGCATTGTAGTTTGGCAAGAGATAGCATGCCAATTTTAAACTTACCCTGTCCAAGTTGTGGTATCAGCTAATTTCCCCACAAAACCCTGGCTTTCCCCCACCCACTCTCAGATCATGAGAGCTGGGGATGTTCGTTCCTATGAGGCTGATTTTTAAGGAGACAGAGATAAGAAATACGGTTTCAAGAACAATTACATGCATCATATGCTTATTCTGATACATTCAGGAATACAGATTTTTAATTGTCCTCATTATTATTGTATTTGCAACTCCTTTTTATAATTAAAATCCAGCTTGCTGTGACATCAACATAGTTACACTAATTCACAATAAACTCAAGACAGTCTAAGAATAATGATAGCTATACTGTCTCCAAGAATTAGCAAATAGTTTAAGATAATTTTAGCTATGTTCCCTTGTCAAGGTATTATTTTTAAATTACTATATTTTAATAATCTCTTGAAAGCATGTTTTCATCATGTGCTATGCAAGCCCTCAATAATATCAGTTTAATCTTCTTAACATTTTAAGGATTACATCTTTAAATGACATTTGCTTTCTATTTATAAAAGTTTTTTCTTTAATGTTTGAAATCAAACCATTTGATTTATGTGGTATAGAATTAAACATACAAAGCAATGTGAATCTATGGAAGTTCAGTTTCTATTTGGGTTGACTCCAAGCTATCCACTTCGATTTCCTCCCTCATGTTTAATAAACAGTTTGGTTTATCATTTAATGTCATTCAAAATATGAAAGTTCAATATGTATATTATTTCTTATAATCCAATATATAGATTGTCAATAACATGCATATATAGTCTCTACTTTTAGATAACTATGGAATGGCATACACACTTATGGCTTTTTTAAATTTTGAAGGTAACTTATATTGTATATAAAAATTCACCTCATTCCTTTTCAGAGTTGACTAGTATCCTGTTAAATGATTTTTACCACGACTTGTTTAACATCCCTTAATTGATGCACATTGGTGATTTTCTTTGTCTTCAGTTTAGGCACTTTGTAAAGGGTGACTAATAATTCTAAATTAAAGGCAATACAAAGCTGTGTTGAGCCAAAGATGCCAATACTTGCACAGAGAGTTTTGTACCAACTCTGGTTTGTCAAAATTAGGAATTATTTCCCTCTGTTGATAGACTATATTTAGATCACTTTTATTGCACTGTGCTAGGAATCTCTTGACCTGCTGTGTCAGAGACCACTTGGGTGACTTCACATATTAAATGCTTTGTCAAATACATTCTAGCTAGCGCACATTGCCCAGTCCTCTGAATGAGGGAAGGGACATCTGGTCACTCTAATGATCCTGAACCCTGGAACTTTTGTTATTGAATACTGGGCATGTGGTAGGTTCTGTCTAAAGCCAAGACCCTATTGGGAGTGCCACATGGCATTTATAATCCTTTTAATTATAAGGGATTATAATTATGAGCTAATTATGAAATCCAGTCATAAACTTCCTTAGATACAAAAGAAATATGTCATGTTTGTTTTTTTCCTAATGTATAAAAGAAAATAAACTAATACAAATTGTGAGAAACACAGCTCTTTTCAAACAAAGGGATTTAAGCATGGATTTACAGATATTTTCCAATTTTGCCCCTATAAAATAATAGATTTTTAGCTCTGTTTTATAATGAGATAGCAGAATTTAGCAAATCTTAAGAACAATGGTTATGGTCTAATAGTCACATTTCTTTGTGCAAAGAAAAACAAGTTTACATGATCTAGTTAAGTTCCTCAGATTTGAAGACTTTTCTGAGAGCCTTATATTAATAACCAGAGAAAGAGAGTGGTTTCAATCCAAACTTTATCAAATTTGTATATTATAATATCTCAGCTGGTTCAGTCTTTTCAGAATGCCCGACTGGAAAAAACCCAACACAACTTTCATATTAAGGGGGTTAGATTTACATATTTAACATTTATTAGCAAAAGTATAAATTTGTTTATTACATTTTTTTTCACTATTAGGATCACATTTGAACATTTCTTGTGTGAAATTAATTTCTAGTAACAGCATTCTAACATCATTTATTATACAGGAAATAAAATTATTGATATGGGGTCTCCCTGGTGGCGCAAGGGGTTGAGCACTGCACTGCGGGGGTTCCTCAGCCACTGAAGCATGAGTTAGGTCCTTGACCAGGGAGGGGACCCACATGACACAACAGACCTCTCCTGCCTCGCCCCCTCTTCTCCTTAGCAGTGTCCTTCAGTCGATCGGCCTGTTCTGCTCCCCACTCTGTCTCTGGTGAATCCTCTCACCCCCAATCCTGTGCCTCTGCTCTGTACCCCAGCTTTTGTATGCATAAATAAATAAAATCTTTTAAAATATAGAAATAAAATTATTGATAGTGCTATTAATATTATGAAAAAGTACCTTATGGTGGAAGAAAGCTAGAGGAAAGTAGTTTTCCTTTTTCTATGAAATATATTCTTTTGAATAACAATGTTTTGCCTTACAAATGCAGTAATTTGTGTAATAGGGTTTTCCTTTTAAATTTTGACCATAAAATAAAAACTACAAAACAACTCCATCCAGGTTGGAATATTCACATTTTTTAATGTTTTTGCGTTCATTGTTGTTTCACACTTCTTTCTCTTGATTTGTGTTATTTGATTAACTAATATAACCACCTAGTTTTATTCTGAATGAGATATATTATCAGCATCATATCATTATTATTAATGGCAAGAGTAATAATTGTATTTCATTTCTAAAATTTCTCTGTACCTCGATGTGAAATAAGCTAATTAACCTATTTTTAAAAGTTGATACATTAAAAATGATCTGTTCACTAGTTATTTAATAGAATCAAATATTTTTCTTCATTAGATATTTACATACAAAACTCCCTATACTTTTCTCTTGTGTTTATTAAAATCTTTCAGCATATGTAATCAAAGTGGTTTTGGGGGAGAAGTTGTCATTAGGAGAAGATAAATCAGTGAGTAAAGGATGACTTCATAACCTGCAATTATGCACATAAATAAATTAGAACAAAATGAAGCAGCATCAATCTTAATGCACATTATAAAATTGAGAGAAACATTAGTAGAGTGACAGTCGATTAGTTGCTTAGAATTAGTGATGTTAGATTTACTAAGATGGACTTTAGAAATGGTGACCATTGAACCATATGCTGAATGCCAACCCCCAAGCCCATCTCACACTTGATTTGACCACAAAACAGTTGAAAGAACCTTTGGAACCCACTAGCAGTTGCAATAAGAGGCAATTAATGATCCAGAAAAAGAGCTCAATCTTCGTGTGTAACTTACCAGTATTTTTTTTGCAGAGTGATGGGACAGATTGACAATATTAAAATAGTACAAAGAACCACAAGAATATGCCCCATGTACAAAACCTAAACGCT
Organism: Galemys pyrenaicus; assembly: GCA_019455555.1. NCBI lineage: Eukaryota > Metazoa > Chordata > Mammalia > Eulipotyphla > Talpidae > Galemys > Galemys pyrenaicus. The sequence goes on along the minus strand of JAGFMF010012288.1, from coordinate 6,460,030 downwards.
TTGCAGAGACTGGAAATGCAATTTACCATGATAGCTTTGTTCTAGCTCAAGTAGAGAGCACCTTGTCTTTCCTCTGCCCTTTGGTTCTCTTCAAAACCTCAGTGGATTGGCACCCCTTCACCCCATCACAGTGAGATTCCTGAAAACTTTTCCCTCATTAAAAACAAAAGACATTTTAATTTTACACATAATATATGCATATAAAGTGAAATTCAACTAAAAACTAATAAGTGGACACATAATAGAGCCTCCTGAGTGATGCAGGGGTTAAAGTCTCAGCACTATCAAACTATGGCCAGCCACTGTGGCATGAATTCGATCCTCAACCATGGATCTGACCCACATGACTCTGGAGACCTCTCCAGTCTAGCCTGCTGCTCCCCTTAGCAGTGTTTTTCAGTAGATTTGCCTGTTCTGTTCCCCACTCTGTCTCTGGCAAATCCTCTCAACCCCACACCTCTGGCCTGTACCCCAGTTCTTGTCTGCATAAATAAATATTTAAAGAATAAATAAACAAATGAGCACAAAATAGAAAAGAAATATTGACTAAAGGAGTTTAGAAATAGACAGGTTCTTGATTTCTTTTAAGTAATCACAATTCCTGTCCCTCAGTCCTCCTCTGAAGCTATCAAAAATTCACCAAATCATTGATATGAAATTTGTTTCAACATCATCTACCTATTAAGCTGTCACAGATACTCACTATACCAGCACAAAACAAATGGTCTTCTATTATATCCTTTCCATTAAGACAAGCTTCTTGCAGGTAGAACCCCAGCATGATTCATCAACACCATGTAGTTAGCTGGGGTAACATTTCAAAATCCACTTACAGATTATGTTGAATGTGCCCTACATATATTGTCTTGACAATGACTTATTTCTCCATCTGACTAGTAGAGATTGTTACCTGCCCTTGCAGACACTATATTCCTGAATCCCAGACCCTCTGCTACCAAGAAGATCCCCTGGGAATGGAGTTCACTAGCCACACTAATCATAATTAAAGTGCTTTTGCTTTGTCTTTATGTGGCAGGTGGCAGACACTCTTTAGAGCACCCAAGTTTGGGGGTCTGGGGGTACCCCTCAGTCTGCACACCAATATTAACAGTGAGATTATGAAGCATCAGCTATTTCCTAGTATATATTTGTATATATGCACTAGAAGATATCATTAATTTAGCTATAACATGTTGCATTGATTACACTTTTACCTACAAAATGAGCAAACGTGTTTCACGATGTTTATTTTTCTTGAACCTGTGTTTTGCTTTAGACCATGAAATAGCAGTAGTGTAACAAGTTCACCTGCTCTTCCAACATGTATACAGCTGTCTAGCCTATGAATCAACATTGCCATTTTCAATTGCTGTTAGTAAGAAAAATGTCAGTTTATTTTCAAATCTATAAATTCTACCTCTGAAAGTCATTACAAAAACTAATGTATTATTTTCCACAAATCTTACTTGTTTCCCAGTATAGATTTTATACAAGCAGCCTTAGAAGCACTCTATTTTACAATGATTAGTATGAGTGTGATAAATTTTTTGATCTAGGAGGTATTTAGGTATTCTGAATGTCCAATTTCTTACTAGTCAAAGAAATAAATCAAAAGGTTATAACATAAAGTTTTAGACTACAAAACATGAAAAACAAATTAAATACATGTCGATTTTTCCCCATGAACTCTGCTGTTTATGTCTCAGTCTATTTTTCAAACTCTTCCTCTTCCTTTCACAGAGAACACATATTCCAGTTGTGTTTGTTTTATGGGTACCCATTTGAAAATTCAATAAGTTTAAAAATTATTTAGTTGTTTTATTCTCTTAACATTGTTTTTATCAGCTTCTTCTTTGCATTCCGAAACTCTAATGAGATTCTTTGCTTAAGTAACTTTCTCTCTACAACAGAAGAACATATCAAAGAGATTTGTATATCCAACCTGTTGCTTTGTTCCAATTATCTTGGATATTACCCTGCACAATAAAGTCATTTAAGAAGTGTTTGTTAAATTAAAGTCTTTAATATAGAAATGCCCAACGTAAAATGCTAACTTCTGGCACTGATACTTCCAAATCTGCACAAATTTTGATACTCTGGAAATATTTCTGGAACTTTCTTTCTCTTGTATAATCTTTACTCTAAAGGAGTTCATTCACTCTGAGCAGGCCAGTCCCTAGAGGAGTCAGGTCAAATTCCTCCTAATTCAGTACCTTTTTTTTTTTCTTTAAATATTTATTTAGTTATGCATACAAGAACTGGGGAACATGCCAGAGTTATGGGGCTGAGAGGATTCACTAGAGACAGAGTGGGGAGCAGAACAAGCAGATCGACTGAAATACACTGCAGATGGGAGCAGCGGGTGAGGCAGGAGGGGTCTGCTGCACCATGTGGGTCAGCCCCCTGGCCTGTGGCAGGGATCAAACTTGTGATGCAATAGCTGGGTTTGCTTCATAGTGCATTGCTTAACCCATTGTGCCACCAGGGAGGTCCACCAGTAACTTTATTTTTAAATATATTTTAACTTTTTGTTTGTTTCGTTAAGACGTATTTTATTTATGCATTTACACAAATACAGATTTCATTTAGCAATAGCTGCTACTCCAGCCTTGAAATGGATTCTGAGTAACCTTGTTTTGGTTACATGCTCATCAGTATCTGCAATCAAGCTTTGAGTTAGTGCAAAGGGACATGTTATGTAGTTTGGTCCAACCTTTATCACGGTGTGCCATATTGACAAAGCGAGGAACTTCAAACTATAGATTCTGTCTATAGAATAGAGACTGAGAGAAGAGTGGGGGTGGGAATCAAAGGGAGAAACAATCATGGGAATTTATTGGTGCCTTGGTGGTAGGTGTGGAGTGATAATATACAACTGAAGAGTTGTGAACTTACACATTTACAAAATTTGTGTAAACCAAAATGCTACCTTAATAAAAAAATGCAATTTTAAATAAATAATAAAAGAAACAATGGACTTATCACAAATAAATTATGAATGATATTGGCAATAACTATGATCAAATGTCCTGACTCCCGTAACTAATGGGTATACCAATCTTTACCTACAACCCTAGACACAAAAACAAAAAAACAAATGAATGGTTTAATTTGAAAGACAAAGACAATTATACTACAATATAATGAAACTTTAAAAATGTTAAGCTTTAATAATCAACACAAAAAACTTTGATTTCTCTATGATGCAATTACAATTAGATAATACTAACATTAGGTTTATAAATTGTCATATTAACTGTTAACCGTTTGCCATTCATATTATTCTTTGAAAATTTGTAGTTTTCTTTAAAATCATCTGTTACCTTAGATGTTTTTTCATTGAATTTGTATTTTTATTTTGATAAAATGCATTATGAAAAGATGATTATACTTTGCACCTGTGATAGACAGTTAAAATATATTTATGGTTAAGAGGACCATTATAATAGCACAGTAGAAAATGTATGCATAACAGTTTCATTAAAAAATGAAAGGTAGCACAGAAAAGTTTTGTTCTCTTTGATATGAATACACACATTTATATATATATATATATATATAAAATGGAGTGGTGCATTGAGAAAGTAAAAGACAGATGTGAATATAAATGTAGGTGCAGATACAGATAAAGATACAACATGGATGCAGTTGAACATACACTGTTGGGTATAGGTAGATCCTAATTCCCACACATTTGAAAATCTATATATAATTTTTGACTCCCCTCAAACTTAAGTACAATTTTCCCTTGATAGCTTTAGGGAGTTTTCAGGAAAATCATAGATACCAAAATTCACCAGATTCTCTGTATTTATTCTCTGTAACTGTATTTATTCTCTGTAACTGTAGTTCTGTATCCACAGATTCAATATTGGCCATTTATTGAATCCGTGAATCTGGGACTCAGAGATAGAGTCAACTCTATTTATTGAAGAAAAAAAAAAGGTTTATAAGTGGACCTGAACAATTCAGACTTGTATTATGTATATGTGCATATATGTATGGTGTCTGTCTCTGCCTCTGGTGAATCCTTTCACTCCCCTGCACCTCTGGTCTGTACCCCAGCTCTTGTATGAATAAATAAATCAGTCTTTAAAAAATGTTAATTAAAAAAAGACAAAATGAAACACATACAGAAGAATTTTAATTAAGGTGTGCTATATTCTTTGAAAATTAAGGAGGTATTTTAAAAACCTCTCAAACCAAAATCAGAACTATAAAATAATAAAGGCAATAATAACTGATTTATGGAAAACAGAACTGAATTTTTTTCAGACTGGAATTATTTTTCTTCTAGATCATGTATCCTATCTTAGTATTCAGGTAAATGAATACATTTTACAAAAGTTTTCAACATATAGAGATGTCCACTAGTAAAATTAAAAACTGTTTTATCTCTAGTGAAGCTTTTATTCACCTTACATTCATAAATTACCTTTACGCAAAGGTGTACTTAAAATAACTTTGTATTCCTTAACACATATTACTTAAATACATATTAACATTCATTTTGTGTAAACTTAACCACCTTTAACTCGCTTGTTAATAAATTGTAAGTTCTCCTTTCTATTGATATACTATCAAAATGCATATTCATTGTACATGACCACTTCATTATAAATGATTGTTTCTCCCTTTGTGCTACATACACTTCAAACACAAGTTCACTATTTTCTTTCCATGTGTGTGTGCGCGTATGTGTTTGTGTGTGTGTGTATGGAAGGTGCCAAGAGTCTAGGAAGTGATTGATTGTGATTGTGTCTGTTGGGTTAATTAGTGAGAGTATGTGTGCATGTGCATGTGTGTGCACGTGTGTGTGTGCACTGGGAAAACAAGGAAGTGGGTTCCTGTACAGAAGTACATACATATATAGTGATTGACTGTATAAGTTGGCTGATGGGAATAATGGATTGTTTACTCAGTAAAATACCCTTAAATCTAAGCTGTGTCTTCTTTGGACATTTTTAAGTATCTGCCATAACCTTAATGGAGCATCATGAATCTCTAAATTCCATCTAAATTGTCATTATTTGCCTTGCTAAGGATGGAAAAATGATGTCTTAATTGTGTAGTATTCTGGTATGATTTGTGTCTTTAATATTAATTGTAAATAAGCAATAAGCCAAAGTCAGGATTTTCTTTTGCTGATGAGCAATAAATAAATTTTACAAGTGTTATCATAACTGGACTTAAATCAGGAACAAAGAATGTGTTATTGATCAATGTCTCTTTTCCTACTAAATCACTCATTTGTCTCTAAAACCACACAACATTCCAATAAATTCTCCAGGAAGAATCCTTGGTAGGTTATTTCATAAACAAGGAAATATAGATAATAAGGCTTGATATGTTCTACCTGTCTTTAGCAGGAAATTTAAAGCACAATTTGAAATGTATGGACAGACCTTGCCCAAGGCTACAGGTACAAATAATTGCCTATGTGGAGAAATTCTTTTTAATCAGTAGATTATACAACAAAATGGTAAAATTCTTGCTTGCTCAGCAGTTTGACAAAGCATTTCTGCAGGTTATTCTATGTGCAAATTTTAAAAAATGTCCTTCCAAACTTCCCCCTGGCAGGAACTTCATTTATTTTAACCCCTGTTAGTCTAAGGGAAATGCATCTTTCACTACAATAGATTAAATTGAAAATTCCCTATGTGTTTTCTCCCTCAATGGAGGATGACAATAGAAGAGGAGACAGAAGAATTCTTACTTTTGTTCTTACATCTTATTTTAAATGTTGGATTCCAAGGCAACAATTTCCCTTATAATTTTTAGTGAAATACTGGGCTACAATATGGACAGAAAAAAAAAACATAATTTATAATTACACACACTCAAGATATTGATGGTTCTTAAATTCTGCTTTGAATTGATTTTGATACTGTCCTGCTAAGCTTAGGCTCACACTGAACACAAAACTATTCTAAAATATTTGGGAATTTTATGATACACACACATGTGATTTCTATTTTGCGCCAAGATCGGTATCTTTTTTTCCCTACAAAAAAATTTTAGTATAGGGGCCTCCCAGGTGGTGCAGTGGGTTGAGCAACGCACTATGAAGCGAACCGCAGCCACTGCAGCACGAGTTCGATCCCTGCCGCTGGCCAGGGACGGGACCCACATGGCGCAGCAGACCTCTCTTGCTGTGCCCGCTGCTCTCCTCAGCAGTGTACTTCTGTTGATCTGCCTGTTCTGCTCCCCACTCTCTGTGGTGAATCCTTTCACCCCCCCCACACACACACACCTCTGGCCTGTACCCAGTGCTTATATGCATAAATAAATAAATATTTAAAAAATTATAAAAAAATTTAGTATAAACATCAATTTTATTAATCATTTTTTTCTTGGAAGCAATAATCAAAAATAGTTTGTTTTAGCAAATATTTAAAAGTAATCACTCATCTGTAATGTTGACTCATGATCTTTCAATAATGTCACTGGATTTTCAGATAGCTGCCTCAATTTCACAAATAACTAAGCATAGGTGATACATCAATATGTGAACACAGGTGATTTTTCTGGGATTGCTGATTTAACTTGGAAAATAAACAAAATTATTTTCTATGTAGCCCTTGTAGTATTTCTTCAGGCTCCACAAACCCTAAATTTTCTAGGGCTAACTTTGTTAAGCAGGGTTCAGAACCACACACACAAAATTAAACAAGATAAATTATAGTAAATGCAACTTACAGAAATATTTGAGAAAATGTAAATGTGGGAAAGAAAATTAAAGCCTATTTTTCCCTAAGAGGAAATAATTAAGAGAAAAATGAACAAGAAAGGAGGTATCAAAATAAAATGAAGACATACATAAAAATGAATTTTAATGTGATATGATTAACAGACATTCATCATGGCATCTGGTTGCAGCTAACTTCTCTCACACTCGTCCATTTTCAGTATCATAAAATCAGAGTAAGATTGTGAGCATACTTATCTCTGGAATGCAATGACAGCTCAACCTTTTTTAGATCAATAAGTGTGATAAACCACTGTAACAGAATTAAGGATAAAAATATATGGTTTAAAAGGTAAGTATCAGGTAAACGCAAGTTACCAGGTTTTTCCACCCTCCTGCCATTAGTCTCAATGATAGACCCCTGCGATCCTGCACGCATGCCTACTGGCGGCCACTACAAGTAGGCGGCGCACCTGCGCAAAAAAGACTGGGTATATAAGGCTCGCTTCACGGGGACGCCAGGAGCAGAGCAAGAGCAGAGCAAACTCGAGAGTAAGCACAGCAGAGCATAAGCAGAGGCTAGAGAGCCCTGAGTGTGAGGATTTCCCGGGGCGAGGAGGCCTGCCATCCTCCGGCCCCCTGGCCTCCCTGCCTGCCGTGTACCTGGTCGCCTCTGATGCCGAAAGATGAATAAAAGCCTGGAAAAGCCACTGAGGGCCCCAGGATTCCTCTTTGACCCATCTGCGGAATCGGAGAGCCTGCCCCGTGCCTCCCTGCCTCCACAGTAAGGTAAGCAATAACTGGTAACAGGACTCTGCGGTATTAGGACTTTGTGGGTTCTCCAGAGCAATGCTAAGAGGACCGGGGCTGACCAGAGCGGTCCTACTTAGAAAAGCTCTTTAGACTCAAAAGCTCTTTAAAGAAATGTTAAACAGAGTTACCAGTTGACTAGGGCCTCCTCTCTCGGGCACCACTTAAGGGATGCAGCTGATCAGCATTAGGATGGACGAGTAGCCTGGCCCAGCAGACGCTGTGCCCAGGCAAAATGCTATCTGGGAAAAGCAAAAACAGCATTTTGGAAAACTGCTTCCACCAGAAAAGTCAGTAACTAAACAATGTCAACTCTGAGATGTGACATTGCTAAAACTGCAGTTCCCAGAAGTCTCTCCATAGTTAGGGTAAGTTTTAACAGCCCAGTTTTCCTCAATGCATAGTCATCAAGTGGCTACATTAACGACACCTGCAGGGGCTTTCTTTGTTGAAATCCTGGAAATGTTTCTCCTCGCAGACTATATGGAGTCCTCTTTGAGAAGCTTAGAATTAGGTTTTTCTAGAGTTTTCTGGACACTTGCGATGCTTGAGTCCTCTGACTTGATTCTTTAATAAGTTCACTTTTGTTGGCCTCAATTGTTTGTAAGCCCACAGAGGTTTTAACCAGGGAGTTAAAGGAAGAGGGTTAGCTTGGAGCAGGATCTATCAAGTCTGCAAGAGTGAAAAACAGAAGTGGCTGATTTGCAGCAATTCCAGAGAGGGGGAGGGGAAGAGTCCATGCTGAGACTGGAGTGGTGAGCAAGCACCAAGCTTAGTGGTCATAGATAGAACTTGGTGGTCCTTAGTCTTTGAAACTACATGAATCGAGGAGAGGTGTGTAAAGAGGAAAACAACATGATACCAGATGCCGTGTTTTAGAATAGAGACTTCAATATTGAAAGTGCATGTAGGTTGGGATACTGAAATAAGACCAGAAGCCTCTATTGAATTTGCGGAAGTAAGAGCTTTTGATAGCTTAGACTGAGGCAGCAGCAGAAAAAGAAGTGGGAATACGAAAGATGATATTAACAACACACTTTTGTTCTTAGCAACTACTGATATATTGATAGCGGCTTACTTTGTGCTTCTGATCACTTCAGATCTTAAAGACTTATTTTGATTTGCTCATATTAAAATATAGAAGAGAGATTTCCTCTTTAAGAATAAGCCCTCATTCCTTCATCTTCCATTAAGCAGTGTCCCTACTTATTCTGAACACTGAGATAAACTTCAAAAGTTTTCAGATCTGAATTTATATTAAATCTGTATTTTCATGCATCAATTGGAAGTTTCAAACTTATACTCAATTCCCAAATTTCCCTTCCTTTTAGACATGGTTGTCTGAACACCAAAATGGCAAACTGTGTTTATGTTTTCTGCCTGGTTTGTGCTTGCAATGACTACTAGGCAAATGAAGATAAGTTCTTTAATTGTTCGTTAGCAAATTCAGAGCTAGAGCTATTCACTTGTGTTAAAGCAATAACTGATTAAAACATGTCTCGTACTGAGGAAGAATGTTGATAAAGTTATTGAGAGGACCTAGCATTCCTCGAACACTGTAAAATCACAGAATAGGTCTTATTGCTGAGTGTTTTAGTTTCTCCAAATAGGACACTGTTGCCAGAAGAGTGAATTTTGAGAAACAAGTAGCTACACTCCACAAGGAGTCTATATAATTTACAGCTATTATTTCATTCTAAGTTCATAGCAAATTTATGAAGAGGTTTTGATATTTTATTCACATTTGAAACCTGATGAAACTAGGTCATGGGAAATTTAAATAATATTTTTGATGGCATGGAGTTAATTTGGGTAGAAGGGAAAGAACTTGTTCGAGAAAGCTATTTGGCATAAAGTAATAAAGCCATTAAATTTTCATAGAGATCTCTAAACCTACTTTAGGAATCCATATCACTGTTAGAGAAAAATATGAGATATAACTTCTTGCACTTTTTTTTTTTTTTTTTTACGATATGACTTAGTTTTCTACCTGGTCTTGCTTTCACAATCACCTCTTTGTGCTTCCTACAAGCTGACATATAAAAATTACATATGAATTTGGTATAAAAATTATGTATGCACTTGGTAAACATAAGATGCAATTCATATTTATTGCAGATCAATCAAAAACTGCACACACAAAAATAGTAAAAGCCACCTATAATGTTATTACTTCAAAATAACTCTGTAGAGTACACTTATCCTGATATTTTTAAACACACACAGTGTTTAGTGTTTTATTTTATTTTTCTTGTGTTTGTAGTTTTTAGAAGTAGGATAATGTAATAGATACCAATTCATAGTATGCTTTTCCCTCACACGTTATACTGTGAATGGATAGATAGATAGATAGATAGATAGATAGATAGATAGATAGATAGATAGATAGATAGATGGTTATTTAATAGCTGTGTGGTTAATGCACACCATTTCTGAAAATAAGTTAATATTTACTCCAAGTGAGCCATTTGTCAGTAACTTTATATGCAGGTATGTTATTTTACCAGGTAAAATAAAGTGCCAAACTGAGTGGAGGAATAGCTTGACCATGTTTGGCAAAATAATGCCATTAAGATTCATCCCTGAAGCATCCCTGGTGGCCTGTGGGTTCAGGCTCAGCTCTACCCCTGAGAAGGTCCACTGCAATGGTTTGACCTTGATTCCCAGTCAGGGAGGGGACCCTCATGGTGCAGCAGACTTTTCCTGCCCTGCCCGCTGCTCTCCTCAGCAGTGTATTTCAGTCAGTCCACTTCTTCTGCTCCCCACTCTGTCTCTGATGAATTCTCTAACCCCCCATGGCTCTGGCCTACATGACATTTATACACAAAAATAATATATCTTTTAAGAAATAAAAGAATTGCCCTGGGAAAAGGGATCTAAAGGCAAAAACGTCCAGTATAAAATAAATATGTCATGGGGATTTAATGTACAATATAGTGGACATTTTATAAACATAATAATATACTGCATTATAATCAATTGTAAGTTATATCACATATGTATAACTACATTTATAAATAATGCATTTCATTATTAATCATTTTGTATTGAAATGTCTAAGAACAATTTTATAAGAGAATCAAAACTTTGTAATTTTGCATGGTGCTGGCTGGTAACTAGGCTTACTGTGATTATTTTGCAGTGCATACAAATATTAAATCATGTTGTAGACCTGAAACTAATCAATGTTCTATGTCAATTATATCATCATTATAGAATATCACAGTGCTGCTCTGTCCCAAATTCCCTTCCCAAAAGTCCCCTCCTACTCTCTGGGGTCTATGCCCTCAGCCCACTTTCCCAGTTATTCCTGACAACCAGCATGCCTACCTACCTACCTACCTACCTACCCACCCACCCACCCATCATGCACCAGCTTTCTGTCACTGACAACTTGGGCCAAAGTTCAAAAGAGAAAAAAAAAAAAGAATCACTATGCCACCCTAGACTCAAATACCCATCACCTGAATTCAGTAATATCAGTCAATCATGGTGTTACCAGAGGCAAACAGAAAAGAGGATGGGTGGGGAGGGAATGATAGAGGGTGTGAACTGGAGAGAGGGAATGGCATTAGAATTTTGGCAGTGAGGCATGCATACATGTGGTGGTGTGAAAGTATCCTGAAATTTACATAATATCATAAAAATTGTAAATCAATAAAACTTTATTTTAAAAGATACGTTCTGGCAGTTATGATACTAACATATATTCCCCTCCATGATTACCTCTGAAGATTTTTATGAAATATCCAATATTTTCTCTGAAAATTCAAATGAGAAAACTCAAAGCATGAAAATTTACTATTTATAATCTCAAATTATTAGCAAAACAAAAAGGATTATGATTGATATCTGGATTGCCTGTCCCCCCCCCCCTGTGGCATTAGATGTCTGGATTACAAATATTTAAAGGTATTATAATAAAAAAAAATACCTTTTCATGGAAGAGTTAAGTCTGTTATTAACAGTCTCAAACATTTCAATAGTTGTCTTCTGGCTATTCTGAGATTGAAAATCTACAGTTAGTTCATTTGTTTTGTGCAATATAATCTCATAAGCTTCTAGCTTCGGTGTCTATTTGTATATGATATTTTAATCTCTTTTTTGTTTAATGAAGTATTTTTACAAGCTGTATTTTACATTCTATTTTAATGACCTAAAAAAAAACTATCAAACTTTGTTTTTAATTTGCTCTCAAAAATATTCAAATTAGAATTTGCATTTACCAGTTCAGTGTGTTGGTAATAATCAGCAGAATGAAATGGTAAATACAAGAAAATGCATCTTTTATGGTTGGATAAATCCATCAATAGGAACAAAATAGGCTGCCTCTTCTTCTTTTTTTTTTTTTTTTTTGTTTAATAAGCTTGAGAAAGCATCTGTCTTACTATAAACAATATACTTCACCAACCATGTAAAAATTTATTTTCATTGTCATGATTTAGTTAGTTGAAAAATGACTTTACCAGCTTGCAAGTTACTTATTGTTCTTATTAAAAGAAGTTTTCCTTTATGGAAGGCAATGGACTGCAGTAGATAGTAATTTTATACAGTGGAGGTTCTAAAACTAGTGCTTCCCTAACTATTTCTGCATTGCTTAAATATCATCAACACAAAGTCAGTTAAGAGAACTGATGGCTTGTAAAAATTCTCTCAGTATAGACAGTACGGAATAATAGAATGAGAATTTGAAATCTAGGAATATGATTATTTTGTCATTGTCAAACAGGAATGGAGAGCTGAGCTAACTGCATGAAGGAAAGGGAGAAGAATCTATTCATCATGGGGCAAAAGATAACTTAAGGAAGTCATTTATGTTATAAGCACAATCATGAGGTTAACACAAAACAATTCGTTTAGCCTTGTGTACAAATATAGATATTTTATTGACACCAATGCAAAAGTTATGAGTTCAACAAACTGAATATTCAAATGGTAAGATAAAAATTTTACTAGACAGGTAAACATCATGATGTTGGATGTATTTCTCTCTTTTAAATATTTTATTTATTTATGCATATAAGAGCTGGGATCCAGGCCACAGGCACAGGGGTTGAGAGGATTCACCAGAGACAGAATGGGGAGCAAAACAGGCAGATCGACTGAAGTACACTGCTGAGGGGAGAAGCGGGGAAACAGGAGAGGTCTGTTGTGCCATGTGGTCACCCCCATGGCCTGGAATAGAACTCGTGCTGCAGTGGCTGTGGAAGCCTCACAGTGTGGTGCTCAACCCCTTGAGTCACCAGGGAGGTCCATGCTGGAGTATTTCTATGAATGAAAGTATTATACAGTCAGAGGAGACTTGTAGATGATTTGACAGTTTATTTTACTCTAAAGAAAAATCTGGATGTTTGGAGATTATCGTGAGGCTGGAGATCTAAGGAGGTTTTAAAACTCTGAGATACAGCAAGCCAGATCGCCCTGCTTTAACAGACAGACAATGTTCCTTAGTGATGATTTTCTTATTCTTAGATCTGCTTCACTAATTCATTGCTATACTTAGTTCTTGGAACTCCGTTTTTAGTCTTTGGTCTCTTGAGACATCTTTTCATATTTATAATAAATGGCTTGTAAAATCTTGTTATTTAATGATAGCATTCTGAGAAATATCATTAGACTATTTTATCTTGTGTGAACATCAGTGCAATTATACAAAGCTAGGTATATCTCCTATTGAACCATTGTCATAGATTTGGTTATTGACCAAAATATCATTAAGAAAAGCATAAATGTATTTAGTTCAAGCAAAATAACTTTCTAAGGCAGTTTGTAGCTCATAGAGGCTTGAGAATTCAAATCCTTCTTTCCATCTTAAGCTTTCTTTTTTCCTTTTAGTCTAAATTGTAAACACTCCCTTAGAAATATTGAAGGATTGCTATGTATCAGGTTGCAATTCATTTCATCAGGAAAAAGTCAGATTAGTAATTCTTTTAGAGAACCACTTCTTACACTGTCAAACAACAATTTGAATATTTTGAGAAGTCCTTAACTACTGGAGAATATCTACTCGGTACTATTTAAAATCATTTTGAGGTCTTGATTAAAACCTTTCATAGTCACACCCAGGATTTTTTTACTTTGTTATTTTTTCCACTCTAGACATTTCTGGCAATGTGTCTAGAAATAAGAACATTTCACTTTCCAAACTAGCAAATATTTGAACTCTTTATACTTCCTTTCTATCTTATTGAAAAACTGAAAATTTTCTTCTTTAGCTCATCATTTGGCCATTTACAGTAAATAGAAACACCCACTGACATATTCCACACTCTGTCTATCGATCTCCTTAACTGGTCTCAATCAGCTAAGTTTCCACAGATCGCTGTTTTGACAGGTGTTCACGAAGACAGCAGAAATCATCCTTTCTCCAGACTTCAAACTACTGTGTGCCAGCCCTCATCAACAATTTGGGGTGTCATACAAGGCTTGGTGAACAATATCAATTTGTCACCAATTCCAGAGCCAACACAGCACATTTTAGAGTTTTATTATAGTAACACCCACTTCAGAGCACCAGTTTCTTTATCACTTACCTATTTCTGGGTAAAAAAAAAAAAATCAACTCTTAGTGATTTAAAACAATAACCACTTTATTTACTCATGATTGTGTGGAGTAGCAATTTGTCCAGGGAATAGCTGGGTGGTTCTTTTGATGGTCTTACTGGGAAGGGAACATTCGCACAGCTACAGTGGGAGGTGGTGGCTTATAAACTGGTTTGTAAGGACAGCACTCAGTCAGCCCATAATGTTATGCTCCTGCAGCTAGTCTAAGCTTCTTCATATTGTAGCTTTATGCTCCAGAACAACAAAAGGAGAAGATGCTAGGATTCTTGGGATGTAAACTTGGAAGTTCCAGGCCATCCTTTCTCCTTCTACCACATTCTATGATCAAAATAAGTCCCGATGTCAGTCAAAATTCAAAAACTGAGAGACTAAAGTTAAGCAGTAAAATTCCATTGCTAAAGGATTGCATACAAGGATGAAAGAAATTGTTGTTTTGCAAATAATCGGCATGAGGTGTAATGTTTTTGAAAAGAACAATGGTAGAATTTATAAAATTGGAAGAGAATAGGCTAAAGATGTGAATGTCAGTAAGAAATGAATACAATAATTCAGATAGACTTTAAATGGAAGCTTAATTGGGGTAGTAAAGATTGTAAAGAGAATGACAGCTTGGATGTTAAATATATGTTAGAGAAAAACAATTAATTGATTGACTTGATAATGGAGGGATAGGACAGATTTCAAGAACTGGAAAATGTTTGAATGTAGATGCCAATAATGCAAATTTCAATTTTTAAGTTTTAAGTAAAGCTTATGAAATTGATTTAGGGCATGAGGAGTTTAAGATGTATTCTCTCCAACTGACATTGATTGAGTACTGGTAGTTACTTTTTAACACTTTCTTCAGAACACAGATAAAAGCAGAATCTACTTTCTAAAGTCAGTGTAATTGAGTAAGCAATGCTAAGTGCACTGTGGTAGGATGATATGGATAAATAGGCACAAAATTTGTAAAACTATATTACATATTTGTAGATGCTTAGAAGTTAATTATAGATGTGTAATTATAGGTAGGTATACATTATTTAGACAAAAGGCCATAAAGGAGTCTTTGTTTTAGCGGAGGTATTTTTCCAATTACCAGGGGGAGTAAAGTAGCTTTCCAAAATGGGATGGGAAGGAATGTATGTGGACGGGTTCCAGGTCCTCTTTGGAGCCCTGGGATATATCAGAGAAAATGAACCCCAGACCAATAAGGCAAAGTGGTAGATGCTGTCAAATCAATCAGTAGACTCCATATAGATATATCGCCTCATTCTACTTTAACTCGTTTTTAAGTTTTATGTTAATTGAAATTAGAAAACTCAAATTATAAATTACCAGAGATACTTATGAAGTTTTTATGAAGATGTGCCAACTCTATAAATGTCTTCAGATTTCAACTTAATGAAAGAGTCTCAGACACCGATAATTGGAGAACGGTGCTATTATAGTTGATTCTCCAAAATCTAAATAAACAAATAGTCACAAAAAATGCACAGAGATTATTAAAACTCAGGAGATTTTTAACTAGAACATTCTCTTAAAACAAGGGCTTGACGATATTAAAACTAATAAGATTTATTTTTTTAAAGATTTATTTATTTATACATACAAGCACTGGGGTACAGACCAGAGGTGTGGGGGTGGTGAGAGAATCCACCAGACAGAGCAGGATGCAGAACAGGCAGATTGACAGAAACGCACTGCTGAGGGGAGCAGCGGGCACAGCAGGAGAAGTCTGCTGCGCCATGTGGGTCTCCTCCCTGGCCAGCAGCAGGGATCGACCTTGGTGCTGCAGTGGCTGCGGTTTGCTTCATAGTGCATTGCTGAACCCACTGCACCACCAAGGCGGGCCAAAACAAATAAGATTTAAAGAATTCAACTCTAATATAATCCAGCACTATAGATACTCTTTTATTTACTGACATTTACTTTTCAATTATATACTACTTGTACGTTTTGAATGTATGAAGAAAACTAATACTGTATGAGAGAAGAGTCTCACTGGCATTGTAGGACTACTAAGAGTCCTAATAAAGAGTCATAATCTCTATGGTCTTTTTATTTTAATCACTACATACCGCAAATTCCCTTCAGCAACCAAAATCTAGTACCAACATAGCTTTTTTCCTTACATTAACGACCCTTTCTTTCGTTCTTTACATAAAATATATATATTGTGAAATTTTGACTAGTAAAAAGAGGAGTAGGAGATAGGTGTCTAGTCTTTCCCATTGTAGTGTAGTAAGTCAGAAAATCATTTAAAATAGTGTTATTTATAAAACTACTAATTTATAATAACTTCTATGGACGTAAACACATTTAAAACTGTTTTCTGAAAGCTGTAAGTTTTGACAAGGATATTGTTGACATTGTGTAAAATGAAACCAATAAACTAACGATCTCTTAGAAATGCAAACACATGTGGATTTTAGCTTATGCTTTTGATTTCATAAAACTAACTATACTGAATAATCTTGTATGTACTAGATATAGTATTTCTTCGATCTCAATACATCTGGGGAACAAATGTCTTACTAAAATTGGATTTACCTGATCGAATATGTTTTAAAATTGTTGTAGATCTCTTTTAAAAGCTCACATGTAGGGCCTCGCTGGTGGCACAAGGGGTTGAGCACTGCATTACAGGGCTTCTACAACCACTGCAGCACCAGTTTGATCCCCTGCCAGGGAGGAGAACCACATGGCACAGCAGACCTCTCCTGCCTTGCCTGCTGCTCCCCTTAGCAGTGTATTTCAGTCTATCTGCCTGTTCTGCTTCCCACTCTGTCTCGAGTGAATTCTCTCACTCTCAAACCGGTGCCTCTGGCCTGTACCCCAGCTCTTACATGCATAAATACATAAAATCTTTAATAACAAAAAGAAATTCATTTTTAGATTGTAAGTTAGCTATTCTATAAAGTCCTTCATTTAAAATAATGTAGTCTTACATCACTTTCATTTTCAAAATTCATTTGACCAAAAATATTGTTCTGTATATAGAATGTATTAATATCTTATGTAGCTACCATCTCATTAATATAAAATTAGACTTCCAGGAACATGGAGAAAAATTTTCCTACTTCCTCTGAAAGTACAACCTATTTTCATGTATATATATTACCCCAAAATATTTCATATAAAGCAAACATCAAAAAAAAAATGGTTGCAAGAGAAAGAGCAGTTATCAAAGCTTTTCTTTTAAATATAATTGTGCAAAAATCATCTAGCATCATTTTTTATTTGGAATAACCATATATAGAAGACATCATAGTACATCTGATTAGGCAGTGTAAACTTTACCTTGAGTTAACACAAATAAATTAATCTCCCTGTATTTTCACTTTGGGGAGGGAATTCCTTATGCTTGCACCTTAGGACTTTAAGACAATACAGTTCTATGATCACTGGATTTTCTTTTTACTTGAAACGGAAGAGGCTGAAACATGGAAACATCAGTAAGTCCATTCAAATCCACCTCTGTGAAAGGGGGAGCCTTGCAAGAAAGAAAACTTTGAAAGAATAAACCATGTTCTCCAGCCAAACACCACAAGGAACTCTGTAGCCCCATTACAACTCATACCAGCAAAACTGAGTGGAATGTCCATGCCAATTGTCACATTGCCACCCCTCCCCAGCACCCTCAGTAGGAACGTGTCAGGGAAAACCAGTAAATCATTTGTTCAAGATGCCCACCAGCTGCTAAGAGGCTTCAGTGTCAGTGAAGATCACCAAGGAAGCCTGGACTTCAAGCCCCACCCAGTAATACTGAGCACCTCACTTTCCTGGGGTGCTATATTACTGAACACCTCACTTTCCTAGGGTGCTTTAATACTGAGCACCTCACTTTCCTAGAGTGCTGTCAGGGTGAGGCTGGAGGAAAGGCAAGTTCACCACAGTCCAATGATAACAAAGCAAACCCACCTCAGTGTCAGTGAATGTGTGAGAAAGAAAACCCGCCATGGAGCACTAAGGAGGAGACCACACAGGTGCAACCTGAGGCTCAAAGGAGAACCTGCACTTCTGCCTTTAACAGGATAATTGACAGGGAGAATTAAGGCCACTTCCTTTCCCTCAGTAAGTAATATCAACAAAAGCCAGAAATAAAAAATACTAAGGACATTAGAGTAATACGTAAAGCAAACAATACAAATCTATACAAGTAATTGCAATCAAACACACTGCAAGTAAGTAGAATGAATACATCAATTGTTCAGATAAACCCATAGAAAGGCAGGGAAAAGAAAGACCAAAAAAAAGTAAAATGACAAGATAAAATGGCACAGTTAGGCTCTAACAAGTCAATGATTTGTTTCTAAAAGACATTGGGAGAGTGGATTAGAAATATTCATCCACTATCGTCTGTGTAAAAGAAACATTTCAAGTATGATGAAGACAGATTTAAGTAAAATGATGGAAAAAGATACATCATAAAAATTTTAATAAAAGGAAAACAAGTGGCTCTATTAATTTTACATAAAACTTAGAGCAAAGAAATCCACCAGAGAAAGAGAGGGACATTATACAATGATAAAGGTTTAATGCAACATGAAGACTTAATGATCTTAAATATGTGTGCACTAAACAAAAGAACTGAAAAACTCTGAATCAAAAAAACCTTTCATTAAACAGAAAAGTCACCAAAAATATTGAATCACTCAAATCGTTGAAAGGATATAATTAGATTGTAAAGGGTACTACATCCAAACAGCAGGATAAACATTCAAGTGCCAAACAAACACAGGTACACCATATTCAGGTTGTTGAAGGAATGTTCTCTTTCATTTACAGTTCTGAGGAATGTTTCCTTGTTGACTGTTAGAAGGGAAGCAACCACTTTCACTTCCTAGAAGTCATCTTGTAACGGTGTGTATTCCCTTCCCCACCCTAAGGAAGGATGCAGCTGGGCAGGATAGTGAAGCTAGGAAAAGGAACTATGTGAAGCTGTTAAGGACTAGAGTAAAAACTGAGGTAAGAAGCAAGCAGAAGCAGCAGCCAGATACAGAGGAAGAAGATTGCAGGAGAAAAACATCTGAAGTCACACTTGCTTCTTGGTCTTATACTTGTACCAGGAACTTGGGGAACATGGACTTGTACCAGATACTTGACACAAGCATGGAAGAAAGATGCATGGGGAGGCTGACAATAGCAGCCTTCATTTTGACTTTGATTTTGCTCTTCCAGCCTTGCCTGGCCCCTTCTACCCTTTCTCTATGGGTCAGACCAGAAGGTGCCTTAGTCTTGCGGCAAGCTTTTGAACCTCAGCTGCCCTATTTTGGGCTGGGCATTTGCCAATAAGGGACGGGTGATTTGGGGTACTTGATTTGGAAACTATAGTTTTCTCTTTTTCTGTATTGCACACTAATATGGCACACTAATTGTATTCAAGTGGCTTTTCTATTGAAGGTCTCCCACTGTAGAGTAGGTTTTCTCTTTTAGCAGCAGACAGCAGACCCCATTTAAATTGGGCAGGTTTGGGAGTCTGGGAATGCCCATTCTTTTTCCCTGCAGTGATCTGATCCTACTAGATCCATTTCTGCTTCTCAGATCTACAGTGAGCTGTTGAGTTCTTCTCACCGAGATCTCTTATGCAACATACTGAGAAAAATCTAGATTTAAGGGATCATGTGATTACTCTGGGTCCACTGAGAATCCAGGATACCATTATTTCAATTCTATGACATTAATATTGTCTTCAAAGTTTCCTTTGCTATGGAAAGTAACATGTTTCACAAGTTCCAGAGATCATGGTGTTGGTATTCTTAGGATGTATGGGGTATTATTTTGATGATTACAGAGGACTTATGAATAATTTTAGAAAAACACTTCATCTTAAATAGGCGTTGGCTGGAGTCCTTGTTAGGCAACAGGCAATCGATGAGGCCCTTGGGATATTCATTATCCTCCTTAAGCCTACAGTCCTCCTCACAAAGTAACCACAGTGGTACCTAATTCACAAGATTACTGTAAGAATGAGTGTTAGGATTTATATTATGTCCAAAAAATTAAAGGAAAGGAGAATGATACTTTAAAATATTTTAGAAACTTCATACTTAAAGAGACTCAAGTATAAATAGCCATGAAAATGCTAGCAAGCATTTTCAACCACTATCACATAGAAGATTCAAGTTGATGGTATACTTAGTATTTAAGAATCAATACAAATTGGTGAGGATAAAAAACGCACTGAATCTGAATAGATGTGAACATAGGCTACAAGCAGGTAATTTCTTCTCAATCAAACCCTTATGACCAATATAAAAACAGAAAAAAATGTTCACTTCACAAAAGTAATTAAATACATGCAAATTAAGAGAAAATCCAATTTGTTAAGTTAATGAAATGAAGATTAGAAAACTGATTTGAATACCCGTACATATTAGAAAAACATATTTATCATCACTAATGATGAAATGGACATTCAAATTTTTGTGATAAATTTTTTAGGATCTTATTCTCAAAATAAATTTGACAACCTTTATATAAAACCCACAAATACCTACCCCTTTAGCACCAGGAATCTTACCAAATAACTAGCAGACCTTTCATTGCAAATATATTAATCTTAGTGCTCTACAATAGGAGTTAATATATGTTGGGTTTAGAATATAGACAAGGTTGTATTGTAAAAGCTCTATATGCTTGTGGTAAAGACAGTCAATGTTCATCAAATTACTCATTTATTTCCTCATGTTTTCCAGCCTTCATTCCATTTAAGTTGAGGTCACATGATTGCTTTCAGTCAATAGACTATGGAATTACCTGTTGTATGTTGCTGAGGCAGTTAGGAAACAAGGTACTATGTCAATCCTTCTGGCCTGCTGCTAAGTGGACCCTGGAAGTCTTGTGAACACGTGACTTGTGTTGACATAGGAGCATTACAAATGGAAGAGGGCCTGCTGTCTTGAAATAACACATAGATCTTTTCTGTGATGCATGTCAGATTTGATGTGAGTGAGAAATATATCTTGCTTCTGCCACGCTATTGAGATTTGGATTTGTATGTTATTATAGCATAAACTTCAGACCACTATAATTCATTAACTCATAAAATCCACTAGAAAACCATATAAGGAAGATAAAATAATTTCTTTTTTAAAAAAGATTTATTTATTTATGCATACAATCACTGGGGCACAGGCCAGTGGTGTGGGGTGTTGAGAGGATTCACCAGAGACAGATTGAGGAGCAGAACAGGCAGATGGACTGAAATACACTGCTGAGAGGAGCAGCAGGCGAGGCAGGGAGGTGATGTGGGTCACCTCCCTGGCCAGGGGTCAAACTCAAGCTTCAGTGGCTGCAGATGCTTCATAGTGTGATGCTTAGCCCCATGTACCACCAGGGAGGCTCCATGTGCTGAAATTCTTGATGTGCAAAAGGTACACAGTGTGAAATGGGGTGACAAAACCTCCATGGGTACCATAAAAGTACCTCCATAAAATAGCAGAGTGGAGATGCAATAGGGATATAACTCCATCAACAGCAGCATATTATGCAACTTTTACACATTAGTTTTTGGAAACAGATGGAATATATCAGATACAGAGAATATAATAGCCTTTGGAAAATTTAATAAAGGAATTAATATATTTTTAGATATATAGAGGGAAATAGCATGCAACACAATTATTGAGATGTGCAAGACAGGAAGATAATTCAATATATGTCTTGTGTTTCTGGACTTTCAGACATACAGACAAAAGAATAGGACAAAAATGAAAAATATAATGACTGATTTTTGTTCAGTGTGATAAAATAGTTTCCCAGACTCAAACAGCTCAGTATATCCTTAGGGGAAAAAAGAATCCTAGGAACCCCAAGATAAAACAGTAGCATTGCAAGATACAAATGAAAAATAAAGTTTAAGAAAATGTAATTGCACTGACAACAGACTTCTTAATAATCATTGTGAGAGAATCGTGGGGTAAATATCTCAACATAGGAAACTATAAACTCTTCTAAACTAAAATTCAAAAGAAAGCCTTAAAGAGAATCAAACAAGATGGAGAATTTGATACTAATCATGCTGTTAGAAAAATACTAACTAAAATGTACTCCAGAAGCAGGGAAACAGAACTCGGAGAAGAATTGGAGGCAAGGAGCCATTTTGTGTAAAGAAATGATGCACTTGAGGGCAGAATTTGTAGGCAAAGACTAAAGACTACCTCATATCAATAGTGACTCATTTATGGAGACATAAAAAGATAAAAAACATGCATATAAAGTGACGTTTTTGAAAAATAGTAAAAAATATTTAAAAAGATAAAAAAATATTATAGGAAGGTAACATGCAAAAAATGTGGACAAAGTTTAGCTTGAGTTTACAAAGCCTTTGGAGAGTTTTAAGATGTTATCAGCAATAGATTATGCTACTGAGCCAACTATGATCTAGGAAGAGCGCACTGAATGGAATAACAAAGAACGGAGTCCGTCAGGTCAGGTGTCTGTCACACCAAAGAACAACTTTGCTGTGGGTGCAACAATAGAGGAAATTCCTAGCTAGGCTTGCTTTGGCTTATCTACAGGAAGATGCCGACACTGGAGCTATGGCGGCCCACAATCTCCCCCAACACAGCAGCGTGGATGGCAAAGACAGTGTGTCCCTAGGGCCAGCTTTGCTGATAGCAGAGCAGCGTCCTGTGCACTCCCTATAACACTCTGCCATGGTAGAAGTCACTTTTGTTGTTGTTGTTAAAGATTTATTGATGCATAAATAGAGGTTTAGGGGAGTGAGAGGATTGACCAGAGACAGAGTGGGGAGTAGAACAGGTGGATCCGCAGAAATACACTGATGAGGGGAGCAGTGGATGAGCCAGGCGAGGTCTGCTGCACCATGTGGGTCAGCAACCTGGCCGGGGATTGAACTCATGCTGCAGTGGCTACTGATAGGTTGACAGAGCTGAGACTTTAACCTCTGAGCTACCAGGGAGACCCAGAGACACTTCTAATTAAAGAGGTAATACAACTACCTCTGGGTAGTACCTATATTATAATGACTTTACCCCTCAAACTTCTTGATGTGCCTTGATAGGAAAGAGTCAGAAGTTGATGGAGAAGGAGGAGACTGCAAAGGGATCAATGATTATAAATTCAGCCACTCACCCAGATGTCTAAGACAGGAGTGGAGAATGATTGAGTTGGTTAATGGACAAAAATTTTAATTACAAGTGGTCGAAAATTTAACTCTTGAAAAGTGAGTAGAAACTCTTAAAGACATGCCAGAAATTTGTTAAGAACATTATAGCTTCTGCCCTCAAGTTAGCCTCTAACTTGAGGAAAGATAATCTCAGGGTCTGGATTTGGTATAAAATAGAACACTTTAGGAGTTAAAATGTATGCAAACTAAAGAATAATATTTAACATTGTAAATTTTACAAATTACATTCATCAAATTAAGCTAGTTGTAAAAGGAAACTTGCAAAATGATAGCACTCATTGAAAAACTTTAACATAAAAATGTGTGCATATATATCTCTAATCTTAAGTAATTTTTGGCAATATGAAAAATACATTGCTATGTCTAATATAAAATCAGCTCCCATATTTAACCATTTTAAAGTATTTTGCTAACATTCACAAAAGGTAAGTCATAATAATTAAACATGTATTTTCAAAGTATAAAGTGTGTTGAAATTCATTGTAGTGGCTTAAGTGTAATTCTGTCTAAAGATATTAGAAAAATTTTTAATTCTGCCTGCAATATAAGATGGGTTTTGCAGCCTAACGTGTTTTTAATAACAGTGAAGTGCATCTCTCTATTGCCCATTCCTTTATGCATAAAAGGAGATGGCAATAGTCATATCCCATTAATTTAAATATTTGTCAATGGAGTTAATGTAAGTTCCCTAAAGCATTCACTTATTTACCCGACATTGTTAAAATCTGTGTCATATATTTGTATAATTACCTTAGCCAATGGAACTTGTTGATAATAAAACCACTCAAAAAAATCACATACGATACAAGAAAGTATTTGAAATGCCATATTTTTTGATGAATTACCTAGCTTGATACCTTTCTAAGTTTAATACATTCTGAAGTCTAAATTACCAAAGTCATTTCATTTACTTCCATGTTGTGGAGATTGATTTTTATTCTTACCTACAAATTAAAAATGAGCTTCCATCATCCATGTAGCTTAATATGTAGTATAGGGTTCTTTTTAATGGGTCCATCGAATCAAAAATATTGAAAATATGAAGAGAGCAAAAAATATCCAATTATCTTGTGAACAGTTGAATCAATCTGAGCAGAAAGTTGAAAAAAATCACCAGAGAAAATTAACAAGTGTCTTCCTCATAAATGATAGTCCTTATTTCTTGTATTGATAATGTGTGTGTAGGAAGTGAATATTCTAAAAGCCAACATAAAGAATATAATTTTATGATATGGTATGTTGAAAGCCTTTATCCAAGGTCAGGCTTCCTAAAATATTTAAAGACTTCCAATTCTTAAGTTCATACATTTCAATATCCATTTACTCCTGACAATATGCCACCTCTTGGTTCAAAGGGGAAAAAATACATCTTAAAAATATATTTAAGAGCAAAGAATAAAGCTCAGTAGAGTATTTAACTTCATATAACTCTTTAAAAATTTTTTATGACTTAAGTGAAAGCTAGTAAAATAAATCATAAATTCATTTACTTTACTATGGACTTGGAGCTTTAAATGAAAGTTCAAAGTGCTCATAAAATGTTCTATTGGTTTCATACTTTCCAAAGCACTAAGAAAAAAAAAAAAAAAGCATTGGTGTTAATGTGCGAATGCAGTGATAGACTTCACTTGTCTGAATGGGGAGGAACTGAGCTGTGAACCTCAGACACTGTTGGCAGGAAAGCAGTAAATTTTTGCTACTCCAGTACATCAGTTTTTTTTTTAATTAAAATTATTGTGATTGATGTTTTTACTGAACTGATTGACTATACTGTTTTGTTGGTTTGAAATTATTTTCACCTAAATATTATATTATGGAAGATTGTACCTGCCGATTTAGAGTAGTTTGATTCCAAGTAGTTTTAAGAGAATACATATGAAAAAAAATCATTTTTTCCTATATGGAATTAATCATAACAGGTGTGAATAATTTTATCCCAATGAATTGAAGTCTTAATAAAATTGATTTAATGCATTTTGGCATTTATTTCAATCAAAAAATATAGTCTGTTATAAAATTTCAAAGAATCATTTCTCTCACCTTTTTTATGTCCCTCATCATCCCCTCAGCTTAATGCTTCTTTCTTAAAAAGTAAATTATGAGATGACTGAATGAAAATGATTGATTTCATACAATTTTGAGCCCAAATATCCCCCAATTTTGCATATGTTTTGACTCAAAATGTTGCTTCTAGAAAATTAGAATAAGAACAAAATGGAGGGTAGTCAAGATTTTTGCTTGAAGGGTCTTAGATGTTCTCTAGTGAATTGTCAGCTACCAATAAGGAATCTAACAAATTTTCTTTAATTCAAAAAATGGAATTCAAGGATTTGTAACTGCTAATACTATAAAAGAAGATCATCTATCAATGATGAATATATTAATATTTTTGAACTGATATTAAAATAAATAGTAAGTACAACGAAGATCTTTTCAGTAAGTGAATAAACATCAATGCAATGGAATACTCCTCAGTCATAAAAAGAGCAAACCATTGATTCACACAACAATGACTCTTAAATACACTTCACTAGTAAGAGATGCCAGCTAGTTTATTTACTTTATTATTGAATTTAAAGAATAATTTGCAATAGAGAAGGCATGAGGAATGGCTGAAAATATGCATGTGTCACAGTGCTTGACCCCATTCCATCCTCCCTTTTGCTATTTTTTTAATATTTATTTATGCACATAAGAACTGGGGTGCAGACCAGATGCGTGGGGCTGGGAGGATTCACCAGAGACAGTATGGGGAACAGAACAGGCAGATGGACTGAAACGCACTGTTGAAGGGAGCAGCAGAGGTCTGCTGCACCATGTGGGTCGCATCCCCAGCCCCTGGCAGGGATTGAACTCCTGCTGCAGTGGCTATGGATAGTTTCATAGTGCTGTGACTTAAAACCTTGTGCCACAAAGAGAGGCCCTTCCCTTTTGCTATTTATTTTAAAGATTTATTTTTTTATGCATACAGTCACTGGGGTTCAGGCCAGTGGTGGGGGTTTTGAGAGGATTCACCAGATAGAGTGGGGAGCAGAACAGGCAGATCGACTGCTGCTGAGGGGAGCAGCAGGTGAGGCAGGAGAGGTCTGCTGCGCCCTGTGGGTCACTTCCGCGGGTGGCAGGGATCGAACTGCTGCTGCAGTGGCTGACTGCGGGTTTCTTCTTAGTGCATTGCTTAACCCATTGCAACGCCGGGGAGGGCCCCCTTTTGCTATTTAAAAGGACATATGAAGAGGATCTCTGTCCTTTTTAATTATATCCAAATTCAGTCTTGCCTATTCCTCATTCAAACTGCTGCTACCCAGAGAGGTAAAACAAATGATCACAGTTCGCAGTTTTATGATACTAATATTTGATGGTTTGTTATAGAGCTTCATTCTGAAATTATCAAATAATAAAATTTGACTACTTAAAATATGTCTAATGCTAAAACTAGATATAAAAAAATGAGGAGCTACATATGTATATTTATATCATATCATCTGTAGCTCCTCATTTTTGTTTATATTTAGTTATAAATATAAACATGATATAAATATACATATGTAGCTCCTCATTTTTGTTTATATAAACAATATTTTGCTTATATATTTCCGGATATATTGGGAAATAGATGGTGTAGTTTTATTACTAATACACAAAACATGTCTATATGAGGAATATAATCATTAAAGTCATCAAAGTGAAGAAAAAACAAAGATGTGAAAATATATATTACAGAATTTTTAGCACTTGTAATGGGAGAATAAGGAGAAACCATTTTTCATACATTTAATGACTAATGCTATTTGTACAATGAGGCTATTAGGGATATGAATCAGTACAATGTCACTAATAATTTTTGATGATATGGATCATATTTGTGATCCAGTAATTACTTTACATGCAATAAATTGAACTACATATTAATACAAAAAAATCTCATATTTGTACCTACAGTAAGATAGCTAAAATCTGTACAAACTTTGTATAACTACACATATTCACATAAGTAAAATTAGTATCAGTTTCAATAGATCTTATTGTAATAGCAAAAACCTATATATACAAGTAAAATGACTCATTAATAACAAATGGTACATCTATACAACTGCTAATAAAAATTAGATATAGGTGAAGTTCTAATTTATCTACAGTATAAATTTAAGTGTATAGGGTGGACTGAAGTTATACACAAATATAAACATGCAAGCACATATTTACACATTATATATAGGAATATGTATAAGTAAATGTCATTAATTTTTGTAATTGTCAACTTTAGGCAAAATACACAGAAAAATGGGATTGCAATGGATAGGTCTCCATTATCCAATGGATAGTCTATATAAGAAAATATAATCACTGGCTGTCAATTTTTTGTGCCCTGTGCTCTGAAAAATTACTGAGGACTGGAAAAAGCTTTTGTTGATGTTGAACATAACTGCTCATATACATTGTATTATTAACTGGCAGCTGCTGAAAACACAAGACTACACAGACACAGTTTTGATGATCTTTCATAGCTACGGCACTCACGCAATGCAGCTTTTGCAACAACATCTACATGAAAAAATGAGAGAATGAGGCAAGTATAGTGACAACGTTATTATAAACTTTTGACCCATGTGAGCCTGTGAGGGGGGCCCGGGGAGCCCCAGGCATTCTTGTTCTACACTCTTTGTATTGCTAGTCCAGATAGAGGCATTAGAATGTGCTTAAGTTATATTTGAATACTTGTTTATATTTTAACATTTATTTTCTTTGTAATCATGTATGCATTGTTTTGACATCAGAAAATTCTAAATTTTATTACAATGACAAAATTCTAGAAAAACAAACTCCAGTTTTTTCTCATTTGATTCTAAACTACCTTTGTCTCTAATATTTCCTCTTCCTTTTATCCTTTTTTCCCTCCTGTCTTTTGCCTTCCAAACTTCTCTTTTCTTTCTCTTTCCCACTACAACTTGGAGGAGTAGCACCTACAATGTGAACAGTTACTTACTTCCAGAAGTTCACAGCTTCGTGAAGAACAAGTCAATCCTCTACATCCTTTTCTTTTCTTTTCTTTTTCTACTCCTACACTAGATAAGAGAGGTGGTCTGTTTTCATTCTCTAGATTGTGTAGCGCCCCATCTTTCCAAATGTTTTCTCAGGCTTCATGGCCCAGCTAAAACCTTCCACCAAGAAGGCAAATTGGCCAAGATTCCTAGCACACAAAACTAAGCCCTTCACCCTAAGTCACTGAGCTCTTCAACCACTGCATTTGTATTTCCTTCTTCCCAGTTATCTTTTTTTTTTTTAAGACTTTATTTGTTTATGCACACAAGAGCTGTGGTACAGGCCAGAGTTCAGGAAGGTGAGAGGATTCACAGAGACAGAGTGGAGAACAGAACAGGCAGAACAACTGAAACACGCTGCTGAGGGGAGCAGTGGGGCGGGCAAGGCAGGAAAGGTCTGCTGCGCCAGGTGGGTCCCCTCCCTGGCCAGTGGGAGGGATCGAACTTGTTCTGCAGTGGCTGCTGTTTGCTTGATAGTCCGCTTCTTAACCCACTGCGCCACCAGGGAGGTCCTTCCCAGTTATCTTTAAAGCAATTAAAGAAAGCATATTATTACAGTTGATTCTGTTCTCCAGAGCATCACACATCTCACTTGATATTTACTTGATGTTCATTAAAAATTGGCTTATCAATTGCTTTGTGTCTGATAACTTAGAAAAAAAAATGACTGTCACACATTGATAAATGACACCATTACACTCTGATACTGACTGGCAGCAAATAAAAACTTTATTGTCTTTAAAATGGAGATGACAAAGTGTGTTTAATAAAAATCTTAGGAGGATATAAAGTGCAAATTAGTGTTAGTGTAGATGCAATCTCAAAGGTTATTCAAATATGATTTTAGGAGTTATATTTGCAAATTATAATATATAAGAATGTATAAGGAAAATTTTTGAAATTGAACCCAGAAATATCAATGGGTACCTTAATTTTTAATAATGCAAATGTCATTTTTTAAATTTTGTAACAAAATATTATATTTTTTAATTATAAGATCACAGATTTCTTTCAGAAATACATTAATATACTTCCATATGATTAACAGAACAATGCCATTAAAACTGCCAGAATAATCAATTTATAATATGGTCCTTTTCTTCTTAAAAAAACATACATTTTAATTGTCTATATTTTTAATTACAATGAACTATTTAAATGTAAGAATAAATAATAAAAATCACCCATGATGTTTTTAGGGATTACTACTACTGTGGGACTTACTACATGCCATTCACATATATGTAAATTTATCTACGTATATCCATCTTCATATAAATATACAGACTCAATATAATTTGAATCTTTTTCATGTCTGCAACACCACATCACAAATTTCATACCATTTTATGAACAACACTATATTTTTTTCTTGTGATAATTTTATTTTTCTTTTCTGCATAGATACTTCTAATATATATATATATTTATTATTGCTAACTTTACCATTGTGAATTTTTTGGTCACACTTTCGTCCCTTCATCCAGTAAGGCGTCTAATGGAATTTTGATTGACTCCCTTGGACTATAATTAACACCAGCACCAGTGGTAATGAGTTTGAATGGTTGAACATACCTGGCTGTTCTTAGAGTATCTTGGAAACAAGGACATTAAAAGCATCCTAGCAAGAAAAGTGCTAAAATAGGTGCTGTAACAGTGATACCAGAGTGAACTAAAGAGCAAATGTGGTTTCTCATTCCCTTCCTCTACTCCCTGCTTCTCTTCCCTTCTCTCTTTTCTGTCTTGCATTACATACTTACGATCTAAATATCTCTTCCTATTACCTACCTACCTACCTACCTATTTGATCATATCGTTGTCTCTCCCCTATCCCCTTGCAGTTGTTTGTATGTATTTTATATGACTTTAAGAAATTCCATATTTTTATGCATTGGCAAGGATTTATAATCTCAATCAGATTGAAAAGCTCTCTCTTTACTCCATTAACTATGTGCAGTGCTATAAGGACCCCAGCGTTCTTGCTGGAAACTTATTCTCTATTTTCTAACTACCATGTGATGTTCTGTTTTAACTCAGTTCTCTCAGTGATAGGTCTGCAGGTTGCCACAATTCATAACCCCACTATGTCCTTCCTTGTCTTTGAAGAAATTTCTTTGGAATATAAACCTAGAAGCAGTACTGTACTAAATCATGTGCACTGTACTAAAGATGTGCATATATTTAATTTGACTAAGTATTGCGAAATTCATTTATCTTTGTAAGTGAGATTTCTCTGGAGTATATGCCCTTACACAGGTAGGAGAGGTGTGTATATACGTGAGCAGTTCTTGTGAGTTTCAGTATTAGTTCCTGATGAAATCTTACTTTTGTTGTGTTCTGAGTTAGTCATTGGCATATAAAAGAAAAATCTGGTAAAACTATCTGTTCTGAGATCAAGAATGTAATCTCTATGTAATTGACTGTTATTTTTGCAAACATCTTTAGCCTCTGAGATTATGAAATACAGTGATTTATAGTAATACATAACCTTGACTTAAAATTGTTCTATTATATCTATAATTATCTGTCTTTTCTAGTCTTATCTTAAAACAGGTGAATTTTATTAGTTTTCATTATCAAATTTTTCCAGTTTCTTTATACATAAAAAAATCATTTTTATTTATTATTTCCAATGTTTTCTATTTTCTTTCTTTATTTCTGTTGTCATTTTGATGAATGTCCTTTGCTTTGCTCTGTTTTATTTAATATGCTTTATTAACAATCTGAGACATTGTATAGCTCATTTATTTTTATAATTTCCCGTTAAAGGCAATGATTTTACATGAAAGATCATCATTTATTAAATATGCTTATAATATTAAAAGTTCAAATATATATTATTTCATGTTTATTAATTGCATGATTGGTTTTATTGTTATATTAATATCTTCTGTCAGAGAAATGTTAAATTATTCACCATAATTATGTACAGGCTTACCCAGAAGACTCCTGGTTTATTGCTGTTTTTCCAGCTATAATTATTAACAATGATACTTTCATCCTCAAAATATTAATTTGGATTACAAATTATGTGCTCATTCTAACAAGATAATTTCTATTGATCTAATCTGTTATGTTTAAGATTTGCTTAATATATAATGATGCTAGTTTTAAATAAAAGAAGATAAAAATAATTAAACTTTGAGAACTAGTAATGTGCTAGGCATTCTTCCATGTACTTTCCATGTATGAAATAATTTAATACTCAAAGCTGTCCTATGAGAGGGTATTAGCCTCATTATATAGATCACAACAGTGAGGCATAGAGAATTAGATAACTTGCCTTGGGTTAAAAAGATAATAATTAGCATGATTTATGATTTAATTATGTATTTTATAATCATTATGCAGTTACTTTTATCTCAGTGTGAGAGATTTTTGTTTTTTAATGGATTAGGTTAAGTCATTCAAATAAACACTTTAATTTTTTTTTTAATTTTCCATTAAGCAACAAAATAGGAAGCTCTAGGCCCTTTTTCAGTCAAAAAAGACATCAAAAATACAATTTTGACTAAAATAATCTTACAACTCTAGAGAAACATCTAAGCCAAAAAAGTGAAACCCAGTCAAGAAAAAGCCAACTTCAAACAATAGGTAAATGTCCACCTCTCCTCCCAACACACTCTGTCTTTGTCTTGAAGACACGGCAGCCAGAACCTAGATTTTCCCCTTGACATGGAAAGAACAGAGACAACATGGAAACATTCTAACTAGACTGGGTGGAGCAGTGCTGAAGGACTATGTCTGCTTCACCTTCCTTAAAAGTCAGGCAGGGAAAGCAGTGAGAGCTGCTTGAGAAGTCTTCAGGGAGAATAATGTACCAGGAGAGTAGAGCAAGAGTGGACAAATGAAGACATACAACTAAATGTCGATGGTACCAGAAGTTAGAGTGAGTCTCTTTTCATTTAGAACTAGTCACCTAGAAAATGGACTCAAAGGCCAGGCTCAGCCCTAGTCAACAGATGCTCAGGAAAGACTTGAGAAGACCTTACTGTTAAATAAGTTACCACCATACTGTACAGTAGCTCCCCAGAATGTGTTTATCTTATAACTAGAAGTTTGTGTTCTTTGACCAACATCTCCCTCCTTTCACAAGCTGTCTGCCCCTAGTAGCCAGCATTCCCCTTTCTGCTTCCATGAATCCTTTTCCATATTCCACATTTAAGTGGTATTTGACATCATTGCCCTTTCTCTGACTCATTCCACTTAGCATAATGTTCTTGCGGTCCATTCATATTGTTCAAATGTCAGAGTGCTCTTCTTTCTCTTGATTAAATAACAATTTTTTTCAAAATTTCTCTATCGACAGCTTAGCAATGGTGAATAAAGTTGCAATGAACAGGAGGGTGTAGCTATCTCAAGGTCTTGCATTCAGTTTGCTTTGTTACATATGCAGAATTAGTATTCCTGAATCACATGATTTCTTGATTTTTCATAGTTTGAGGAACTTCCATACTATTTTCCATTAAGACTTAAACCATTTACATCCCCACCAATAGTACAAAAAGGGTTATCTTTTCTCTCAATACTTCTAACATTTGTTCTTTTCTCATTATTAATTAATTTATTGATTGATTAAAACTACTCTTCCAGAAATAAGACGATATCTCCTTGTGCTTTCGATTTGCATTTCCCTGATGTTGAATGATGTTGAGAACCATTTCATGTGTCTGTTGGTCATTTCTCTTTTCTGACAAATTAAAACTGTCAATTCAGTTTCTCCACCATTTTTAAATTGGAATTTTTTTTTTGTTCTTGTTGATTCTTTTTTGTGTTGCTGTGTAGAAGGCCTTTAGTTTTGATACCAGTTGATGAGTTTATGCATTCTCCTTGGCACCATCAGGCAGTAGAGGAAAATTCTCTTACCCTTTTGGGGTTCTTCTGGATTTATAAGTTAATATCAGACAAATTAGAAGACTAGGAGTCCACGTACAATGACATATGCATGGAGTAGATGAGAAATTTTACCCTATATTAGGGACCAGGGGTGTCAAGTACAGAGAGGAGGAGACTTAATATGATAGACAAGAAGGGGGTTACATTAACCTTGCTCTGAGAGTAGAGAGTGTCTCTATGTAGTGGATACAGTCACTGATGAACATTACTGAATGAAACCACCCAAACTGCAGTCTTCTAGGTCATAAAAGGGAGAGCAGTGGTTCTTTGACCAGGGAAACGGCAAAGGATGAAATTGAGAAGCTTTTGTTCAACTTACAGGGTCCTCAGTGCTCTCAAATCAAATTAATATGCCTTCTTTAAGGGTCACAGGGTATTAACTGACATCTAGTTCCCATATCAATGTTACAGGAGAGCAAACTGGACACTGAGAAATCTTTCTGACCCTTTGGGGAGACCAACCCCAAATTGGAATCAGATGATTCCAATTTTGTGGGCAATATCCAAATAATCACAGTTAGAGTCTATCAAACATATCCCTCTTTCTCTCTATCAAGTCTGATTTGGTGTAGACCATGATCAAGTCAATGTCCTAGAGCTTCATAGGTTGTTTATATGGTGTGTGTATTTTGTTGTCGTTTGGTTTTGTTTTAAAAATTTATTTATGTATACAAGACTAGGATATAGGCCAGAGGTGTGTGGGGTGAGGGGTGAGAGGATTCAGCAGAGACAGAGTGGGGAGCAGAACAGGCAAATCTACTGAAATACACTGCTGAGGGGAGCATTGGGTGAGCCAGGAGAGATCTGCCACACCATGTGAGTCACCTCCCCCGCCACACCAGGGATCGAACTCGTGCTGCAGTGGCTGTGGTTTGCCTCATAGTGCGGTGCTTAAACTACTGTGCCATAAGAGGGGCCTGGGTATAGTGTGTGTTGACCTTGACAGTTACTTGAACACAGGTGAGTTGTCGTTTTCTTTCTCCTGGAGACATGGTGGTCAGGGATAACTTGAGGATGGTTAGTTTTCAAGCTTATTTCATGTGGACCCCCAAAGAAACCTCTTCTAAGGTTATCTGGGCTGCTTTTGGAGCCACAGTGCCTTGGGTCACCTGAAGATGGGTGACTTAGGTGTGAATCTTCTTTCTATTGTGACTGTGGATACCTTTCCACACTACCTGCTTGGCTTTCAAAGCTGTTCCTTTGTCTTCAGCTTTGGAGGGTCAGGGCTTCCTTCTTGACTTTTGGTACTATCATCATGAAAAGGAGAATTATACACTTAAATATTTCAATAAAATAAATTATGAGGACCTCCCTGGATGGCACAGTGGGTTGAACACCTCACTGTGAAGCATCTGTGGCACAGCAGCATGAGTTCGATCCCTTAGGGAGGGGACCCACATGGCACAACAGACCTCTCCGGCCTAGCCTGCTGCTTCCTTCAGCAGTGTACTTCACTCAATCTGCCTGTTCTGCTCCCCACTCTGTCTCTGGTGAATCCTCCCACCTTGCCCCCAGCACCTCTGCCCTGTACCCATTTCTTGTATGCATAAATAAATAAATCTACAAAAAAAAAAAACAAACGGGGAGGGGAGGGAGTAGACTTACATAAATTAGCAGAAATGATATTTACTTTTTTTAAAGATTTTATTTATACATGTAAGAACTAGGGTACAGACCAGAGTCCAGGGCAGTGAGAGGATTCACCAGAGACAGGGTGGAGAGCAGAACATGTAGATTGACTGAAACACACTGCTGAGGGGTGCATCTGATGAGGCAGGAGAGGTCTGCTACGCCCTGTGGGTCCCCTTCCTGGCCAGCGGTAGGGATCGAACTCATGCTGCAGTGGCTGCGGTTTGCTTTCATAGCGCATTGCTTAACCCACTGTGCCACCAGGGAGGCCGAGAAATTATATTCACTTTTTAGGTTTCTTGAGGTTATCTGGAATATAAGGTACATATTACAGAATAACAAGTTATTTGACTGCACTTAAACACTGTGAGCCAGAGAACATATTTACCACGTTGCTCTTGTTATCAAGTAGTATACTGCAAAGTTTGTCAAGTGCACTAAAATTTTTAAAGAAAAAGCATAAAGAAGCCATCACTTATAAAGTTTGCCAACATGTCATATGCACGTTTGTGGATTGCTGCCCTGAGTAATAGCTAACAGCAAGAGGCTGTTCTGTTTTCCACAAAATCATAACACTTATGTGAGGAAATGGAATAATTAGTATTTACTTAATCCTAACTATCATCTAAGCTCTGTCTTTGGGCATTTTCACACCAGTTCATACCCTATGAAGTTATTCTTATTGAATTTCTTTTCCTCAGGTTTTAGAGCTAAGAGTTCTTAAATAAATTACCTGCATTATTTCAGCTGTTTGTTAGCACAGACCTCTGACTCCAAGGTCCAAGCTCTTTTCCCTGTACCTTTGTAATCTGGGCATTTGTACAAGGACATTAGAAAGAGCACAAAATAATACTGGCAGGAAATAAAATGGGGTAAAATACACACTTGTACACACACAAACTCACTCAGGCACATGCTGACTTTGAAATCAAGCTGACTTTATGAGTTATGTAAAAATGACTCTAGAGAAAGAAAGCAATGCAGACTGGAATAGTCACATAGAAACTTTATTTATGAAAGTCCCATCCATCCGTGGCTGGTGAAAATTCAATATTCCTCAAGTTAAATCATACAATTTGTTTGTAACCTAAAGAAACTGCCTTCCCAGATTGCTCTTTCAGATATTTTCTTATTGTCTTAAGATTTGTGATATAGGCAGAGACTGCAGACTCTATTTTTCTTGAAAGCAAAATATTTCCATCAAGCAATGCATACAACTCTGGCTTCAGATTCAACCTAAGTAATCTCAATAGGAATTGGCAGGCACAACAATGTTAATAGTCTCAATCGTTGCCATGCTCACTGTTATTCATTCATCTCACGACATTGGAATGGGTCCCTGCCTGTTAAAATGCATGGGTGGATAATCAACATGATTTTCAGTGGTAATGTTTGGTGAGTTTAACAAAGAAAATAATAAAAAAAAAATCAAGAATAAGCAAATGGCATTCAGTCACATTCAGATGTTGAGCAGTAAACAGATTCTAGTACTAAGCGCTGGATAATGACGACCTGCAATTATAAGAGAGACACATCTCCCCACTATCACTATGTATTTTGCAGTAAAAACAAAGTAAACCTTACTAAATGACAATGGCAAAAGCCATATCAGCACTTCTATATTGTGGAGTTCAAAGGCCTAAATAATAATATTAAACACAATTATAGATAACCTTTTCAATTATTCAGAGAATAAATGATTAACATTTCAACAAGATGTATAAATAATGAATGCACCAGCTTTATAACATAGGTGCACTTTTACATATATAGCAAAGCTCCCAAAGAGTGTGCCAAATAATCTTTTCATACTTAAGTTACCAATTTTTTAATAGGAACTGATGGAGGATAAAACTCCCTAAAATGTTTAAGATCAGTCTCCCCAAGATGTGTAACTTGGCATGTGGATTATTTCCACTTGCGGTTAGTTGAAGCTGTTGAAATCTCACAAGAAAATATCTACCACTCCCTTAACTATTTAGAAGAACGAAAATCAGGGCTATTACTTGAAACTCATGCTATTACCAGAAATAACCTTTCTATTTGAAAAAAAAAATATGTATCTATATGGCATGGGAAACATGTAATTACAGTGTATCTTCTCTTTACCATATGAGGTACCCTCTGTTATGTGAGTCCCCTCACCCCTCCTTAAAGCCCCAGACCCCTATCCTATTTCTCAGTTCAGGACATTTACATCTCTTTTGCTTCATTTTCTTTGTTTTTGGCATGCCTGGGTAGATTCCTCATATGTACATGATACTTTTTTTTTTTCCTAGAAATCTTTTTAGTGTTAATTTGGTTAATCAACCAGCCTGAAAAGAACCCAGAAGTTCAGGGAAAGGCAAGTCTAGACCACAATGAGACAGCACCCCACACCTGTGATAATGGTCCAAAAAGTCCAGGATATAGAGAAAAAAAACATGTAACTGTTGGACACTGTTGGTGGGAATGTAGACTGGTGTAACCCTTAGGAGAAATAATAGGAAAATCTCTAAAATATTGATATCAAAAATGAATCAACCTGACCATATGACTCAACAATTCCACTCCTAGGTGTCTACCCAAAGAAAATGAAAATACTAATTGGACAGCATGTATACACTCAAATATTCATCACAGCACTCTTCATAACAGCCAAGCAATGGAAACAACCTAAGTGACCAAACACAGGTGAGTGGATTGAGAAAATGCGGCATATATATAAAACAATACTATGGAATTCTGTACTAAAAATTCTGTAAAGAATGAAGTGAGGAGGGGCCTGATGCACTATGTGGGGACAGTTGTGCTTTAGTGTGGTATGGTAATGTACCTGGAGGAGCACATACTATACCTCTAACTTATACATGATGTTATACATCAGTCAAAATAATTACCCACTAAACACACAGTAAGTTTTGTGGAAATAAGTTTAAATTCAAAATTTGAGTGTGGATTTACAAATGGAATAGAATATAGATGCAAAAGTGAATTTATCATGTTTTTTGTATCCAAGAAAGCATTTTAATTACATATGAATGTGCTCAGAATAGATGATTAAAAAGAAAATTTTAAGGGCCTCCCTAATGGCACAAGGGATTGAAGTGCAACACTATGAAGCCATTCCCAGCCTCTGCAGCAGGAGTTTGACCCCCCACCCGCCCCCGGCCCCAGGAGGTGACCCTCATGGTGCAGCAGACCTCTTGCCTCTCCTGCCTCCCCTGCTGCTCCTCTCAGCAGTGCATTTCAGACCGGCAGTCTGCCTGTTCTGCTCCCCACTATGTCTCTGGTGAACACACTCACTCAACCCACCTCTGGCCTGTACCCCAGTTCTTGCATGCATAAATAAATATTTTTAAAAAGCACATATATTAGTTTCTAAAATGCAAATTATTGGAGTAAAGATTAGTACACATAGCTTTGAGTACAAACTAGAGTACATGCATGAACATACATTCTATATTCATGAAATAAGTTCTATATTCAATGCTCACTATGGAAGTTAACAGAAAACTAAAGCTAAATGTGTACTGCTTCTCACAAAAATGAAATTCTTGCAATTCTATGATTTCCTTTAGTTACAGTATATTATGTACTGTTAACCTCTTGAAATCATCAAGTATACTTTTTCTGTAATATAACATGTATACAGACATCATATATGTTCTGAATATATAAGAAGATGTAAATATTGCCATGCCATTTCAAATATTTTAAATACTTGTTCTTGATAAAATTGGCACATTCTATATTTTCAGAGAGTGTTTTATAATAGTAACTCAATATTGTCATGGGAATTTAAACAACAGTAACTTAAAATTCAAGTACAAACTCCTAGGAAATACGAGTTATGTTCCTATTTCCTTAAGGTTGATTATGACCCTAATACTTCAGAGTTTTGTTTTCAATTCACTCCTAACATTTAAAACCAATGTGACTTCCATTTCCCCCTTCCTTCTGTATTTGTATCAACATACATATATGAATAAATAGCTGGAAGCTAATTAATGTCTAATTACTAGTATTATAAAATTTGTAATATAATATTTTAATAAGGCATTCACTAATTTTTACATAGAATTTTTTCAAAGATTTTATTTTTATTTATTTATGCTTACAAGAGCTGGGGTAGAGGCCAGAGGCACAGGGGGTGAGAGTATTCACCAGAGACAGAGTGGGGAGCAGAACAGACAGATTGACTGAAATACACTGCTGAGATGAGCAATAGGGAGACAGGAGAGGTCTGCTGTGCAACGTGGTTCCCTCCCTGGCCGGGGATCGAACTTGTGCTGCAGTGGCTGCAGGAAAACCCACAGTGCAGTGCTCAACCCCTTGCACCACCAGGGAGGCCCCATAGAAAATTTTTAAATGGGGGAAAGAAACACTGGGGTTTTGAGATTAATAGAAAGTATGAGATGCTGGGTAAGCTGAATGACCTACAGTGACCAGGTTAATTTTATTGAAGGAAAAATGTACTTCCTGTATATTTTGACCTATGGGAATTTCATTTACCCACTGAATGATAAATAATAACCTAATAGTACATAAGAATTGTATGTTTTTCTTTTTGCATAGAACTAGGGTGTAGGCCAGAGATGTGGGGCATGAGAGGACTCACCAATGACAGAGTGGAGCGCAGAACAGGCGGATTGACTGAAATGCGCTTTTAAGCGGAGCAGCGGGCGAGACAGGAGAGGTCTGCTGCGCCATGTGGGATAGCACCTGGCCTGGGACAGAACATGGGCTGTAGTGGTGGTAGGGTTGAGAGTTAAACCCTACGCCACCAGGGAGGCCCTGTATGTTTTTTCTTACGCATGGATGATGATCCTTTGTGTATCACTTAAGTCTCCTGAGAGGAGCTGACATTTCCTTAAAGTATACTCATAGACATGTATAAACATTTGGAAATTAACTGTATGATTTTTACAAACTGATAATATTCATTTTGTCCATTCAGGGCCTCCCTGGTGGCATAGGGGGTTAAGTCTCAGTGCTCTCACAGTGACTGCCTGAGTTCAGTCCCTGGCCAGGGAGCTGACCTATATGGCTCAGCAGACCTCTTCTGTCATGTGGGCTGCTGCCCTCAGCAGTGTATTTCATTCATCTGCCTGTTCCGCTCCCCACTGTCTCTGGTGAATCCTTTCACCTCTTGCCCTGTCCTGCACCCCAGTTCTACACAAAAATTAATAATATCTTTAAATATAAAAAAAATTCACTTAGATAATGAAAATTCTTGACTACTATGACTGAATCTTTAAAAATTTCACTTCTATTAGTATACTGGAATTTAAACTAAATAAAGGAAGTAGCCCTTAAATCTTCTCAAGTAAACATAAACTATAAACTTAAGATACCATACTGGTAAATAACTCAGACTTTCAGGCAAAGACTTGCAAGGTTGGAGATATCATTTCATATTTTATTCATTTCAAACCAACTGAATCTGTTAATATCTCTTGTTATTTGAGGTTAAAAGAGCCTGGATATTCTCAGGAGGTTGCAATTCAAATGTCAATCCTGCCTTCAGAGACATATTTACATACAATACCTATTTGAATTCTACCAAGTTTTCTGTAATTAGGCACATGCAAAGCAATGGTGTTTCACAGCTTTCCCACGCATATTTATTTATAGTTAAAAAACATATCTTGGGTTTGTTTACGAGAGATTTATTGAGTGCTATTGAAAAGCTATGAATTGTTGAATATCAGGTATAAGAAAATTAACAACTGCTATTTAAATCACCCAATTATGGGATGAACTAACTTATTTTTCAGGTTTCATTTCACTTTACCATTGTCCCAGTTGTAAAATACTCATATTACTTCACATCTGTGTTGTTTTCTCAAAAACAAGATAAAAACCAACAGTCAATAATTTTTAAAATCGAATAGCAAACTCATATCTAGTAAAATCACAAATAAGATATTCTGACAAAATTCAAAAAGATCATATAAACTAAAATATAGTTTACACAATTGAATAAGCATTTTTTAAAAATTGCATTGACACACATTAAAGAAGTTACAGTGGATTTAGGAGGAAAAAAATGACGAGTTCTAGCAAAGCATATCCTTAGAGCAACGACTGAATACTGGAATTTCAATTTTCACAGTCTCTGTGGTATAAAGGATGGTAGATAAAGTTTAGGAATTACCCACAGTGACTAATTTACCATTTATCTTCCCACAAGTCTGGCACTAAAATGTTACTATTTTCAGTAAGATTAAACTGGAAATAAGTAAACTCAAGTGCAAAGAAGGTAGATGGACTGTCTCATACTTTAGTACAAAGAGGAAAAGTTTATTTATAAAATTTTATTCTCATAAGCTTGCTCTCATAAACTAATTTTAATTTTAAACTACACTAACTTAGAGAATGATCTTCATAACTTTTTGACAATTATATTTTACTGGGAATTACTTTACTCAAAATTCACAAACACAGCAAAATGAAATAATGAGTAAGAGACGAAAATCAGCAGACTTTAGATACTTAAAAATTAAAAAAATGCTCATTTGTAGAATATGAAATAGTTATGCTTAATATCGTAGATATGTTCCAACTTTTATTTTGAAATACACTCAGACGCAGAAGTTGCAAAATAAGGAACAGAGTAAACATCTGCCCTTTTAGCCAGCTTCATCCAATGATAATATTTAAAATAATCATATTGTAGAATAAAAGGAAATGTCATTGAAACGATGCTATTAACTCAATTATAGGTTCCATATAGATTTTACCAATTTTTACAAGCATTTATATTTTGATACATTTTGTGAATTTTATCATGTTTACATATACATGTAACTACAACCATAATCACATCCTAGCAAATTCTTTTGTTATCCTGTTTAAGCACACCCTCCTCTAAATGTCAACCATGGCATCCACAGATGTCTTCTAAAGACTAATTTTGTCATTTGGAGAATTTTTTTTTAAAGATTTATTTATGCATACAAGAACTGGGGTATAGTTCAGAGGTATGGGGGTTGACAGGATTCCCAAGAGACAAATTGGGGAGCAGAATAGGTGCATAGACTGAAATACACTGCTGAGGGGAGCAGTGGGTAAGACAGGAGACATCTGTTGTGCCAGGTGGGTCATGTCCCTGTCTGGGGATCAAACTCTGGTGCTGCAGTGACAGTAGATAGCTCCATAGTGCTGTGACTTAACCTCCTGCACCACTAGGGAGGCCCCTTATTCTGGGAATGTTAAATAAATGTAATCATACATATCTTTAACTAGCTTTTTTCACACAGTGTAATGCTACTGAGGTGCATTTCTATCCAGTGTGTGAACACGTAGTCCTTTTTATTTGAGTAGCAGCATTTTATGAATAACCCATGGATTGTGTACCCAGCCACCCACTAAAGGGCATCTGAGTTTTTCCCACATTTTGGCTTCTAAAGTAAAAACTGTTAAGAACATTTGTGTAAAGGTTTCTGTGTGAACACTTTCATTTATCTAAAATAAATACCCAGGTTTCTGAATCTCATTCATTTTGCGTTTCTTAGTTTACTATGAAACTGTCAAATGGCTTTATAGCACTCCTGTACCATTTACATTTTTAACAATAACATGTAACATGTAAAAGATCCAGTTACCATTTATCTTCTACAGCACAGTAATGTCAGGATTGTATTATAGTCATTCTAAAATGTATATATTGATATCATATTATAGCGTATACCTAATTCCTTAATGGCTAGTGATATTGAACATGTTTTTTTTAATATGCTTACATGATTCTTTGTCATCTATTCAAGATTTCTGAACATTTTCTAACATGTGTTGGCTTTCTTACTATTTGGATTGTAGAGATTTCTTATACATTTTATTATGAGTCATTTGTCAAATATGTAACTTCAAATATTTCCTCCATTTTCATTTGATTGTATCTACCTTGTCATATTTCTGAGTAAGAGAATAGCAAGTATAGTTAATGATCATTTAGAAGGTCTAGGTAAAGCTAATGTTTTTCAAAAGTTTATAAAGAGAATGATTATATGACTAATAGGAAATAATTCTGCAAATCATAGTTACAAATTTGAATTCCAATTTGCTGCTGTTCACAAAATTTAAGGAAGGCCTGATTATTTAGGTACATAATATATCACTAAGATAATTCTACATTTTGATAGACAACATGTTAATTTTGTCTCATAATTTAGCAACATACTTAAAATTTGACTATGCTGTGATAACACCTGTTTCCAATTGATTTTCTTTGGGATTCTTGGCTTTCTTACCAATTTTACTTAAACTGTATAGTTTACAAATGGTTTGATCCTAAATCTAATCACCTAATGGTGTATTTGTGAAAGAATATAATTATTTGGTAAAATCACAGTGGATACACATCATTCCAGAGAATAGTCCATGCCAAATACATGAGAAATAACAATGTTGGGGAGGGCATGGGGAGAAAGAATGTAGACTGGTCTCGCCCCTACAGGAAACAGTATAGAGGTTACTCAGATATTCAAAATAGAGATACTACCTCCTACAATTCCACTCCTTGGTGTTTACCCAATGAATGCAAAAGCACTAGTTATAAGGGTTTATGCAGTCCATGTTCATTGCAGCACTATTTACAATACTACGTTATAAAAGAAATCTGTTTCAGGGACAGATGAGTAAATTAAGAAGACACGGTTCATATACATGAATAATATGCTACTTAAAGAAAAAGGTGAACTTACCTTTTGCTCAAGATGGATGGAACTGGAGGGTGTTTGTAAGTAAAATAATTCAGAAAGAGGAAGACATACTGGATCGTTTAACTCATGTGGAATACAGAGCAACAAAGCAAAGGAACTGGAAACTCTTGAAAATATGACTAAAATTGAGGCTACTAGAGGGGAATGGGGCTGTGAACAAAATAAGGAGGGGCCAGTGGTCTAAGGTAAAAGAATCTTTTTTTTTGGGTGTGCTGTAGTGACATAAAGTATAATATAGTAGCTTTATAATTATGGAAAATGTGTAATAAAATATGAAGAAAACTTGACATGATAAAAATTTTCAAAACATTAAAGATGAGAATATGTATTTCTTTTATAAATGCTTTGGTATTTGGATTCTTATGAGTCCATTTCAAAGAGAAATGCAATAATTTTCTTTTAAATAGCAATACTTTAAACAATATAGTGGAGATAATATCAATTATGAAATTGTCAAGAAACCTATAATAGGAAACAGTAGATTATTATAACATGTGGGCATTCATCAAGATCAAGGATAAGGTGTCTATTAATTTTTTTTTTTTACCAGCACAAGCAAAAGCTTAGGCAGCAAAAACTTACAATTTTCAGTAACTGACTAAAAAAAGTCAGTAATGAAATAACCAAGGTAACCACTTAGGTATTGTTGCTATCTCACTATATTTA
This sequence comes from Galemys pyrenaicus, assembly GCA_019455555.1. NCBI lineage: Eukaryota > Metazoa > Chordata > Mammalia > Eulipotyphla > Talpidae > Galemys > Galemys pyrenaicus. The sequence goes on along the minus strand of JAGFMF010012288.1, from coordinate 6,415,894 downwards.
TGAATTTCCATTTGAAAACCTGTCTTTGACTTTCGGGATACTTATTAATACTTCTAATGTAATCTGTAGAATAAACCCAGATAATAGAAACAGGGATAATTTCTATAAAGGAATACAGGATGTTGTTAAGAAAATCTGAGGTGCATGCATTAAAGAGAAGGCTTATAAAATAAAGTACATGTGCTAAATAATGCAATAAAAATGTGTGCTTCCATTTTTTGCAATGTAGTTTAAATCAAATACCTCAATTCAGGTGAAAATTATGCTTACACACACATTTCTGGGTTCATCAAATCTTCCTGAACTTTCTTCCTTGAAATTTCCATATGTATTTCACTCATGAAAATAATATTCTGTTATTGATAAAATGATTAGAGCATTTCTAATTTTTGTAATTACACCTGTAGAAAAAAACCCTGCTGTATTCAAATATCTTAAATATATTCGCATTCATATTCTCAGTCAGTACTGTTGCTAATGGCAGTATTTATGACTTATAACTTTAAAAAAGTAACAGAGACCTATTATTCATCTTTGCTGTTTCACAGAATTTTAAATATTCAATTTTTTCTGTTTCTAAAAGTACAAAATAAATTATTTTTTTCTTGAGAAAAGCATGATCTATTTTATCAAACACTGTTATTTTTAATTACAATTTGCACGACTTCCATTTTGCTAGACTACATTATCCACATATGCACCTTCATGGAAAAATGGTTTGAATACTTTTATATAATAAAGGTTTATAAAGATCCTGTCATCAGAGATAATACATGGCTCATGAGACATTTCAAGATGAATAGCAGCCACATAAATCATATTTTCAAAGGAAATGACAAATGCAGTGAACTCAAATTAAAATTGGAGAAAATTGTGGTCTATTAATCTGCAGTAATTTGAAGAAACAAGCTTCAGACCAGAAGATTCTTGGTATATGACTACCCATTTTATTTTACTCCCTCAGAGAAAATCAACTGCTTTGAAAGAACAGAGAACCAAGGACACACAATGCTTCACATGTACACTAGCAATTTTATTCTTAATTTTCTAAAATATATCTTTCATCAATACTTTGACTGTGCTAGAGGGTATTAAGCTCCAACTCCTCCAATGCTTTTCTAAGAAAAAGCAAAACAAACAAAAGACAAACAAACGAACTCCAGAGAAATTGCATTATCGAATGAGAACCAGGGTTGTGTTTATTCATTTCACTCTCCTATTCTAGAGGAGACAAGTGGTTTGTTTCTGTCCCTGGAGAAAGCTCTTGGTATGAGCTTTGAAATGTCAAGTATAATTAAGACAAAGTGTTCTTTTTAGTCCAACAAAAGAAATATATCTTTCAAAATAACTGTCTGCTCTAGTAAGAGAACACACACAGTCTCTCTCAGTTGAAACATCTCACTGAGTTAAAGGGACTTCAGCAGGACTCCAACCTGGCATGTCATTTAGCTGGGTTCTCTGTCCCTGCCCAGCATGGCTGCTACCACCATGGGCCTAATCATAGCAAATTTCTAAAGTTCAACTATTCAGACAAAGAGATCCAGATATCAGCTGCCATAAAATGCAAATACTAAGAATTTGTGACAGAACCTGATCAGGTTAAAATTGTAAATCCAGGAATATTTGGGACAAATTATGCAAGAAAAAAAGGAGACTAAACACAGTTGAGCATTCTGCTGAAATTTCTCATTTAGTTGTCACGAAAGACTGTATGTTAGACACATAAGTGTTTGTTGCTTCAGACTACAGTCATGCAGCACATGTACATGGAAAATATACAACTCTGATTTCATGGATGGCTTCTCCAAATATCACGTATAATAATGTAACAGAAAGATACGTGTAAACTATGCTGTAAGAGATTTTTCAAGGACTATGGTTATGCACAGTGCCTGGTTGGACACAAATATGGTATCAGAAATGCTTTTAAAAATATATTAAAATTTTCTAAGCATTGCTTTTAAACAGGAAATAAACCCTTATATTGGTTATTTATGTTATTTTTCTTCATGAACAATTAAGAAGTCCTAACATGTCATTGACAGACCACGGTTTTAGATTCAGGGATAACTGTGTTCTCAAACTGATAGACTGTATGACCTCAGAAAATGCTCAATAACCTCATCATCATAATTATGACTTTAGTAGGTATTGTGGGCTTTATTATTAATATCAATTTTCCTTCAGATTATACAATTCCTGTCTAATCTGTCATGTGGCTGTTCTTGAAATTCCATAGTCTGGGATATACTTTTGTAATTTTGGAGGGCAGTTTATTGAAAGAATATAGTTGGTCTAATTTTAACTTCATATTTCAGTTTTGAGAACTCGGTGTCTTATATTGTTTCTACTGTGCTATATAATGTTCTCTAATTTTCTCTTCTGGAAAGACTCTTCTTTCGGGCTGAACCAACTGTGACCTTATGAGTAGAGTATCCCTCTTATCTGAAGACAGTATAATAACATTTGCTTCTTTGTTTCCCAGACACACTGTTATCATACTTATTTTGTTCCTTATTCTATTGAATTATGAATGATTAAATACGTCCCCAAATTCCAAGATAACAGTAGTTTTTTCCAGGGGCATTCTTTTACTTACTTGAAACCTGATAATTCCTGATAACAGGTAAGAATTTATAAAACTTATAAATTTTATAAAAGAATTTATAAAACTTCCTGTAATAATAAGTCCTGTATCATCCTAAGAGTAAAAGCTAATAAATACCACTTATTTTGCCTTTATGACCTTGTTTATATGTCTTCTAAATTTATGTTCACCTCTCACAAGTAAGCGATGTGACCAAAGAGATTAAATACTATAGAAATTATTATACCAAGAAATTATGATTTGAGGAAAACGTATTTTAGCAAACATGCAATGTATTATGAATTTGATTTTCTTCTTGACAAAGGAATACACAGTAAAACTTCTTAGATGCCCCCAAAATGGACTAGATTTGTGATCATTTTTAACATTTTAGTAGACTATATATAAGGCATCAAAATAAGTTCAAAAGTGGCAAAAAAAAAAGTTTAACAGGAAAAGTAAATTTCAGGAGATAGCACATCTTCCTTCACCCATTACATGACTGGTCATTCTCACATATGCTTATGGTGTTAAATGACTTGAGCACAATGGATAGAAGAAAAAATATGCATGTTCTACTGCATCCCTTTGGGTTTGTTTGTTGATTGTTTGTTTTGTGTAGAAGAACTGGGATGTAGGCCAGAGGTGTGTGTGGGGTGGGGTGGGGGGAGGTGAGAAGGATTCACCAGAGACATAATGAGGAACAGAAAAGGGAGATCTACTGAAATACTCTGTTGGGGGGAGTCATGGGTGAGACAGGAGAGGTTTGCTGCACTATGTGAGTCAGCTTCCTAGCTGGGGATCAAACTCAGGCCACAGTGGTGAGAGCACTGAGACTTAACCACTAGGCCACCAGGAAGGTGCTTCACCCCTTTATTAAAGATTTATTTGCCACACTATGTGGCAAAGAATATGCCAACCATTTGCTGTGTTTTGGTGTCATTTTATCTTTATAAAAATTTTATGAACTGTATATGCAGATGATAAAATTAAGGCTGATGGACTTTAAACTCACGATTTAGACTTTATCTCATTAATGCAATGAAAGCATTTATGTTTAAAATTACTTTTTCCTCTTTTGTAAAAGGAAACTTCTGATGAATATTCCACGTTAACGATGGCTGTGCTAAAAACATGCATTTTTGCTAGTGTCTTAAATTTCATCTGTCCTCCAAACACATTTTAAATACCATACAGAGTATTAAAACTGGCTAGTTCTCCAGTGTAATTGCTATGTAGACTCAACATAATAAAGAGAATCATCTAAAAAGAGTAAGGCCAACATGCTTCTTATACAGCATAACCAGTAAAATTGAAGATACGACCAGTGGAAGCAATTATTTGATCAGATGTAGTCCACTTCCCTTAATTAATTAGTGTTCTTATTTATATGTGATGTTAATTTCATGTGATCAGGGCCACATGAGAATTTGGCTCCTGTTCAAATAACCATGTGTGATTTTTCTGACCTAAGCACAGGCACTTACAAAACTTTACCTGACAGACCTGATGAAAGAAAGTCACCCCCTCACCCCCACCCCAGTGCACACAGATGCCTCACAGGGTCAGTGCATGTGGTCACTGGAATACAGCAAAGGACACAAACCCCCATGGGCGAGGCCCTCTCGCATGTCTATATCCCTAGCCCTGAACGCTTCCTTCCTCAGTCTCTTTGTCTGAGGCCTTGGTCAGAGGTGTTCTTTCTCTTCTTGTTCTGAGACCGCCTTTAAGGGGTAGAAGAAAAAAAACATAAAAGACTCTTCTACACTTGGACTCACTATCTGGTACTTTTCTACCTCCAACCCTCCCTTCTTGCCTTCTTGTCCACTCCAGAACCCATAAAAGAGCCACACCTATTTGCTTATTAGCCTTCCTCAGATGACCTCGGTATGTGTTCCTATTTGCCTCATCCACCAAGTGTGTCCTTTCATGGGAAAGAACAGAGCAGGAGGGTCAGTTTCCAATGCCAGCCTCTTGCTCACCCTATGCAGTAAGCTATGAAAGGCCTCAGGATTTCATCTTTGGCTTGTTATTAAATGGATGACTCCAATACCTGACAGCTCAGCTTCCTGTCTCTTCCTCTCTGTGCTCAGCTGAGCTCCTGACACCACATAATAAAAAGTCTGAGACCATTTTTTTGATGTTTGATTGCTGACAGCTTTTAAGCCTCACTCGTCTCCCCGTCTGCCTCACATCTGGTCAAGCTGATGAGAGGCCCAGATGTTCCCTCATTTGGTGCCAGCAGGAGATTCAGAGCACAAGAACTTCTCTGCATGTGGGAACCATCCCAAGACTCACCTGCTAATGACAATTAAATTCTTCTTTCTCAAGCCATTTTGGGGAGGGTTACTCTGTTTTCTCCAGAAAGTTTCCTTATGTAAGAGCTATGTTTTTCTTTGATGTGCATATATGTGTGATTATCTGTTTTTTGTTATCTAAATTGAATTTTGGGTTGGGGTACATTATCTTTTCAAGAGCAGCTACAACAGACTATAATAGGGAGAATAAGTGGTAAAAATTGTTTAACCTTTCCAAGTTCAGTTTCCAGAATTAGAAACTTCTTCCAAAGTACACTGTATTTTAGGAGAGACATGAAGAATGAAGTGGAACTCTCCAGCTAATGAGGCAAGACTGCTCCAGATAGAGTATGTATATTTGAAAAGGTATAGAGACAAGAGGGAGTTCAAGATCCTGTCAAAATCATCTGAAGTATAATTTCATGGTAAAATAAAGGGAATTGTTCATAAGTTTGAAAAATATGTTTGCTGAGGGTAAAAAAGAGGGAAAGAAAAATCCCAGAATTCTAGGTTGGTAGTTCACATAAATATGAATTGTTTTGGAGAATTTGAGATATTCTTAAATATCTCAAGATATTTGTGGGACACAGAGTTAGAATTCGTGTCACAGACCATTGAAGGAACAGATTTTCCTAGCAGAGAGAACTGGTCTAGACACTCAAAGGTATGGGATATCACTATTTAAATCACAGAAGGGAAAGGTCATTCAAAATCTAACAATAACATGTTTTGAGACAAGAACTATAAAGAACACTAATACTAAATTTATTGAGATTGAAGTGTCAGAATGGTTCAAATAAGTGAGGTAATTTGATCTCAAGAGATATTCTTATCAACTGAATTATGTTGCCCTAAAATACACTGAAACCCTAATACCCTCCCCAATAGACAGCATTTACAAATAAAGTTTATAAGGAAGTAATGAAGGCGGATGAGTTCAACTGATAGTGCTCTCATCTGTTGATGTCCTTTGAAGAAAAGGAGGTGACCCCAGAGTGTTGTCTCTGGCCACACACAGAGGGATGGGCATGTGACTATGAAAAGACCAGTTTTCACCTGCCCCAATGAGTTGTCTACAGAAATCAATCTTGTGGGTGCTTTAATCTCAAACTTACCTCTAACAGAAGTGAGAGAAAATAAATGTCTATTGGTTAAATGACCAAGATCTTTATGTTTTATGATAAAAACCCAAGCTGATGAAGGTAGGTACACTTGATTCAAGAAGTGAGGGAGAAGGAGCTTGATCAATGAAACTATGTAGCATAGAAAAGTCAGGTAGGCTAAGATGCAGAATATCTATTTGCTCGAGAAAGTCTTCCCACAAATGACTGAACTGAAATCTGAAATCTTATGAAGGATTGGTGCTGAAAATTAGAGTGTAATGCACAAAATATTCTGATAGTTGAGCAGTTACAGAATTAAGTTCCAGAGTTAGTTAAACTAGAACTCACGTTTCAACAGGAATAGGTCAAATAATTTTGCAGACTTATTTGGAAATTGCCACAATTCACAAAAGCCAGCATGAAATTTTAAATAACTCTTTTTGTTATTGAAAGAAAACATGAGAAAGAATAAATGTATTAAATACCATATAGAATAAATATGAAATGAAGAGACAATATATATTTACTATTAATGTAAGCTATGTGTTTGTAAGTTCAAATGTGTATATATACGCTGTGTATGTTACCTAATTATTTCTTCTAAAGTATATATTTTATCGCATGTTAAAATGTTTAGTGGGGGCCTCCCTGGTGGTGCAGTGGGTTAAGCAGCACACTATTAAACAAACCGCAGCTACTGCAGCGTGAGTTCGATTCCTGCCCCTGGCCAGGGAGGGGACCCACATGGCACAACAGACCTTTCCTGCCTGGCCCGCTGCTCCCCTCAGCAGTGTGATTCAGTCAATCTGCTTGTTCTGTTCCCCATTCTGTCTCTGGTGAGTCCTCTTACCTCCCTGTACTCTAGCCTGCACCCCAGCTCTTGTATGCATAAATAAAAAGTAAAATCTTAAAAAAAAATGTTTAGTGGGTTGTAATTTATCCTTAATTAGAAATTTGATATGTTAAGAACTATAGCATATGAATAAATAACACTTCTCTAGTTGTCAGTATTTTGCAATTTCAAGTCAATACATAATTACAAAATGAACTATTAAAAAGCACAATATTAACCAAGGAATCTTTGGTGAGCCATATAACTATCTTTATCAAAATCGAAAGGCAATTTTGATTTCCATTGACATTAAAATACCAACAATTTGGTAGAAAAAAAGGAAAAAAATGCTTTATATATATTACAAATAAATCCTACTTATATTTTTCTTTGAAAATAAACAATGAAAAAAAGGTTTTAATAAAATCAGTGCTTAAGGGCTGACATAGAAATTTAGGTTAACTCTTAACAAACTTGAAAATTACCATTCTATCATTTTAATGTATGAAAATTTATAGAAAGCAGTGGAAGGACTTGGGATTGCAAATGATAATCTGAAATGCAGCCATTTTGAAGTCTTTCATTTTGATGTTTCCTAAGTAATATATGCCTTTTGACTATATCATACAGATTCATAATACAAACATTTACAATGAAAATTTGGTTTTAGTAATCAGAGCCACAAGAAAATTAAGATATACACACAATTTAAGGCCTGATGTTTACTAAGGGGGGTTGATAGCAACAAAATTACCTTTCTTGGTATTTATTATAAAAACATTCATCTGCAGTTTTTTGTTTGCTTACAGAAACCTGTGTCCCTCCCTGTCTCCTCCCCTCACAAAGTACTATTAGAAAACATGAACTGTTTTGGCCTCCCTGGTGGCAACAGTGGTTAAGTCTCAGCACTATAAAGCTATCCACAGCCATTACAGCATGAGTTCGATCCTAGACCTCCAATTTCATACACGTTTATATTCATAGCAAATTTATAAATATTTTACTATCATGTTAGTCTTTTTTCTACATAAAATATCAGTTGTCTACCCCCCTTTTCTTGTTATAAAGACTGCTGCCATAACATTTGTCACACAAAATTATAAAATGGGGCCTCCCTGGTGGCGCAAGGGATTAAGCACTACACTATGAAGCTATCCATAGCCACTGTAGCACAAATTCAATCCCTGGACAAGGAGGGGACCCACATGGTGCAGCAGACCTCTCCTGTCTTGCCTGCTGCTCCCCTCAGCAGTGTGGTTCAGTCATTCTGTCTGTTCTACTCCCTACTCTCTCTCTGGTGAATCCTCTCACCCCCACACCTCTGGCCTGTACCCCAGTTCTTGTATGCATGTGTAAGTAAAAAAATCTTGAAAAAAGAAACATATACTGTCATACATTTTTTATGATTGGTTCTATGGTGTTTTAAACGTCAATTTAGCAATGCATATTTTTAACTTTGGATGTGTCATTTCTAGAAATTTTCCATGAGAAAATAATTTAAAATGTGTATGTGGAGGATTAACCATGCAAACATTTAATATTTATTGTAATGAAAAATTAGAAATAGTTTCAAAGTCCCCAAATACCAAAACAACTGAATTTGTGATATGACATCTATATCAAGAAATACTACAGACATTAAAAATAATAATAGAAAATATTTAATGCAAGAGGGGTATTTACTAAAATATGTTTAGTAACATGGGAATGAACCAAAATAGCATGTTATAATCCAGTATTTCTTGCAATGTCTCTTTTGTTGTAGTATATTTATAAAAATCAGTGTTACTCCAAATGATAGCATTATCTCTGCATTGTGTGATTTAAAGTGCTAATAAACATTCTTGTTTTTTCTAATATATATTTAATTATATTCAGAAAAGGAATATTTGAAATATGGATATTATTATGGTTGGTAAAATTTTATTTCTGCACATATTGATCAATTTTGTTGTATTTGTGATAATTACTTATATATTTCTTTGTCTTGGGACTCAAATAGCAAATGCAAGAAACTACTTTTTTAAAACTTGTTTTACTAAAATCTTACATATTTCTTATCTGCCCATTTTTTTCTATAATATATAGTAATATACAGTCTAATTTTCTCTTTAAAAAGATTAAAATCACAGCTCGCATTTTATACCTAATTTTTTTAACCAACAAACTATCTTCTTAGAGGTACATGTTTAAATGATGGTTTAAATGTACAGTTTATTGTATCAAAATTAATTCTGAAATGATATCCAAGATATTGCTATCTTCTCCCTTTGAAGTTCTTTTAATTAAGTATTTAATTTAATTATATGTATCAATATATTCACCCCTTACCTCTCCTCTGAGGTCTTTCCCTCAAGCAAGTCAAGATTACAGTTTCCACATCCAAATTCAACATTCTCATCCTCTTAATCATTCTAAACATCATTCATATTCTATATTGTCATTGTAATTAGCATAATATTGTTATTGTCACTGGGTGCCAGTTAATCACTTTGAGTCTCATTTCTCTTATTATGAAATTATATTGTTAATTTTGATTGATTTATGTCTTTGTGGGGTTTATTACAAACCTCAGATACAAGCCTAAGGTTAAATTGATCATCTTATCCAGTCTAAAAACAAAGACATTATCAAAAATTACTGGGATAAGATCAAAGAACACAGGTGTCCAATCTGAAGAGACTCCCCTCTAACCAAAGAGGGGGTAACTTGAACCCCACTATGAACTGTTACTACATGAATTGAATCATAACTCTGCTAAAATCATTTTTAAAAGATACCTTTGGAGGATGTTGGGAATCAATACATTATTTTTATAAGTACTAAACAAAAGGGAATAATGGTATTCCAAGTAATACTGAAAATAACAAAAAATGAGATATGTACCGTTAATATCACTTTTTCAGAATTCATAGATCAAGAATTATTCAATGGCTGCCAAAATATTACAAAAAGCAAAAGATAAAACATGAGTTGCCATTCGAAGAAAAGACTCAACAGCATATATTACAAAAATAATCTGAACCTGAATCTAGTCAAATTTTTAGATTTAACTACAAACTCATAGGAAATGAAAGTATAAAAAAATCTGTCACGCAATGTTATGGTAACACAATAAAGAAAATGCATTCTTTGGAAGCCTATTGGGTAAAAATTGCCTCTCCAATGATTTTAAAATTTAAAAAATTAGAAAGACATGATCTTAGGTAAAAGTAAATGAAAGAAGAATAATTATTTGAAAACAAAGTAGCATTGGATACTCCTGTATTAGATACATAATCAAAGAATTTAATTATCTTGCTACAATTCAGAGTATCAATACTGTCTAAATAAAGTGCTTCATTTTGGGAGGGTTCAATTTATTTTATATTTTTAGAGATTCAGTTTTACTCAAGAACTGGGGTGTAGATCAGAGGTGCACCTCAGTTCTTATATGCATAAATTTTAAAAATCTTTAAAAAACTCCATTTTATGGGTTTAAAGGACTATTCATCAACATAATATAGACCATAGATATAAACCTACAGCTAAAATTATACTCAAATGAGACTGAAAGATTTTCTTCTAAGATCAGGAACAAGTTGAGTGTCCTTTCTAACCATTTCTATTCAACATGGTACTAGAATCTCAAAGCACTTACTCAATTATCATTTATTTCAATTTGTGTCAAATGTAAGTGCCTTCTAATTATAACATGATTCACAACACAAGTCTGTTAAATGACTTTGCCTAATATCAAAATTTAGCTCTACAACTTCCCAATCAGTGATGTAAATTTCTTCTATTTGTTCCTTCGTGCCATTGTGCACACCAAAAAAATACTAAGAATACTTTCTCAAAATGTCAGATTTTTGAGAAAATCCACTAATGTTCTTGTAAAATATGAGAAAAGGAAGACTTAGAAACAGGTTATTTGCATGATGTCCTGCAGCTAATAATGGGTGAACAAATTGCATACAAAGTGCCTATCTACAAAATGTTATGTAACAATTTATGTAATAATTACTTTCACTTCATGTCTTCTTATTTATAGATTCTACAGTATAAATAATCTTTTATTTGAAAGCTCATTTTGGATTTCCATTACACTTTGCTTTTAAATTACTATGTTCAAAATTATGAAACAACTCCATCTTGGTTAGAATACTAATGTGTATAAATGTATGTATAAGTATTCTTATACATATCTCTAAATGTAAATACATAAATATATATTCATAAACATAACGCTATATTAATATTATAAAACAGCTTACATTAAATCTGTGATATTTTACCTGTTATTTCTCAATCATTTTAATGATCTCAAATAATCAAAATTAGAGTATCATAATAAAATATGCATTTCAAAAAGCTTATTTAACTTAAGTTGTAATGACAGTTTTTGCTATAAACATCCATATTATATCCAGGGACCAAATTTAAGAAGCAATATATTTTTAACTATAAGATATCATCCAAGCAATTTGAACATGCTTAACCCAATACTATTTATATACTTGTAATTCATTCCCAAAAGTTACCTATAATAAACTTTTACAAATTTTATATAAATATTTATTTTTCAAATTTCAATCTTAAAAAAGAAAATATTTCTTAAATAATACATACACATGAATATATATGTATTTCTGTCTTCATTTCAGTTTTGTATTTATCATACAGAAACCTATGCAAAGATTTTATTGATTATTATAGTTATCAGTAGTTTCAGAAACTGATCTATTTATCTGTACCTTCATGCAGATACTTTCTTATTATCAGAGATGTTGTTCCATAGATGTATTCCTCTATCTAGCTGATTTTGTGTATGTTACAATTTCAGCAGGGTTTGGACACTGCCACAATTTGGACAACCCACAGCCTACCAGATGATGACAGAAAGCTACAAATTATATTTTTATTTTTCTTAGCGAGACATGGCCCCCTCTGAGTGCTCAGAGTGTTTAGCAGGACACTGTCCTCTTCTGAGGACATGTTTGTATCATGTCAATAACAAGAAGCCATGATATTGGTCCAAAGAGGAAAAACAATGTTCAGAACAGAAAGCTACATTTAACTAATCAGCTACTAAATCATCAGGTACTAAAATGCATATGCCCCAAAACAGATGATTGGATCAGGAAGCTCTGGTACATATACACGATGGAACACTGTTCAGCAATCAAAAAAAGAAAAACTAGACTCATTCATAGGTACAAGGATGGAGCTTGAAGAGATTATGCTCAGTGATATAAGTCAGAAGGCAAAAGGAAAATACCAGATGGTTTCCCCCCTAGGAGGAATATAAGGGAACCAAATAAAGATCAAGGAAAAGAATAATAACAACAATAATAATAAAAACACAACAAAACCCAAAAGACAAGGACAAATTGGGGATACTTGGTGGGGAGGGGGAAGGGAGAGGGTTGAGGGCAGATAAGAGCACAAGGGACTGAGGTGATGGTGCACTGGTGAAATGGTGATGGGGAATCCATGGGGATTACAATTGATGTCAAATATTTATCAATAAAGGAAAACATTTTAAAAATAATTAAAATCCATACATCTTAATTAAGACATTTATCATCCACAAATATATTTGGTGAATTTCAGGAAAGCTATAAACTCTTTCATTGAAAACACACATACACACATGCACACACACAGTTATAATGTCAGCATTAATAGTCTTTTGTCTATTTGGGAATCAAGAAAGTAAAATTTTAATAAGTTATCTATTTTGCCACAAGCTAGAGATTTTTATGTGGAATTTAAATCCAGATGGCCTGGATTTTCTGTGTATTAACTGGCATTCTACTTTCATTCTATCAAGGCAATTCTGTTCACATGGATATTTTATTTTGACAAGGTCCAATTGATCATTTTTCTACACTGGTATCACTACATACATTAACTCACTACATACCATTATCTATTATAAAATAATTTAGTAAATTCAAATACAAATCTAGTCTTTAAAAAATAACAGTTCTGGATTTTAGTCTGACTATACTGTGAATAACCATAGTGACATTTTTAAGAACTGAGTTAATTTTTAAAATGTATTTATGGGTTAGGCTATAACCATAGTGACATTTTTAAGAACTGAGTTAATTTTTAAAATGTATTTATGGGTTAGGCTATCATAGTCTTCTCTAAAATTAAAAGATGAGCCTACTTCTCGATGACTTTCCAAGTAGCTGAACGGTGTCATCTCTACAGAGACAGCACAGCTTTGAAGTTGGACACAATTAGGTTTGAATCCAGCTGTGCAACACTGAACAAAGTGCTTTAACCCTCTTGTACTCTGGTTTTATCATTCCTGTAACACATGCTAATTTTGTGCCAAGTGGGAAGATCTGGGTTAAGAGCTATGGCTGGATAGGTTAGTTACTATGGTATGGTTCCCACTCTGAAAAGTCTTGCAAATTTTGTATATATCAAAGTGAAGTTATGAAAAGTCTACCTGGGTGGGATAATACTGGATAAGACTTTATTGAGATGTATGTAGGGAAAAATTGAGGTGTGTTAGAAGGCCATGAATAGAGTGAAATGGAATCACAGAATCATAGGACCTGATGAAAGGGATCTGGGAAGAGAGACAAATGGTCTGGCCCCTACCTCTGCCCTCAGATGTGATGGTTTTATGTTTCCTGAGTTTTCCAAAGGCTTTGCATTCCAATACAGTTCTTTCTCAAAATTCTATTAACTGTATTCTGACTAGGATAGCACCCTTGTAAGGTAAGAGATGGATAGATTTTAAAATTAATTGTAGAGAATAGAATACTAGGGATCAGATGGCCACGTTGTAGAAAGCAATAACATTATTATAATAATAAGGGCTATAATTCATGTTAGCAAAATATATTAATAATCCACATAAGTTAACAAATACCTATTTGAAAAACGCATAATATCAGTATGGTTCTCCTATTCTGCATATATGGATCTTATCAAATTACTTTGTAATGAATTAAATATGGACACTTGTTTTATATACCACAAAGAAAAGATACTTTTATTGCTCATTAAAATTTATCCTATCATTGGTAACAAAACATATCCTCCTTTCATTGTTAAATGCAGAAAATATCCATCATAAAATAAATGAAGTATGACATTTTTAAAGAGGAGGGAGTATGATATCCATTAGATATGCTTTGGATTGAAATTATGAGAAATAACAAAAAAAGTAAATTAAAACATAAAATCAGAAAGTCAATCTCAGTCAGGCTCTCGGGCTGATATAGTTTCTTAATGGAATCATCTATGGCCCAGTTTCTGTCTTTGGTGTTTTTTTTTTCCCCCTTCTGTTCTATCACATATATCCTAAAGTCTTCATATTGCCTAGAATAGAAGACCTGCTACAATCTCTGACTTCATAAATTACGATACAACATCCATAATTTAGGAAGGTATGTTCTAGTTTTCTCAGGAGACTCGAGAAACCTTATTCCTATAAGCTCCAAGCACAATTTCCTTTCTTACTCATCAGTTTGCAATTAGCCATATGTTCACTTTTGAGCCAATCTGTGAAGTTAGTCAATCTCTGAAAAAATTGAATATTCTTCAATTTTTGGCCTGGGTAGGGAGAATACTTGGATTTATGCTAGTTTAGAAAAGTAGTGTTAATGAACTTCAAGAACATTTAATACTTATCATTTCCTGCTTCTGACTTATCCTTGGTCTCCCTCCCTTGGTTGTGTGTGAGATAGAGATGGGGTAAATCAAGTTCTCTCTATAGACAGATAATGATTATCTACTCCCTCTGCCTTCTAATCCCTTATACAAGCCACAAACTAACTCCCTTTCAAGGACAGTATGCAGGATAATTACTGATTTGAAAGTAAAACTGAGCAGCAAAGAACATCTAATACCTCTGATTTGGTGATAAGGGCAATGCTGATGCTGTTACTCTTGGCAGATAATTGTTGTGTCAGCCAAAGTTGCCAGGATGGTGCTGGACAATGAATAGTGAACAAAGTACCCAAGTTCTAAGCAGTAAAGTGATAAATGCATGCAATAAGGGCTCCGGAAACAAAGACTAGCACGTCTGGAATAGAAAGGATAGAATTCAGAGAAATGTGTTATTTTTTTTCTGCAAAGGCATGAGAGCAAATATTTTAGTCTCTGAAGGTCAGACCATAAAATCAAGTATATCATATATATATTTTTTTTTTTTTTACATAAGAGAAAAACATGCCTCACAAAGTTATTGGCAAAATTCAAAACACAACTATACTACTTACACACATTTAAAAATTACTGTTAGGTTTGTAATAAGAATAAAGTTTGTCCCGAGACACTTAAATTTGAACTTTATATACTTTTCATGTGTTCCAAAATGTTATTTCCTTTTAATTATTTTTGAACTGCTTAACGGTATGAATATCATTTTCGGTTAATAGCTTTTATAGCCTGACCACATTGGTTTATCATTTATGAAGTAATTTAAATCTCTCTCTCTCTCTTTGTATTTTAAAGAGGCTCTATTAAATAATTAAATATTATTTAATTTTGCTCTACATTTTGGAAGCAAATGACTCAAAAAGACAAAAGCATTTACTTAGTGAAGAATTAAGTAATGATAGTGTCCAATTCTTAAATATCAAAAGACATGAATCAACTGAAGAATTAAAAATTAGGATCTAGTTCAAAATTAGTAGCTACATTAGGAAACTATTCCCAAGGTAAATTACTTAACATTTTGTGCTGTGAAATATAACTGTTCTCCTACATTAAATTCACTTTTTGAAAAATTTACATTTTTGTGCATATATAAAAAATTAATGTAACTGTTCAAAATATCAAATACTACCATGTCATCAGATGTTCTACATGAAAAAAAAAACAGTGTGATGTTCCAATAATATCCTCTTAAATCCCACTAATGGGATTAAAGTAAAATTTTAGAAGTTTGTTCTGTCACAGTGAGATATTTGACAATGGTATGAATGCTATTCTGTATTTAAATAGACTTTTCCTGTTGTGTGTGATACTACAGATTAAAAAGTTATATTGAACATGTGATATGATAAAAGTGATGGCATTTATTTACAACTTATGTGTAGAGCATTTGAATGCTTTTTGTCATGGGTATTGAAAAATTTTTAGCCTTTCATTCAGAATGAATTATAAAATCACAGGAAATTGCAAAAAACAATGAGCTAATATGTTCCATACACCCTTGACCATAACCATCTAATTTTATCATATGCATGTACAAACATAAAAATTGATTATCAAATAGAAAAGTAGGAAAACTCACATTGATAATATCAAATGAGCCTATTCAGATTTCTGAAATTTTGCATGTCACATGTTTAGCAGAACATACAATTAAACATGTTCCAATTGTTTGTGCATGTGTTTATCTATGCAATATCACTCGAGTATGTTCCTACAGTATCCACCACAAAAAGATATTTCCCTCTGCCTTTACCAGAGCACCCCCTTAAAGTGCTCTTTGATAACCATGCTCAACTCTCACCCCATTCCTGACTCTATAAACCATTCGTGCAGGTGTGTAATGATACTACAGTGTGGTTTTAACTTGATTCTCCCTATGACTAGTGACATTGGAGATATTTGTCACCATAATTACTTTGATAAAGATGTATATAGTTCTTTGCTAAAGAGCTTGTGTCTGCTTAATTTTACTGCTGTTTTGAGAGTTTCTTTCATGTTCTAGATACAAGTCTACTCTCAGGTATGTAGTGTGCAAGTATTTTCTTATAGATCATAATTCTGCTTTAAATTCATGTAGCAGTCTTGGAGCAAGAATCTTTTTCCTTTTCAATTTTTTTTTAGATAATATGCATTATCTTGTCTTATGTATCACAAAAAATTTTAGAATCAATAATCTTAGTATTATAGTGCAAGGCGCATCTGTTAATTTAAACAAGAAGCTTAAGGACATAGAAGTAATCTAAGGCGTATAGTGTATTTAACTAAAGTTTAAATAAACAGAAGCTTCAGCAAAGATTGGGCTGTGGAATACTAGGAGGAATCCATAAAAACATAAAAGATAATGTAATCAGCTTGAGATAAATTGAGTTGGATTGGTGTTTTTAAACAATACAGGCTATTAAGTCCTATTTATACATTTGGTTAATATATAAATAATAAAAGAACAAAAACCTATGGGAAAAAAGGAAAGGATACATCCAATCAAAAGAATGATTTCTAAAACATAATACAGGGGCCTCCCTGGTGGCACAGTGGGTTAAGCAACACACTAAGAAGCAAACCGTGGCCACTGCAGCACGAGTTCAATCCCTGCTGCTGGCCAGGGAGGGGACCCACATGGCGCAGCAGACCTCTCCTGCTGTGTCCGCTGCTCCCCTCAGCAGTGTACTTCTGTTGATCTGCCTGTTCTGCTCCCCGCTCTGTCTGTGGTGAATCCTTTCACCCCCCACACCTCTGGCCTGTACCCCAGTGCTTGTGTGTCTAAATAAATAAATCTTTAAAAAAAAATAAAACATAATACATATCACAAGTTGACTTGCAATTATTGTTGAGATCGGCACATTGTATGAGTATAATGGGACTATTTTTCATACAGTAAGTAATATTAATATAAAACAGAGGCTCTATTAAAAATGAGTTACTCTTAACTTTGGTTTATATTTTAAAATATTTTCATTTAATCTAATAATGTTTAATTTTAATGAAAAATATATAACCGTGTACCATATAGCACCTATACCTATTTTCCTGGAAGAATTGACATAGACCAGGTTGTGAACATTACCTCTACTTTCTCCTCCTCCACACACAAAATTAAGATTATAGACCTACTGAGCAGATGGCCTTTGATTTGGAGAAAATTGGATCCTGGGATAACTTTCTGAATATATTTTAGATTCAAATAGTTTTTAGTATGCACAAATCATTAAATCACTGGTATGGGCCTGAAGGGGGTTTCCTTCAATATTTTATATGAAGGATTTTGATCTATGATTTATCAATCAACTGACAGCACTCAGGGCAAGGAGGTTTTTTTTTTTTTTTTTTTCCATTAAGAATCAATTCTTCTGGTAGATGGATTTTTATTTCCATCCTCATTCCACCCATTGAAAAAAAAAAATCTGCTTTGGATATGTCTGTCAATTTGAGTGACCCAGCACCTAAGTGATACAAAACGTAGAAATTTTTAGGCTTGTGAGCACAGGGATGTTGCAAACTGCATAAAAAAATAAAATA
The DNA here is from genome assembly GCA_019455555.1 of Galemys pyrenaicus. Classification (NCBI taxonomy): domain Eukaryota; kingdom Metazoa; phylum Chordata; class Mammalia; order Eulipotyphla; family Talpidae; genus Galemys; species Galemys pyrenaicus. The sequence goes on along the minus strand of JAGFMF010012288.1, from coordinate 6,397,888 downwards.
AAAATCACTGAGCACATTTTATGATCCATTGGTGCATTTCAAAGCAGGAAATGATAAAAAGGAATGTGTTTTATTTACCTAAAGGTCACTATTAGATTCTATTTCTATATACAACTTGTCAGCTTACATATAGATTAAGAAGCTTGGTGAACAAGTGCAATTATATAATTCTGAATGATCTGTCATTCTTGCCTTTACAATATTTTCTTTAGTGTCATTTATTTCATTTTATTTTGTGATTTATTGCAAGTGATGTTAGTCAGTATAATTTTCAATTCTCAGCTATGTGTGACTGATTTTAAATAAGTTTCCCAGTCAGTTTACATTGACTTAAAAAGTAAATATTATATGAAAAAAAAAAAAAACTATCAAAGTTTATAAGAAAACAAACAGTGTTTCCACTCATTTCTGCAAACAAGACAGATGACCAAAAAAGCTAGCTGCTAGGTAAGGTGAGTAGCAAATCATCTGGAAATTTTTTTCCTTATCATGATTTTCTCTTTTCTTACAAAAGGACAAGTTGAAAAGCTGTTTAGTTTTTCAAACTCTCACCCTGAAAGGTTGCTTTGTTTTCATAGTGGCACTATTGTAATGATAAATTGAACTAAAAATACAGCTCTACCACTGTTATAAAACTACGTATCAAATAGACTATTCATAGGTTCTTGTCCTTGATTAAGCAAAACATCTCAATGCCCAATTCAGATAAGGAATAAATGGCTTCTATTTAAACTATAACAACTGTACCATTATATTTATCAAAATTGTAGTCCTAGGTCATTAACTTCTTTACCAACATCATGGTATTCCTTTTTTTTTTTCTTTTTAAAGATTTTTCTTTATTTATGCATATAAGCAGTGGGATGTAGGCCAGAGGTGCAGGGTTGAGAGGATCACCAGAGACAGAGTGGGGAGAACAATAGGCCAACTGACTGAAATACATTGCAGATGGGAGCAGTGGGGAGATAGGAGAGGTCTGCTGCACCACGTGGGTAAGCTCCTTGGCTGGAGATTGAATTTATGTTACAGTGACTGGGAACAGCTTGATAGTGCTGAGACACTAACCCTGCACCACCAGGCAGGCCCAACATCATGATATTCTTAAAACAGAAATTTTTGCATTTTCCTTTATTATTTGCACATATGTGTGTATATAACATATAGAATATGTAATATAGAATATAAATCATACATAATATATGCATATATAGCTTTTCGTTTGGAGCCATCTCCCTTGGTTCAGAGTCAGCTCTCAATGTGTCATTGGGTTCCAGCTCAGAGGATCTGTTCCTGATACCCCAAAAGGAACACCCACAGAGATGACTGCCAATACAAGCAGCACAGTGTCCCAACAAATACAACAAATTAGAAAGCAGACATCAGGAAGATGAAAAACTATAACTAACCAAGCAAGCCCACAGGGGAAAAATACAACACAAGAAGAAAGCCAAATACAAGAACTCAACAATAACCTAGGAAGAATGTCCAGCCTAACAGAAGAGGATTTCAGAACCAGTGTAATTAAAAAAATGACCAGTATATTAAAAAGAATCAATGATCTGGAAAAGGAGAACAAGTCATTAAAGAAAACAGTGGAAGACTTGCAGGAAGATAAAAAATTATGGGAAAACAGACTGGATGAGATGGAAGAGCGAATTAGCTCTATAGAAGACACAGAAATAAAATGAATCAAAGCAGAAAAGGACAGAGAAATTCAAAGGGAAAAAAAAAAACAAGATCATGCTTTGAGAACTCTCGGACACAATCAAGAAAAGTAATATAAAAGTTATAAGAGTCCCAGAAATTGAAAACTATAAGGGAAATGATAATATATTCAAGGAGATAATAGAGAAGTTCCCAAGCTTAAAAGATGAAATGAAGCTAGAAATACAAGAAGCAAGTCATACCCCAAATTTCTATAAAAGAAAAAGAAAAACAGCTAGACACATAATAGAAAAACTACCAACAATACAAGACAAGGAAAAAATAATGAAGCTGTGAAGGGCAAAGAAACAGATAAAATACAAAGGAAAACCCATCAGGCTAACATCGGACTTCTTGGAAGATACACTATGGCAAAGGAGGGAGTGGAAGGATATATTCAAAAAACTGCAAGACAACAAATGCCAACCATAAATTTTGTATCCAGCAAAGATTTCCTTCAAATATGAAGAAAAAATATGGACTTCCCAGACAAACAGAAACTCCAGAAATTCAACATGACCAAACCTCGTCTCCAAAAAATTCTACAACAAACACTAAAAATCTATTAGAAGAATGAAAAAGAGGAACAATATAAGATAAGGGAAAACATAACACAAAAAAACAAAATGGTGAATACAGATGCCAGCATAACAATTTTATCTCTAAATGTAAATGGACTAGACTCAGCAATAAAATGACACAGAGTAGCAGGCTGGATTAAAAAACACAATCCATCCTCCTGCTGTCTTCAGGAAACACATTTAAACACAAAAGATAGGCATTGACTATCTGGAAAACAGTCCTACAAGCTCATGGACCAAAAAAGAAAGCAGGAACAGCCAAGCAAAGATAGACTTCAAAATAAAAAAAGTTAAAAAAAAAAAAGACAAAGAAGGGCACTATATAATGGTCAAGTGCACAATATTTCAAGAAGATATAACACTCATCAACATATATGCTCCAAAATGAAGGAACACCAAAATATATCAAAAATTACTATCAGCCCTGAAAGAAAACACTTATATAGTAGGAGACTTCAACACCCCACTCTCACCAATGGACAGATCAACAAGACAAAAAATAAACAAAGAGACCAGAGCCCTCAATAAAGACCTAGAAGCCATGAATCTAATGGACATCTATAGAACTCTCCACCCAAAAAAGTCAGAGTACACATTTTTCTCAAATGCACACGAATTATATTCCAGAATCAGTCACATACTGGGCCACAAGACCAACATCAACAGATACAGCAAGGTCAGAATCATCCCAACCATATTCACCAATTACAAAGGTATCAAATTAGAAGTAAATCACGAAAAGAAAACTTGAAATGCACCCACATAATGGAGATTGAAAACTGCACTACTGGAAAAACAATGGATTATAGAGATCACAGAGGAAATTAAAAAATACTTTGCTTTTTCTATTGATATAAGAACTGGGGTACAGGCCAGAAGTGCAAGGATCCACAAGACAGAGTAGGAAGCAGAACAGGCAGATTGACTGAAATACACTGCTGAGGGGAGCAGTGGGCAAGGCAGGAGAGGTCTGCCGCACCATGTGGGTCACCACTCTGGCCGGCGGCAGGGATCGAACTTGTGTTGCAATGTCTGTGTTTTGCTTCATAGTGCGTTGCTTAACCCAATGCACCACCAGGGGCAGGCCCTAAAAAATACTTTGAACTGAATGATAATGAAGACACCCCATTCCAAAATGTATGGGATGCAGCAAAAGCAGTTCTAAGAGGGAAGTTCATAGCAATTCAGGCTCACATCAACAAGAAAAAAAAAAAAAACAAAACAATCTAATGTCACATCTCAATGACCTAGAAAAAGAGCAACAAAAGGATCCAAAAACCAGCAGAAGAAATTATAAAAATTAAAGCAGAAATAAAAGAAATAGAATTCAAAAAAACAATCCAAAAGATCAATAAAACCAAAAGTTGGTTCTTTGAAAAAATAAACAAAATAGATAAACCTTTAGCCAGACTAACAAAGAATAGACAAGAGAAAACACAAAAAAATAGGATCACAAATGAAAAAGGAGAAATTACAACAGAGGTAGAAAAGATTAAAAGAATAATCAGACAATACTACGAACAGCTATATGCAAAAAAGCTTAACAATTTAGAAGAAATGGGCCAGTTCTTAGACCAATATAACCATCCGAAGTTAAACAAAGAAGAAATAGAATACTTAAATGGACCAATCACAAGTAGTGAAATTCAAGCAGTGATCAAAACACTCCCTAAAAAAAAAAAAATGCCCAGGACCAGAGGGCTTCACAAATGAATTCTACCAAGCATTCAGAAATGAGCTAGTACCTATTTTATACAAACTGTTTCAAAAAATCAGGAAAGAAGGAACACAGCCAAATATGTTCTATGAAGCCAATATTACACTAATACCAAAACCAAAAAAAGATAACACAAAAAAAGAGAACGACAGACAAATCTCCCTAGTTTACATGGACACAAAAATCCTCAACAAAATTCTTCCCAACAGAATCCAACAATGCATTAAAAGGATAATTCACTACGATCAAGTGGATTTATCCCAGAAGCCCAAGGATGGTTCAATATACAGAAATCAACAATCTACAATATCAACAAAAGAAGAACACAAAACATATGATCATATCATTGATGCAGAAAAGGCATTTGACAAAGTCCAACACCCATTCATGATGAAGGCTCCTGAAACCCTCAGAATAGAAGGATCATTTCTCAACATAGTAAAAGCTATAGGGCCTCCTCCCTGGTGGCGCAGTGGGTTAAGAAATGCACTATGAAGCAAACCGCAGCAACTGCAGCACAAGTTCGATCCCTGCTGCCGGCCACGGAGGGGACCCACATAGCGTGGCAGACCTCTCCTGCTGTGCCCTCTGCTCCCCTCAGCAGTGTACTTCAGTTGATCTGCCTGTTCTGCTCCCCGCGCTTGTGGTGAATCCTCTCACCACCCCCCACACCTCTGGCCTGTACCCCAGTGCTTGTGTGTCTAAATAAATCTTAAAAAAAAAAAAAAGCTATATATGACAAACCCACAGCCAATACCACTCTCAATGGTGAAAAACTGAAAGCATTCCCCCTAAGATCAGGAAAAAGACAAGGATGCCCACTCTCCCCACTGCTATTCAACATAGTACTGGAAGTCCTGGCCAGAGCAATAAGACAGGAAGAGGACATACAGGGAATACAAATCAGGAAAGAAGAAGTAAAACTATCATTATTTGTAGACAATATGATAATATACTTGGAAAATCCTAAAAGCTCCACAGAAAAGCTAATTAAAATAATCAACCAGTTTAGTAAAGTAGTGGGATATAAAATCAATGCACAAATGTCAGTAGCCTTCCTATCAGAAACAACCATTCTGAAGAAGAAGAAATCAAGAAAAATATACCTTTTACAATTGAGGCCCAAAAAAATCAAATACCTAGGAATCAACCTAACAAAAGAAACAAAAGACCTATATCAAGAAAATTATAAAACAATGTTAAAAGAAATAGGACACATAGAAATGGAAAGATATTCCCTGTTTATGGATAGGAAGAATCAACATTATCAAAATTGCCATCCTACCAAAAGCAATTTTATAGATTCAATGCAATACCAATAAAAATCTCAATGAAAATCTTTAAGGAAATAGACCAAATATTGATGAAATTCATATGGAGACACAAACAACCCTGACTAGCCAAATCTCTACTAAAAAAAAGAAGAATGGAGGTATCACACTCCCAGACTTCAAATTCTACTACAAAGAAATAGTAATTAAAACAGCATGGTATTGGAACAAAGATAGACACACATACCAATGGAACCATAAAGAAAGCACAGAAATAAAACCACACAACTATGGTCAACTGATCTTTGACAAAGGAGGAAAGAATATGCAATGGAACAAGGACAGCTTATTCAATAAATGGTGCTGGCAAAATTGGTCCACCATATGCAAAAAAATGAAACTGGACCACTATCTCACACCATGTACAAAAATCAACTCAGAATGGATAAAAGACCTAAATGTAAGACCTTAAAAAAAGTATATAGAGGAAAACATAGGCAAAACACTGCAAGACATACATCTCAATAGAGCTTTTGAGGTGGCATTCCCCAAAGCAATAAAAATGAGAGGGAAGATAAACAGATGGGACTACATCAAGATAAAAAGCTTCTGTACAGCAAAGGAAACATTAAATAAAACAAAAAGAAACCCCACTGAATGGGAAAATATCTTTGCGTGCCACACAATGGACAAGGGTCTGATCACAAAGATATACGAAGAACTCATAAGACTCATGAAAATAAAGTAAAAAACCCAATCAAAAAATGGGTAGAAGACCTTAAAGACACTTCTCCAAAGAGGACATACACATGGCCAACAGGCACATGAGAAAATGTTCAGCAACTCATAATCAGGGAAATGCAAATTAAGACCACAATGAGGCATCACCTTACACGGATAAGAATGGCACATATCAAAAAACAACAACAACAACAAATGCTGGTGAGGATGTGAAGAAAAAGGAACCCTGGTACACTGCTGGTGGGAATGCAAGCTAATCCAACCATTATGGAAGGCCATATGGAGGTTCCTCAGTCTACTAGAAATGGAACTACCATATGATCTGGCAATCCTGTTCCTAGGAATCTACCTAAAGGACACAAAAACACCGATCCAAAAGAGCACTTGTACTCCTATGTTTATCGCAGCACTATTTGTAATTGGTAAAACCTGGAAAGCACCTAAATGCCCAAAAGTAGATGACTAGATCAAGGAGCTGTGGTACATATACACATTGGAATATTATTCAGCGATCAAAAATGAGAAACTAGAGTCATTTACAGAAACATGGATGGCGCTAGAAGGAATTATACTCAGTAAAACAAGTCAGAAGGTAAGAGAAAAATATTGGATGACTTCACTATTAGGAGGACTATGAAAGAGCAACAACAGCAAAAGAATAAGCTGAAGGAAATGGGCAATTACAACCAAAAGCAAACAAAAAACTCAACAAGACCAAAAGTTCAAAGATAAACTATAGGGACCATGGGGGGGTGGGAAGGAAGGGAGGGCAAAAACAGGGAAAAGGGCAGAAAGAGCACAAGGGACTGAGGTGATGGTGCACAGGTAGAATGGTGGTGGGAACTCCCTGAGGAATATAAATGATGTGGAATATAATTAATTAAATTTATTTAAAAATATATGTGCATACATGATCTTTTGATAACTAAGGTCTTTGGAAGTTTGCATTTTATCATTTTATTCTCAGAATCATTAGTTTGTATACACCCACATGTTAGCTTAATGCCATTAACCAACACGCTTTCACTCTCTTCCAGCTCTTATTTATTTTTGGCTTTTCTTTTCTGATACACGTGTTTCAAGACAAGGTATGTTGTATTACCAAACTATGTCCCTCCCAGTAGGTACTTAGGTATTTCTGTGTCTTGTTTCCTCTCCTTAAACAACTGCTTTGCAGCAAATCCCCATGCTAAGGAAATCTGTGGTACATAAAACTGGGTGCACTTATATGAGTGAGAAATATTAGTATTTAATGTGTATGAATGGATGGTTCCCTTTTTCCTCCAGGACCTATCAAATTGACTCCAAGCTGAGAGAAGAATGCTCAAATACATTCTGAGATAGAGATATGAAAAAAGTGATAGGCAAATAATACTTAAAAGTCCATAATCTATTTTGATCTATTAAGGGATATTCATCTCAAGTAATCACAGGATTGTGGTAGGGGGTGGTTTTCTATTAAAAAACAACTGTATTGGAATGAAAGACAGCTAGAAAAACAGAATAAACTCTGGGTAAAATATAAAATGAATTGATGACATTCAACATAAGGGCACTCATTAGTAAAGTTCATCCCAAGGAAGATTTTTCTTGACTTTTCCTTTTTATTGCATCTTTATGAGATGATGGATGCTAACTAATTGCAGCAATCATTTTACAATATATGTAAGTCAAACCATTTGCCCCACACCTTAAACTTATACAGTGATGCATGTTAATAATAGTGTACTAAATGAAAAAAAAATAGTCAAAAAGATCTTGTAGAATTAACGAGGCATTTACTTTTAACATCTTAAATTTCCTACTGACGAACAGTTTGTAGCATAAACATTTTCATTATGAATAAAAAAGTGTACATTACTAAGAAAATGCACCCTCACACACAACAGGATTGTAAATGGGCTACATTTCTTATAGTGGGGCCACCGTATTTCAAGGTTATTCCCAAGATATTGCAAGAGTCCTAAATTCCTTCCAAAAATTGGTGCATTTCACCAAACTCATCATATTCTCACTCCAAAGTAGAATTCTGGTCATGTTATTCATGACTTAATCTATCTTTCATGGATTCGTCTTTCATTGACTCATTTAAACATCCCATTTCCTGCAGAACAAACGTGCACATCTTTGTATTCTCATTCCATCTACACTGCAGTCTCCTCTCTCACTGGAACATTCTTGCCAGCCTACATTTAGGCCACAGAATTACTTGCAGAATAGAAGCTTCCCTGGTGGAGCAAAGAGTTGGGCCTCAGCACTATGAAGAGATCCACAGTCGCCGCAGCACAAGTTTGGTTCCCAGCCAGGGCGCTGACCCACATGGCACAGCAGACCTCTATCTCACCTGCTACTCTTCTCAGCAGTGTGTTTCAGTCACTCTGCCTGTTCTGTTTCCCACTCTGTCTCTGGTGAATCCTCTTAACTGCCACACCTCTGATGTGTACCCCAGTTCTTGTATGCATAAATAAACAAATCTTAAAAAATTGCTTGTAGAATAAAGATCACTTTGGATTTCTTTTCACTGGCTACCCTTTGACTTGCACTTGCTAATCCAGGTTCCATTTCTTTTAAACTCCTATTAAGATATGGTTTAGCTGACATCACACCTGAAAACTTTCCTCAAATATCAAACACACCAAGACTATGTAGTATTTTCCTGCTGTATTTATGTGAGCATGTTGGTGCCATACAGCCTGACACTCTTTGTTATTATAAGTCCATCCTCCTGACAGTAAGCTACCTAAAGACAAATAATGCTTTTATTTATTTTCTTAAATATATTTATTTATGCATACAAGAGCCAGGGGTGTAGGCCAGAGTTGTGGTCGGGTAAGAGGATTCACCAGAGACAGAGTAGGGAACAGAACAGAACTGCTGAGGGGAGCAGCAGGTGGGATAGGAGAGGCCTGCTGTGCTATGTGATCCCTGGCCAGGGATCAAAACTCATGCTACAGTGGCTGCAGATAGCTTTGTAGTGCTGCGACTTAACCCTTGCACTACCAGGGAGGCCCCAATAATGCTTTTAATAATCTGTGTTTCTATAGCAACCGCCACATTATCTAAGAAATAGTATGTCTTAATTATATGAAGGGGAGATGAGATGACGAAAAAAGAGAAAGAAAAAGACCTAGGGAGTTATAAGAACAATGACAGATATGACAAGGAAGAAGTATTCTACAAGAACTTAATTTTAGTAGGAGAAAAGAATATTATTAAAGAGAGAACACTAATCTTGAAATCAAGATGTAGTTAAGTATCTACATCTGCAACTTTCATTGGCCAAGTGAACATGGAAAATTATTTTAATTTTCATGAACCTCAGTTTCTCATTCTAACAGGTTGCAATAAGAAAACCTTTGTTCAGTCTCCGATTCTGAGTGCAGTAGTAGTCATACTGAATGACATGTCTATATACCTAATATTTTTAAAATACAGAGCAACTATATTTTGAAATATACATCAAAAGGAAGATTACACAAATACTCAACTCGTGTAGTATAACTGTAAAATATTTACTATTGCTAAAATGCTAATTATAAACAATCACAAATATTCTGTAATTAAGTGTTTTTGTCTGTGTGTGTTGTTAAGCAAGTACTTTGGGCAATTACAGAATAGTGACCAGAGAAAGTGGGTTAGTACCTGGCTGAATTTTCTTACATAAACCACATCTTTCCACTTCTGTACCATGCAGCCTATTAGTTTATTGCCTGGTTTTCTAAGCAAATAATTCAGGAATCAATATTCATTGATTATAAGATGAAAGACTTGACCAGGAGTTATACTGTAGAAGAGAGGCAGAATTATTTTTCACGTGCAGTTTCTAGTATCACAAATCTAGGCTAGCTGGAGACTTTATTTGTCAAGAATAATCTATTCATTCAAACTCATCCATCGCCAATATTTCTTTTTCTATTTCTAGGACTATCTGGAAGCCTATAAATTCAAAATGAAAGACTAATTTGTGAATTCCTTTAGTACTTGCAGGGATTTTTTTTTTATACCTCAAATAATCGACAGTGTACTTAAAAGCTAACAATTTATTTTGCTATACTAGCTTATTTGTCAACTTTGCTGCAGTAACAGATGACTAAAATATCTCCAAAGGTTTATATCTTTCTTGCACTACACAAGTTTTGAGTTGGTGGCGGTTTCATTTGTGTTCCAACATTTCTTTTTTATTTCATGATCTGAGCCAGGGAAGCAGCCCCCGTACCCTCACCCCATGGGACACAGTGTTCTTCTGGAAGAGGTAAAGAGCAAGTGATCTGGCAAAGTCACAAGATAATTTAGACCCCAAAGCCTAATACATCATGTTAAAGCTGCCTTCAGGAACTGACCTATTGTTCTTTCTGCTCACATATTTATGGCCCAAATAAGTCAAGTGACCAAGTTCATGTCACTGGGGTGGAGAAGCACATTCTTTCCACAAGAAAACATTGCAGTTGTAAGTCTTTGTGGTGATATATAATCCGCTTAGAAGAAAGAGGAAAATAAATAAGAACAATAATGTGACGAAGAATGTCCATCTTCTTAATGACAAACGTTTCCTTTTTTTAATATGCTACACAGAATCAATGCCTCTCCACAAAAGATGTAGCAGAATCCTAATGTAGTGATCATAGAATTGTTTGATCGCTTTTTACCAGTTCTAAACACAGCTTCCTTAGTATGGTGACATTTACAATGTGCCTACACCTACATATTTGCAATGCAATATGATTTCTACAAACAATAAAAATGTTGGATGGGTCAGATAGCACAATCAAAGTGTTATTCAAAACTGTGATAAATGATTGATATATAGTAATCAATGACCCATAGTAACTGTGGCATTTTATTGATTCACTTCATTGGTCAATAATAATAACCAAATTTTTTTTTTATTATGACCTGATTTTGCTTGCTGAAAGCTGCCTCACCTATTCTTAGAAGCTCTTGACTTAGATTTCTAGATGATCCTTCCTTCTCTATTATCCAATTAAACTCACTCTTATCTGAAAAGGGCTTTGGAGAATATAATTTCATCTGTGCTTAAACACCTTGGAGACCTGTTGTAGGATTTTCATTCCTCAAAGATGTTTCACATCTTAAATGGTCATAATTTCTTTTAATCTGTGTTGGGAGTCCATTTGTTAGGGGAAAAGGTAATCCTAAATAGAGTCATCAGTTCCTTTTTCTTAAAAAACATTCAATTTTTTATCTGTTTGATTCCAGTCATTACCATGTGCTAACAAATAGGTAATGTTTTTGAAGGAAGCCCACCCTCCCCTTTCCTGTCTCCTTTTATTTAAAATTATTTTGACTATATCAGTCTTCACAATGATGACACCTGCAGTCTGTTTTCTGTAACATGTTCTGTTCAACTCAAATGATTTATTGGTAGCTACCTAAAACTACTCATGCTTTAAACCAAGCGCTAGATGACAATTATCTTAATTTGGTCTCCGCTCTAGGTTATTACTAATTAGTCTTAGCTGCTCTGAGTACTTCCAAATACTTCTGAATTTTATTTCTTATTGGTTTTCTGGTAAAAACAGCTGAGTTTTTCAGGCCTGCAAGACCTTCATTGTCTGGATTATCTTATTCCTCTTTTAGTCCTTGCTAACATGTAAATTTTCTTCTGCTCTCATCTTGTTTTGTCAAATGCAGTTAGTAACAAAGATACACTTGATAATGCACTATGTCTTATCCCTTTTGCCAAAAGTCACAAGTTAATTAGGTACATGACTTAAATGTTATTATAGAAAGCATGGTTACCAGTTTTAATAATACATAAATCTCATAAATGCATGAAATGACTGTCACATCTGTATTCCATTTAGTGCATATTTGATGCCCACAACACAGTCCTGAAGATAATGCCACCTGCATTAAGTTCTTTAATTTTCCAATGTTTCACTTTTTCACATAATTGTTCAACTATTCTGCTTTGACCTGTTAACAATTTACTTCAAATTATCAGTGGCTACAACAGCAAGTATTTATTCTTTTAATGTTGACTAAAGCTATTGTAGTTCTTTTCAGGCTCTACCTTTTCTTTATTTTGGATGAAAATAAGTTATTTCATGTTAGAGCATGCTGTATTGTGTCAGACTAAAGTGAAAACAAAGCAAAGGAGTTGGATAAAATCTGTGGGGACCCTCCTGGCTCCCTTTTGGAATTGCGATACGACTCATCATGCACCCAAAGAACTCAGAAGGCTGAGTCAGCAGCTTAAATAAATTTTTTTCACTCTGCAGGAAAGCATTGAAAATCCATCGGTATACAACTAATTATCTTTCAGGCAAAGTGGTGGTAAATAAATGAGAATTATAACACAACACAAAAGTCCTGATGTCTTCTTATCCTTTGATGCACTCTGTAAATTTTCATTAATTTTCTGCAGTGTTCTGTTCCCAAACTATGTTAATATAGTTTAAGCAGTTAGCTTGTGTTATCCTATATTTCTACATTACTTCCCAATTGCATGTCCTTTGAATTTTCTGGAAATGGACTGAATTCTTCAACTTCTTTTAATTTTTTTAAGATTCATTTATTTATGCATATAAGAACTGGGGCACAGACCAGAGGTGTAAGGATTCACTAGAAACAAAGCAGGTAGAAAAACAAGCAGATTGACTGAAACACACTGCTGAGGGGAGCAGCAGGAGAGGCAGGAGAGATGCTGCGCCATGTGTGTCACCTCCCTAGCTAGGGATCGAACTCATGCTACAGTGGCTGCAGATGCTTCACAGTGCAGTGCTTAACCCCTTGCACCACCAGGGAGGTTCAACTCTTTTTTTTTTTTTTTAAATGTGACAACATTTCGGAACCAAATTACAGAAATAAATCTCACTGGAATTAGCTTTGCTGCCCTATGTCTCATATGTAGTGAAAATCAGTTCTAGATCTTTCAGCAAAGATGGAACTTCATCTTCAACTCTTGAAGGCTTATATAAAGTTCTAACTTCCTGTCTGGAACATACCATTTTTCCTGCATAGATGACAAGTCCAATTTTTTTCCCTTGAAGTTCTCCAGTTTGCTTCATCAACAGGGTGCTTAAACTAGTAACACCACTCAAATGCATATGAAATCTCTCTAACAGTCCCTTCCCAAGCCATACCAGTTTATCCTCACTCAATCTTATATTAGAGAAGAGATACACATTAATAATTACTTTGAATTTCCTATTATCTCATTTTGCTTTATAATTCTAGCTATAAAGAGTGGAAACATTGATAAAAGTATACATATATGATTGGAGTCTTCCTGTTGCTTGAATAATTGAGAATATTTGGTTTTCATTAAAGAACTACAAAAATGGCCACCTTCATGATAGAAACATAGCACATTGCTATTTAACAATTCACAAAATATCTTCAACATGAACAGAATGCAATGTTTTGTGTTACTTAGGCATAGATCAGTTTTCCTTCAAGAGGTTTTAACACTTATTTCACACCTATTAAACTACAAATTTATGAAAGCACAAATTAGAAGTATGCATATTTGGCAGCTGCCAAGATAGCATATTATAATCGTTCTGGATTCATCATTCTATAATTGATGATTTGCCATTAAAAATCACAGACCAAACCAAAGCTCAACACCATTTACATATACAACATCCTTGTGTTATTGGCATGTGAGAATAGTAGCATAAAACTCCCAACCACAAACCACAACATTCCCATTTTACTTCCTACCCAGAGGGAATGTCCTCAAGAAACAACTTTTTGCGATGGCAGTAATAACTTCTCACTATCAGTTCCCCTCCCTCTGCCTTCTGATCCCGCCATGCATTACCCCCATGGCGCTTAACAACACGGTGTTCTCCCATCTCTAGGAAACCATTATGCCAATGGCTTTGATCTCCACATAGGACTACTCAGTTATATATGTAATGTAAACCTGGGTACATTTTAAAACTAGTTATTTCACTGTAAGTAAATTCAGTTGGTTGTACATAACTTACATGTTTATCTGGTTTTGTGGCTTTCTACTCACCATGTACCTTAATACATCTCATGAATTGGTTAAAAATTTAGTTTTCAGGGAAACATAGACATAAAATTACATACTTTTCTATAAAATAGTACATACATAACACATAGATTTCAATAAAGCTACTATTTCGGGAAAAAACTTAATAAAATGAAACAAAATAAATGTAAATAGCAACCGTTTCCACACTTTCTTGTATACTTTCTTATTCTTATTTCCTATATAACTGTTTCTGATGTTATAATTTGGAGAACTTAAATATCTGGCATGAATTAAGTTGTCTGTACAGGACTTACGTGTTTTGATCTACACTGTATCATTCTTCCCAAATTCTTAGTCACATTTGCATTTTTTAAATTGAAGTCCACACCATGGTACAAGACAATGGATCAATAAAGTAACACGAAACAATAATAAAAATATTCTCTATAGGTATATTGTGAGGTTACGTAGATGCTGTCACTCAGAACAATTATAGATCTTAGTATTCTATCAACCATCTTAAAGCCAGATACCTTAATTTATAAAATTCAAAATTCCAAATGATTTTCCCTGAATGATTTGCTCTCACAACATTATCAACATTAAAATTAGGTAGATATAAACTTAAAAAGAGGTCAAGTTGAAGACATAATCTATAATTTGGTAAATCTGTAGTGTCTAAAACAGTTTGTGATTGGATGGGTCTTGTCTAAACTGGAAAATTCTTATGTGTCTTTATATCTGGGAAGTTTGGCAATACAGATGGATCTCTTAGTGGGTGACGTCCATGTTTTAGACAGTGAAAAGCTCTTTGTTTAGACTAGAACCCTTTACTTAGGCATTAGGAATTCATGTCTTTCCTCTCTCTCATCTGACATGTCTACAAAAGAGCTGTTCTTCCTCATTGAATTGATAGGTCTCGCATGTAAGACAGATGCCCACTTACAGAATGAAAAGAACTCTACAAACTTCATCCTCACTGAAGTAAGGTGCTAAAAAGAAATAATCATAGTGAATAATTTATTACTTCTGAATATATGTGACTTAATACACCATTTTCATGTTCACCTTAGACACAGCCATCATAATCATTACATAAAGTAAAACCTGAGGTGATAGTTCACGTTGAAGCACATTTCACAAGTGGATTGACTAAGTACTGAAGACGGAAATCTACACTATATGGAGAAGTGCAACACTCTCCTTTCATTAAGTTCTCGCTTTGTCTTCTTCCGATATTTCACCACCAAGCTACTTGAAAGAGGCTCGGTGATTCCACTTCCTCAGCTCCCACTCATGTTTTAAATTATTAATATCCAGTTTCACACACTGCTCTTGGGAAACTCATCAACGCTCTTCTAGGATCTGGCTGATAAATTGAAAAGCATGGTTCATTTTATCTGACATCTTATCCATTGCCCTCACATCTAAGCTATCACTTCAGCTATTTACATACTTCTAGACCCGATTCCACCTCACTGAACATATCCATCTTTCTGTTTAGCGAGACTCTCCAAGAATGAAAACAGAAAGCATTACTGCTTTCTTGAGACCCCCCCACCAACCTTCCTGTGTTTTCTGCATCTGTGTTTCACGTGTACTCTTTAAAACTATACTTTCTAGGATGAATTTCACTCTTTCTCAATAACTTGAGAAAACTTGACATTAGTATCTCTACACCCATAGCCATCAAATTTACTATTTTAAGAAGCAAAGCTGCTTCAATTTTCTAAAAGCCAAATCCACTTTCCCACAAGATAAAATCCAAACTCCTTAGCCTTTCACAGTCTGA
Source organism: Galemys pyrenaicus (assembly GCA_019455555.1). Lineage (NCBI taxonomy): Eukaryota > Metazoa > Chordata > Mammalia > Eulipotyphla > Talpidae > Galemys > Galemys pyrenaicus. The sequence continues at coordinate 6,382,113 of JAGFMF010012288.1, read as the reverse complement.
CTCCTATCTATTTTCCATTAAAATATCCAGTCACAACCTTGTGACCTTTGTATTCTTATGCTTCCTTGACCTTTTTAACGCTCTCTTTGCACATTTTCTTCTTTTGCACTTTGCTTTTAATGATACTAAACCCTTCCCTTTTGTCAAACTTATCTGTCGCCCAATTTAAATATCTGCTCATCATGTGAAATCATCCATAATCCCTCTGAAAAATTTAATTACCCAATGGACCTTCCTCCCATGGCATATTTTTTCACAAGTCATTTAGGTCCTCAGTCAAGATATCCCAGGTATGATCTCCTGAAGTAGAGACTTTCCTAGGCTAGCTTACGCTGTAAGTTCTTTGAGGGCAAAAGTGCTGTTCATTCTGTTTTCTTCCTCACTCGAGCATGTGACATGAACTGGTTAAAATCATCAGTGAATGCATACTGCTTTCTGAGCAACACCTGAACTCAAGTCTGTGGTCCTTGATGGCACATTCCTCAGTGCATATTCCATACTCACATCAACTCAGAATACTTTTCTTCCCCTGCCTCTAAATCGTCACGTTCAAGTTCTTTGCACATTCTAGACCCTCTTCATTATACAACATAACTTCTACCTCCTTTAACTCTCACATCCAGAACTGAGTGATGACTGAACTAAGTGAGCACATATGTTACCTGAACATATGTTCAGGGCCAGACTCATACCAGTGAAATATTCTGATCAAAAACCCTGTTCATAACATATTAAGTGTAAATTTCTTTGGCCATTGATATCTGATCTTATAATTGTTACCGGACTGCAGCTGGCAGGAGCAGTGGTGTGCTGCTCCACTACAGGTTAGCTGTGGCTGTCACTCCTCAGAAAAACTTTTATGTACCAGTGTACTGCCTGGATCACGGAATGCTCACCAATCAGGGGTGAGCTGTGAGTTGATTGATGCTTTGTTGCCAGGACTCCGCCTCTTAGCACAAGCCAGTGGTGGCAGAGCACTTTTAAGTAAAGAGCACTTCCTGGATTATGTAATAGACCAGTCAGGTACAGGATTGAAAAATGGTCCAATCAGACTGTGTGGGGGTCACCCTGAAAGTGGATATAAGTCAGGGTCAGAGGATCATCATCAGACATGCAGACAGATACACAGAGAGGGCACCGAAGGAGCAGCTGGAGAAGAGCACGGAGAAGCATCAGCCTGGAGGAAGAAGAGGTCTGGAGAAGTGGTGGCCCCGAGGAAGAGCCCCTGAAGAGGAAGAGCAAGCCTTGAAGAGAAGATGGTTCCAGCCTCCAAAGAAAGGAGGGAAGCATCCAGATTGTACCCTCTTAGGAGGGGAGAGACGCTGAAGGGCTCTGCAGAGACTCGGCCTTGGTCTTGTCTCTGACACTGACTGAAAGGAGCACCAAAGGCCCTAGGCCTTGTGTCTCAAAGAGCTGCTCATTGTTGGTATAACCCAACAACTTACAAAATCTGTTAACACTGGGTGTCCCTGACACCGCCTCTGTGGGTCACGTAGTGGTCATCGCTACTGGCCAGTGCTGCCCAGCACTCCTGGTACCAGTTACTACCATCACTGATGTCTGGATGAAGCAGCCAGCCTCTTGTAGATACAGAAGTATTTTTGTTTTCCCCTGTTTGCAAATAAACCCCATGGTTGTTCCTGTAGCCTGAGGTCTCTGACAATTGTGTGTGTGGGTGAGAATCCATAGTCAGTGACCTGTATCGGGCATTGTCCTCTGTTAGGCTATAGCCCCTGTTGCGATAGTCCTTGATTCTAGTGTGTGGCCTTTTGGCCTTTTGGGGCTTTTGGGGGCTCTCTGGCCTAAGAGTCCTCCTCTGCCCCTGTTTTGTAACCATAATATGTAATAATAACACATGTGTCCCAGAGGCTTGTTCCTAATGGTAATTAGGAACCAAATGGTTCCTAATTCCTAATACTAAGAACTGGTGGTTAAATCTTCAGAAAATGTTTGAATACGTTATCAAACACATATATTATTCCAAACGCTATTATGTAAAATTAAAATTAAGTTATATAAAAAAGAGAAGTAGCAAATATACCGAAATTATTAGTTTATAATCATCTTATTATTTATAATGTTTTGGCTATTTGTATCTCTTATTGGAATACTATATAATGGGCTATGGTATATCTCTTCAAAAGCTCACCTCTTTGTAGAATTTTCTACATATCAGACATTAGTTATTATTTCTACAAGACAATTGTCTAAACCTCCTACAGTGGTGCAGAAAATATTAATAAATGAGGTTTTAGTTTCTAAGTGTCTTGTGTAATAGCCATTATAGTAAAAATAATAATTTAAATAGATGTGTATATATTTACATAGGCACTAGAAATAACGCCTTCTCATCCTGGAGGTTACCAATGCAAGAGAAGTTCAAAACAATTAAATCCACTGAACTTACATTATGATTTCTGGAGTTCTTCGGCATGCATATTAGCACTTTATGTAATGTAATTATATTTGGAACCAAGATGCACTATTGGTACTGATAGAAAAACAATTTACCATTCTAAAATATGAGTGTACAAGAGACAAATTATTATTTTGGAAAGGAATGGGTCTGGGATTTAGATCAACCAATAATTCTCAATACACCATGTATGGGAATACAAAATCCTTTTGAAGTATCAGACTCTTAAAATAAATTTTAAGCACAAATGCTGAATGTTTCTCCTAACAGAGTAAAGCGAATCAGATGCCTAGTTTTTTATGTTGTCTTTTGTATGTTATCAGATATGCTTGTCCAGAAGCCACTCTTGTGAGTAAAAAGCCGTATCTTTCAAATAAATAGTTGGTATCTATAATGAATACTCAGGGGTAGCAGTAGTTACTGTCTACTAAAATTATAACCCAACCGCTATTTTACAATTTCAGGAAGCACCATAGCTCATAATAGCAGTAATTTACATGCAAACAGACACAACTGTGTTATTTTACTACCAATTATAGTCATATATATATATATATATCTGTGTCACTGTCTACATCTAAAAATGCAATTAATTTGGAGACTTAAAAAAACATAAACTAGTTTCACCCCAAGAAAATATGCTAACAAATGCAGAATTTCTAAAACAAGAAATAAGTAAATATTTATTGAATTCATACCAATTGTGAATAAAACTATAATCAGGTGTGGAGAAGATACTGCTTGCCTTATTAATACATAGCATCAGTGCTAGAAGAATGTCTTAGAAGAAATGAAGCAGTGTATATATACAGTGCTTATTTAGTGTTTATATACATATGGGTGTGTATTTATATATATATATATACACACATATTATTTTTTTCTCATTAGATTGATTTAATTGTATTTGACAACATTTGTAGTCCCCAGGGAGTTCCCACCACCATTTCACTTGTGCACCATCACCTCAGACCTTTGTACTCCTTATGCCCTCCTCCCCATCTTTGCCCTCCCCTCCCTCCTCCACCTACACCCCCCATATTCCCTTTGGTCTGTATTTAACCTTCTGATCTTATTGTGTTTGTTTGTTTGTTTTTGGTTGTAATTGCCCATTTCCTTGAGCTTTCTCTTGTTTTTGTTTGTTTTCTTCTTTTTTTATTTTTTGTTGTAATAGTTGTTCTTTCAAATTCCTCCTAAAAGTGAAGCCATTTGATATATTTCTCTTGTCTTCTCACTTGTTTCACTGAGTAGAATTCCTTCTAGCTCCATCTATGTTTCTATAAATGGCCTTAGTTTATCATTTTTATCACTGAATAATATTCCAATGTGTGTGTGTGTGTATTCTGATCCTTACATTTAAAAAAAATACCCTTACTTTCCTAACTTTTTAGGGAAAAAAATTTGTATTCAATGAGCATTTATGCTACCGCATGATTTGGATGCTATATATAGAGAGAACTGTAACAGGGTAGTCCCCAAGAAAAGGAGAGGTTCCAGGTTCCCTGCTTCACCCAAGAAAGGGTGGAGCTGAGCAGAGAGGAAGAAAAGATGAAGAGGAGATTGGAAGAAGGGAGGAGGAAGGTTGCAGAGCAAGAAAAAGACCTTACGGAGGCACATGGACCAGAGAGACATGTCAAGAAGCTGCACTTGCTTCTTGATACTAGACTGGTTGAAACAGATGTGAGAGACACGTTGGTGGAGACAACAATGGCAGCATTGACTTTGATTTTGACTTTGCTCTTTGCCTTCCATATGTGCTCGGTCCCTTCTGCCCCTTTTCTATGGGTCCCTTCCAGAAGGTGTTTTAGACACGTGGCAGGTATTTGAGCCTTCCTTTGGACCAAACTTGTTTGGTTAGACATTCACCCACCAAGGGATGGGTAACTTTGGGTGCCTGATTTGGAAACCATATTCTTTGTCTTGCCTTTGTTGCACACTAATTGTATTAAAGTTCCTTTCCATAAAAAGTTTTATGTATTAGAATATGTTTTTTTTTTTTTTATGTGGTGGATGGCAGAAACAAACCTATTTAGAACAGACAGGTTTGGGGATGCTGGGGTGCTTATCTCCCTATCCTGTAACAACTGCACACATAATAAAGTCCCAAAGGATGCGTTACCAAGTTACAACTACAAATAAAAAGTTTAACAAGTCTTTGATAGCCTGTGATAAGTATCCAAACTACACACACACACACACACACACACAGAGTTGTAAAATCTTGGAAGTTGGAAATTAATAGTACCATTTACAACTATACCACAAGTATTAGATATCAAAGGCTTAAAACTCACAAAATGCAAGCAAGATCCCTATGCTACAAAGTTAAAAGCACATATATTGCTAATTGATTCTCTGCACAGGTCCAAGGAAAAAGACCTAGGAATTGAAATGTATTTGTAATTGATTATATTGCAGACATAACTCATAAGTACTTCCAAAAAACTACTATTCAGTTGATAAGTCATAGATTGCAAAACATATAGATTTTGTATACAGATTATCATAATTAACTTGAGTGAGGAAGTCACTTCAGCAAGTATTTTACCCTGTGCTGAATACTGTAACTGTAATTTTAAAATATAAGCCATTACAAGACAATTTAAGTCTCTAATAAATGCTTTAATTATTTTAATGAGCTCTCTAGTTTTGTTTTTGCACTTAACTTTTCATTTTTTAGTTAATAGTTGTACATCCCACAGATTTTAGATGTATCTGTAGCTATTAAGTTGTTTATTCATATTTTAAAGTTAGCATTGAAAAATAAATATTGTAATGAAAGACTGGAAATAAAAAACATTGAAAATTTTCACATTATTGTCAAAGAACAACCATAAATATTAATGAATGAATTCTAAGCTATTTTCAGTAATCAATTTAAGCATTATAATTAAGGAAAGTATCTTTACAAAGAAATCCTACTTACAGTAGACTAAAACTATATTTCCTATTATAATCAAAACAAGTTGATAGCAGCTATCTAAAATTTGCTTATCATAAAATGTAACTTTGATTACACTGCTCTCAATTTGTAAGAGAGAGGGCAGGACAGATTAAAAAATCATTTTCAGAAAATATATACTCAATATATATAAGACTAAGATTTAGAGTATGGATATATAGTTCAGAATAATTTTACTGTTATTTTATTTATTTTTTAAAGTGTCTTTTTTAAAAAGATATATTTATTTATACATACAAGAGTTGGGGTATAGGTCAGAGTTGCGGGAGGTGAGGGGAGTCACCAGAGACAGAGTGGGGAGCAGAATAGGCAGATGGACTGAAATACACTGCTGAGGGGAGAGTGGGCAAGGCAGGAGAGGTCTGCTGTGCCATGTGGGTCCCCTCCCTGGCTGGGGATCAAACTTGTGCTGCTGTGCCACAGTGCAGTGCTCAACCTGCTGTGCTACCAGGGAGGCTCTATTGTGTTATTTTAAATAAGCAATCTGACGGAGTCAGTTTCTCTATCGAAAATATTTATTTTTAGTGATATTTTCATAATGGGTTTAACCATCTCATTGTCTCTTTCTTAGAGTCCACCAGTATCACCACCATCACACACACACACACACACACACACTCTCTCTCTCTCCATCACCATGATAATCTGAGAGGAGCAGTGACTAACACTGACCTCTCTTTAACTCCCCTAACAGTGGTTTTGATATATTCATGAGCTTTCTATTGAGAAACAGACTTTAGTTGAATAAGAAGGCCAACCATGAGTTACTAACAGAAAAATAAATTAAGGAATCAAATGACAAACACAGAGATGGGCTGGGACTGAGAAATGATAAGTATGAGGGATTTTGAGGCAGTGGGAATTAAGTAAACTGAAATGAGGCCACCGAGAAGCAAACACCAAATCCTTCAAGGCTAGGTATGATAGACAAGGACTGGAAGTGTGTCTCAGAAAAATGATATTGTTAGAACTGAGAGGTAAAATCATGATTAGATCATAACTAGAATTTGGGGAATATGGGGAAGGCATCTCCATGTTTTCTGAGTATTTATTTGGATGGGCATAGGTACCATTCATTGAGACAGAGAAAATGAATGGAATTCACAGATGATGACGAACTCAGGGGCTTTGAAGAAACAATAACAAATGCACATCAGTGGCTAGTAGTATGAATGATCTACCGCTCCAGAAAGATTAAATGTGGATATATACATTTTTGAGACCTTTGCTGGCCTATGAAATCTAGAGTACAGATGCGAAGGAGACCACATCTGAAGACAAATGAGAGGAAGATTTGTCCAAAGAAATGCTCTGGACAGTGGAGGCAGGACTTTTACTGAGGAGTCACACGTGCTGCAGGGCGGTCCACCTACTACGTGCCAGTAGCCCCACGATTTGACAGACCAAAATATCTCTCATCATTTACAAATGTGCACTGGGGGCAATCACCCCTAACTGAGAGCCATCGTATTAGAGAAGGATAAAAAATTCCTTATAACAAAGCCTTATTACTGTGTTTCTCTATATTGTTAAAATAATCTGGAAACCAGACTTGAAGATTCCCCCCAGCTCAAAAAACAATTAAGTTACATTAAATAATAATAATAATAACAATAATAACTTAGGTTTTCTCTCGTACATCCTCAAACAACTGTAAACAAAACTTTATGTCATCTACCTAAGGTGGTATAAAAAAAACACTTTTAAATGATAGCTGCCATCTGGAAAGTCTACTCCACTTTACAATCACTGAAAAGTTAGATACCCTCATTCTCACTTCACAGGCTATCCTGTGACGTCACATCTTTGAACTTCATCCCACTTTCAGAGTTGAGGTCACCATGCTAACAGTTTATCTTTCCAGAAAGCAAAATATTTAGATCAACTAAAGCTTTCTGAATTTTTATTAAATAATATGATGTTTTAAGCATACACATTTCTGTAAACATTTCTTCCCCTTCTAATTATTTCTTCATGATAAAATATTTTTTCACAAATCTATTCCCCTATGTATATGTCTTTTTAAATAATCTTTGATTTAGTGCAACTTTCATAAATACTCTATTATCTTTCCATTTTTAGCAAAGCAAGATGTTATTGTATCTTTCATTATCATATCTTATTTCTCTTCAAATTCCATATTATCTGATGTGATTAACGTTTCTCCCTCAAAATAATTAAGATATTCTTGGGAAAATGCCCAAAAGATCATAAAATATATTGATCTTTTCAGAACATTCATCTATATTACTCTGAGCATAATCAAACAGAAATTCCTGAACTTCCTAATGTAATATCTAGCCTATTTGTTAAATTTTAGTATTGAACATTTAGAAATGATGTCATAATTTCAGATAGGCAATTCAAAAGTCATTTATATAACAGAGTCCTCAATCATGAGCTTAACTGTCTAGAAATATACTTGTAAATCCATTAAAAATTAGTACTTCAGAAGAGAAAGGTAAAATGTTACATTGATTTAGAAAACAGTGATAAACAGTTGCATGACAGTGTTTAGTTTTCTGTTTAAAAATAGCCACCTGCCTTAAGATTATTTCAGGTGTTTTCTTACCTATGTCACTTCAGTGGGTAGCATATCATTATTGTAATCTTTCTAAGAACTGAGTGTGTTTTTTCCTGTTTTCATTTAGTCAAATTTATAGTATATTGCTGGTTCTTAGAATTCATCTATTATTAACTAAGTTCTTAAATGTATTGGTATAAAGTTGGTTGTAATAATCTTGTTTTTTTAATTTTATTTTCTAAAAAAAATATTTATACGTACGATGAATATTGTATTGTAGAGGTATAGGCCACAGGTGTGGGGGGTGAGAAGATTCACCAGAGACATAGTGGGGAACAGAACAGCCAGATCTAGTGAAACACACTGCTGAGGAGAGCAGCGGGTAAGACAGGAGAGGTCTGCTGTGCCATATGGGTCAGCTCCCTGACCAGGTATCGAACTTGTGCCTCGTTCACTGGCAATAGCTTGATAGCTCTGTGTCTTTAAACCCTGCACCACCAGGGAGGACCAATATCCTCGTTTTTTAAATAATTATTTGTATAACCTATTGCTTTGCAACTCTATAACTTTTATATAGCATTTAACTTCATAGCTTTTATGTATAACCTTATGTAGCCTATTTAAATGCCACACTTCTGACCTCAGTTTCTGGGAGTTTGGAAGCAGGGTCTGCATGCTCTACGTGGTGCTGTCACAAGCACACTGGCACATGTTAAGCAGGATCTAATCATCCCCAGTTCCCACCATGGCAGAATCCACATTCACATCACTCAGTGACTTGGAATTCGGTGACTTTAGGGTCTATGGACTGCAAAACCAGTGTTCTTGTCCAGCGTCTTGCTTTATCAAATTGAGCCAGCCAAGAATATAAGAGGGGAAGAGATAGAGTGCAAAGGAATCATCCTATTCCCTCTAACTCTTCTAGGCTGACAAATAATCAAGCAAGTATCAGACAGATTAATAATAAGAAAAAAAAAAAACAGTAAGACACTTAAGAACACGGATACCTCTTGTATACATGGGAGAGAGCCAGCACAACTGGTTAATTCCCTGTACAGCTTCGGATGGCATCTTATGTAGCTTAGCTGAGGCAGGAGTTGTGGGGTTTGGGGAAAACAGAAGATCAGTTTGGGACCATGGCAGCCAAGTATGCAGATTGTCTTTTCTGTTGAAGAGTTAAAGACATCAGGACTTCCCTGTATCCCTCTTTTCAGAAACTTATATGTAAATGTCTTTCTCAAAAGCAACCTCCACCAGTCTTTGGAGCTCCTATGAAATTATCCTTTGTCAAAAAGAAATTAATTTGGGGTTCTGGACTTCTGTTCCCCACACAGAGCAGTAATAGCCATAACTGATGATGTATTATTAGCACTATGACTTCTTCATATTTTTACTTCCACTCTCTATTCAGACATAAAATTTAAACTCTTCATCAGTGGGCATCAGCAGAAGCAACAGTTTCATCATTTAAATACCTCTCTGGATTTACTCTAAATCTCTATTACAACATCTTTCATTTTCTTGATAGCTGAGTCATAGAATTTAACAGAAGTATTTTCTATATATTTATACCACTATGAAATTTTGTAACATGGGAGTTTTAATATATATATATGTATATATTTATGTGTGTATGTGTATTTTCCACCATATAACGGACACTAGAAGGCTACTTCCCTTCCTTGGCATTTATGTTATATCTACAATCAGTACAGATTTTCTTTCATTTGACAGGAGTGATACATTCAACAACTTTAAAATACAAGTGTCTATATCACACTTAGAAAATCAGTTACAGTTTAATAGCCATATGATTAGGAAACATCCCCTTCTGTCCAAAATAATAATTTAATATTGAGTCATGTGATTAATTGAATAACATTTGCCCACTGGATTAAGCTTGAAGACTGGGATTATGAATAACAATTTATCTACAGTAACCAGAGAATGCCTCCTATTTTGCTAAGTATCTGCTCAATAAATAAAGACCGAGCACGAAACAGCCTTGGCCAGATACATTACATCTACTGGGCATTGATACCATAATTATGCCCAGTACAAAACATGTGAAAGCATCTCTTTTCAATTCATGAAAAAGGAAGATTTTCCTTCTCACCTTTAATATTCACCATTGAAAATCCAGGCAAGTTTCTGTTACTATTTTCCTAGTTTCCACTGTCATTTCAAAACCAAATTTTCACCAGCTAATTTGAGGTTTATATTATTTGATGCCACTACCTACTCTCTTTCACTGAGTATCATAATCAAATCTTTGCCAAGGACAGCCCCTGATCAGTGCAAATTTTGTGATTTAGGTTAGTCTTCTGTACATGCCTCCCACTGTCATCTCCATGACAATGCCTAACCAGATGGTCCTCTATCATTCTTAGGATTTCCAAGACACTGAGCTCATTTAGCACCATTTTATTATCCCTTGTTTCCCTACCCCAACCATCTCATTCGATAGTCATGTCCCTATCATCATCAATTTCTGTAGCACCTCTGGTGTAGCACCTCTGGAACCTTGATTTTTCCATAAATGTGCTACTCTATGACCAGCATTTTCTTTCCTTCTAATTCAAAAAAATTATTGAACCCATTAAAATATCTAACTCTTTGACATTAACTTCTAAGCATTGCCAACAACACTCAACTGCTTCATGCTTTTACTTCACTCCTTGATATAGCCTAAATTATGTTTACCAATATTTATTAACATGTTTGCAAACACCATTAAACTTCTTGTACCTCTCTTCCCCCACAATCCCTGCAAACAAAACTGCAGCCCTGTGGAATAATATCTGCCTAATCTGCAAATTTATGCAAGCAGCAATATGTTGCCAGAATTTTTAAAAAATCATGCAAAGATGCTGACTTGTCTCATTTTATATTAATGAATACAAATTTCAAAAGGACTAAAACCTACAGAGAATTATTTTTGTGATCCCTTCATAACTTATTTTCATCACTCACTCTTATGACACCTATTTTCCTTTCCATAAACCTTTCTTTCCATCCTGAAGGGCTCCTTCATTGCCTGTTTGAATGAAAAGGTTAAATCAAATGAGATATAGTCCCTCTTCTTTCCACAAGCAAATAGAACAATCTATCTGCAGTTGAACTGTAGTTTTGATTTGCATCCTAGTTCATCTCTTCTATATCTATTTAAGGAGTTTCTCCTAAAGTCATATCTGTCTACCTTACATCATTAATTTTTCCTACTTTATTTAATCATTATGCTGTGAAGAGACCTTCTTTTATCGTTGTTGTTTCTAAGTAGAAGTGGTCCTGTTAGAATAGCATCTTGTGTTCAGGAAGAAGTAATCATTTTCCATATTGGTGAGTTTTATCTATCTAATCACTTTCTCTACTGAATAAAGCTCATTTATTTTAAAAACCTGAAAACCTAGATGATTCACTATCTTAGTTTTCTCTTTTCTTCATACAGGTTAGAGACAGCAATACTGATTCTTCATATCTATATTCCATTTCTAATTTGCATTCAGCTTTTATAGAAAATTATTTTTATTTCTTAATTGGTACTGATTTTGTAAAGAAAAACAATGTCCCATAAATTTCAATAACTAAGTATAATGTAGAATTCCATCTAAAAAGGAGAAAAGTCTACCAACTTAATATATCCTTCCAAAAACTGCCCCAATATTCAGTTCCTCTTCACAGTGAAACATTTGTTTTTAAATCCTCTTGTCAAGGATTACCTGGTTTCCTTCTAACGCTCCCTCTCTCTCCCCCTATCCTACCCCTCACCCTATCTCTCCCTCTCTCTCTGTTATTGCAACCTAGCAGGCAGAGAAACATGACCTTCACTCCTTGAACAGTGTCCTATCAAATTACCAGCAGTACTTTGTGGTATCTAAGGAATATAACCCTGTCTTATTTGCTTGATGAATTGAAGGATGGCTCCTTTCTTACCAGATTACTCTTGAAGCTACCGTAACTCTCGGCAAGAAAATAAATTACTACTATTAATTACTACTAATTGCTAAATATAGAAGGCTATGTGAAGGAACAAAATATACACATACAGACACACACACATAGAAATGATCTTTGTTTTTCTAATTTATATTTAAGTAGAAGAGTGTGCACAGAACACACACACACATACAAACACCACATAAGTGGAGTTTTACCATCTTAACCATACAGTTCATTCATAATGTCCACCATCACAACAGTCGAACAACAGAACTGACTAACTCTATAATAATCTCTCATCTTCCTGTCCCATGTTCCACAAACACCACCCCCCTTTCCCTTTACATGACTTAGACTTTCAAAAAGTACCTGATATAAGAAGATTCAGCTAGTATTTGTCTTTTTGTGACAGTCTAGCTTTATTTCCCTTAGCGTGGCATCTTCAAGATCCATCCTTGGGTAGCATCTATTAAACAATCCTTTGTATGCAGATACCAACACTTTGTGTATCCACTGATGGACATTTGGGTTACTCCCATGTTTTAGTAACTGTGGATAACACTGCTAATAGACTCAGGAATTATAATACACAAATATCTTTTTGAAACTTTGCTTTCCGTTCTCTTAATATGAAATCCAAAGTGGAAATACTGGATCAAACAGCAATTTTATTTTTTAATTTTTGGAGGAACTGCCACACTGTCTTCTATTTCTATTGCAGATAGACCTCTTCACCTTTCTAATATGTGTGCACAAGGATTCTAATATTTTCGCATCTTCACCAGCAATGATCTGCCTTATTCACTGTAGTCATGCTAATCTCCTCACTAGTGATACTTCATAGATCTATTTGCCTTTCGCTAATGATTAGTGATGTTGAACATATTTTCATGTGCTTATTGGTCATTTGCATGTCTTCATTGGAGAAAACGATTTCAAATACTTTTTTTGAATTTGATGTTTGTTATCATATTCTTACTTTTAGTCACTCTATATGTTCTGCATATTAATATTTTCCAGATATATGACTCATCAATACTTCTTCCATTTTGCAGACTGTCTTATTATTCTGTTGACAGTGTCATTTTATTTGGAATTAAAACACTTAAGAAGTCCAATTTGTTATATCTTCTATTGGGTTTGCCTCTGATAACATATTCAAATATTATTGATATTGATGATTGGAAATGTTGTGAGGTTTTGCTTTATGTTTTCAGCTAGTTTGCTGAATTAATTTATTAATTCTAACATCTTTTTCCTACGAAGTCTGGTTCCTACATAACCCTCCATTGATCATATAATCTGAGAACAGACAATTGCCCCTCCTTTATAATTTGAATGATTTTAATATTTTTCTTGCCTAGTTGTTGAGGCCAGTACTCCAGTATTATTTTATAAACAAGTGAGAAAAGTGGACACCCTGGCCTAACAAATATTCTTTAAAATATTTTTATTAATTTCTTTATATATATTGACATCAATCATGGTCTTTAAAATATTTTAATTTTTTTTAGGTTTATAGAAGAATTTAAAGATAGCACAGAGTTTCCAAATGCCTTAAATACAGTTCCAATATTATGAACACTTTACACTAGTTTGGTATATTTTCTATAATTAATAAATATTAGTGAGATATAATTATTAAGTAAAGTACCTACAATATTTAGATTCATCTATTTTTTGCATAATATGTGTTTTTATTTCTTCCAGGATCCCATTTAATACTCATACATATTTATATATACTACTTTTTGTTTATCATCTCCTATCTTTCTCTTCCATCATCTCATATTTCCAGAAACAAATAAGCAAACAACTTTAACCTCAACAAAATCCAAACTCTGCTTATCATTCCAATATTTCCCTATACCAACAACACAACCTTCTTTTCTTGATTTCTTAACCAGATTACATTTCATAGAATTGGCTATGCTATGGTCTTTTTCACATGTTTAATTCTATCATTTACCATGTGTTGACAAAACTAAAACACCAATCATGCTTTTGTTCCCTTGTCTCCCCAGTGAAAGTGATTTTTACTAAAATTTATACATTTGGAAGTCACTGACAAATAACCTTTGTTACTAAATTTAGTTGTGAGTTTCTCATCACTCATATTGTTTGACATGCCAAGAATATTTGATTCACTTGAATGCCTCCTTCCCTTTACAACATAATCTTCAATTAGTGTCTATTGCACCTTAATATCTTTATTTTCCTTCTATAGCACTGTGCTTGATTTTAAACTGCTTTGCATATTTCTTTTTATCTCTCCTTTGGCCTTGAAATGCCCCCTGGGTTCATTGCTTGGACTGCATCAATTCTTTATTCACTGATGATTATTTTCAGGCTGAAATTTCAACCAGCAGCTAAAGACACAAAGCCCCCATAAATATATTTTCATTTTAGACAGTTCCCTAGATCCAACTGATATTCTAAATAACAACCTCGATATTTTGCATGGATAATTATTAACCCAATCTGGCTATGTATAAAAACAAAATATATAATACCATCCTTGTCTACAAATACACACAAACACAACTTAAGACTCCTCAAATCATTCATCTTTATCTTGATTATTGGAAACTCCACACTTCATGTTTGTCCAGAAATTTGCTACTACCCTAGACTCTTTTCCTCTCACATGCCAAATAAAATCTTTCAAGGCTTAACCTTGAAAATAAACCTCAAATCTGAGCCTTTCACATCAATATACCATTAAGTCCTTCATCCATTTTCTTCATTTCTTTCCCTGGATTATTGTCTCCTAAAGCACATAAGTACAAAGTTGATAAAGAAATCTTTAAACTTATATGTCATATCATATTACTATCTAAAAATATTTAATGTTTTTCCATCTCTCTTTAGGTGAAATCTAAAATTCTAAAAAGAAGTTACATGTGACTTCATATTTATTGTCTATTTCTTCCCTGTCTTCATCTCATTATATAGATATATATAGATATATATATTTTAAAAGCCATATAACCACATTGAATTATGCGCTATTGTAATTCCAGGTATGCTTGGAAACCTCTTCCTACAAGTATTTATGACATACTCTCACTCTCTCCTGCCATTTAAAATGACTATTTTTGTGCATTGTAAGTCATCTTCTTATCTTCATGAACTCTCAGTAGTGTTAATTAGATGCAGAAGCAAATTCTCTTGATCCAGAGACACACAAAACCAAACACTAGTCAAATATTCTCTCCCCAAACCCAATACACAATAGTGTAACAAGGACAGGGTAACAACATTAACTATTTCCAGTCAAAATTCAAAAGAGAGAGAGGCTCACAGAAGCCATTAATTCATAATTCTAAAATCTCCCTGGGTTAAATGTGGGATGTCATCTTATATTAAGACCAAATTTTACAAGTTCCTTCTGCCCTTGGTGTTATCTGAGTTCCACTTCTTAAATGTATTTCTCAAGTGTATTAATTCCCTTGTCTCTTTCTCTCTCTTTTGGGTCCTCTTCATTTTAGATCACCCTCCTTTGCCACCTGAGGTAAAGTAGAGAAGTTTGTGCTTCTTCAGTCTAAGGCAGTCTCTAAATCTGCATCATGCAGAAACAAGTGCTATTCAATATCTTGAATAGTCTTAGTATCTTCTAATGCAACACACTAGGGCTTTGGCCAATGCAAGTTAATAAATACTGATAAAATTGGACTTTCTGTGTAAAATTTTAAGTTGTATATACAGATGTTGATTTATAATGATGCACACCTAAAACAATGTAATAATGCAATGTTACTTCAATAAAAAATCTCAACAATATTTGAGATAGCGTATTCTTTCCATTTCATTCTATGCATCAAAATTGATACATACTATTGATTATCCTTTCTCTCTCTAGAGTTAGGAAAAATTGATGGCATTAAAGTCTTGATGGTACAATCTCTAGAGTCACGTAGGAGCCATTACAATTTGAAGTATATCTGTGCATTTTAATGATCACAAACTTGATGTGATTTCTGTCATAAGACTCATCTGAGGGCAGAAATTTGGATTTGAACTATTCACCAAGTTTGTGACTAAATGAGCATGTTTTGACTTGGTGAAAATTAGCTCATTAAATATTCCTTAATTCCTATAATATCTCTACTTACAAAATTCTTAGTATTCCAGTAAGTTCCATATCCATTCTTTTTCTATTAACTTAATCAGTATAGTGACTAAGTGGACAACTCCTGCTTCTAACAGTTTGCCTCAAAACTGTCTTACCCAATGGTGCAGTACATGTTGTTAGTTCTATGTTGCCTCGCGTATAAGTTATACCACATTTTATTTATCTTATGATATTTTACATTCTCTTGTGATATTTTCGTGTCTCACTTCCAGCCCAAAGTCAATGGCATATATTTTGTGATAAAAAAGCAACACCCCCAAATCCAGTACCAGTCAAAACTGTTTCTCTTCTGGATAAAAATAAAATTAAAAATTTTCAAAGCGTTTGTTTTTACATTGATAAGTATGCTGGTCTGGGAGTTCCTGTAGAGTCTGATGACACTGATTAAATTCAGATCTGCTCAGATGAGGTTGAAGGTGGGTCAAGTTCATTTCACTTCTCTTCTTCAAAGTATGGTTTCCTTATGGCAGGTATCAAGAAGTCAAACTAAACTATGCAACCACATGGACATCACAGTTACACTTTAGCTGGAATTACAGACAACCACACAGAGCATTAGCCACAGCAAATCACAGGCAGGGTGGCTCTCACTGTGTCAGGAGACTCCACAGTAAAAGGCACTTTCAGTGTCACATGGCCTTACAATTGAATGTTTGAATTTTAGGATGTACCAATTTCAGGCCTAGACCTATGCCACCGCTTTATATATATCTTTTAAAGATTTATTTTATTCATGCATAAAAGAGCTGGGATGTAGGCCAGAGTGCCAGGATGGGGGGCAGTAAGAGGATTCATCAGAGACCAAGTGGAGAAAAGAACAGGAAGGTCTACTGAGAAACACTGCTGAGGGAAGCAGTGTGTGAGACAGGAGAGGTCTGCTGCACCATGTGGGTCAACTCCCTGGCCGGGATTCAGCTCATGCTGCAGTACTGTGGATAACTTCTTGGTACTGAGACTTAACCCCTTGTACCACCAAGAAGGCCCCTATTTTATACTTTTATATAACAAATATTATGAGAGCAATCTTTATAACTTAAAAAATAAAGGAATACATAATGTTAGGTAATAGACAAGTAATTGACATTATATGTAGAAAAGGGCTACATATTTATCATGCATTTAACATGACAGTAAATATTTATAAATTGCTATAAATATACATTTGTATTAAATTTGAAAAGTGTTCAATAATAGAAGTTAATCATAAGAAAGAACAGAAATTCTCTAGCAATAATCCACAGCAGTAGAAGTCCTTGAGGTACCACCTCACACCGGTAAGAATGGCACACATCGAAAAAACCAACAACAACAAATGCTGGCGAGGATGTGAAGAAAAAAGGAACCCTAGTACACTGCTGGTGGGAATGCAAGCTAATCCAACCATTATGGAAGGCCGTATGGAGGTTCCTCAGTCTACTAGAAATGGAACTAC
>JAGFMF010012288.1:6320293-6359917 GCA_019455555.1 Galemys pyrenaicus | reverse complement strand
ACCATGGGGGAGGGGAGGGGAAGGGGGGAGGGCAAAGACGGGGAAGATGCCAGAGGGTGCACAAGGGACTGAGGTGATGGTGCACGGGTGAAACGGTGGCGGGTACTCCTTGGGGACTACAAATGATGTCAAATATAACTAATAAAAAAAAAAAAGAAAAAGAAGTGTTAAAATACATTAAAAAGAAGTGTTACTAAATACATTAAAGCCATTTTGACAGTCAAAATTAGAAAAGGTGAGGTAATTTTCTGAAGTCATATTTTTATTTCAATAATTTTATTCTATCAAATGATATAATATCCAAAGTCTTGTGCATTTTTAATTTTTATTAATTCAGTTTTGCACTTTGGTGCTTCTAAGTTCATAGTGGTCTAATATAGGAGTAGCAAACTATACACAAATAGTCTCATTAAGACAAATAAAAAACAAAACCAATCAGTGTATCTACTTAACACCTGTACTGATAGATAACCTAATGTTACTAAGTAAGTAGGGCACATCCAGCAAATGAAAGAGGAAATTCACCAAACTGAGTCCACTCCAGAAGCTGCTAAAGTGACATCTGTGATACTTAATGAGCCACTGGAAAAAAAGAGCTATGTTGTGGGCTCATGAGATGATGAAGAATAAAAAAGTATAGAAAACATCATTGTTGTGAACTGAAAGGCAAAAGCAATTTGTCCATATGTTACCCAGGGTAAGGTAAGTGCTAAACACCTCTGGTCAGTGCTAGTTGGCTTGAGTGATTGAAAGGAGATGAGGCTTGTAAAATGTTAATCCTGCAGGTGAGATTCTGCACAAGTTCTGGAGATCAGGAGAAGTTGGAAAAATTTTAAAAATAACTTGAAGTGTTAGACAGAAAAGGGTTATATGGAAAAGCAAGATTTTCATGCTAACAAGATTGGTTTGTCTTATAAGGGCATTATTAGCAAGGAAACATAAAAATGTATTTAAAACCTTTGCTATCAGTGTTTCAAAGACAATTCAAGTAGTTGTTTGTGATATACTAAAGTTTCTTTTAAAAATGCATAAAAAGATGGTTTTGTAAAGATGTGTTGATTAAAATAGTGTGGGCCAGAGGTTTGCCAGAAACAGACCTTGATTATTCCCTTGGAATGTTGGTTATGTTTTTCCTAACTCAGTGGATGTTTGCATAAAAATAGACACGTAGATCAATAGAACAGAAATAAACTCACATGTAGATGGTCAATTCACTTACTTCAAAGAATCAAGGATTCACAATGTAGAAAGAAGAATCTTTTCAATAAATGGTGTTGGGAAAATTGAATAGCCATTGGCAAGAGAATGAATTGTATCATTATCTTACAACACACACAAAAATCGCTCAAAATGGATTGAAAACTTGAAAGCTCCTAGACAAAACATAGATAGATCATAAGTTCCTTGACATCAGCCTTGGTGAGGCATCTTAGATGTGACTCCAAAGGCAAAGGCAATGAAACCAAAAATAAACAAGTGGGACTAATTCAAACAAAAAAGATTATGTACAGCAAAGGAAGTCATCAACAGAGTAAAAGGACAATGATGGAAGAAAATAGATGCAAATAACATATCTGATAAGAGATTAATATACAGAGCATTTAAATAGGTCAGCATAACTATAAAAGCATTTCAATAGCAATAATAGTTAAGCAAACAAACAAAAATCTGATATCAAAGTGAGGAAAGGATCTGAGACACTTTAATAAAGAAAGCGCATTGAGGGCCAACAAGTACATGAAAACATGCTCAACACCAATAATCATCAGGGAAATGTCAATCACAAGAATGAGGATTCACCTCACATTTGTCATCAAAAAGACAAGAAATAACAAGGGTTGGAAAAGATGTGGAGGAAAAGAAACATTTGTGCTCTATCCGTAGGAATGTAAATTTGTACAAATGTACAAAAAATAATCATGGCAGTGCCTCAAAAAATTGCAAGTAGAACTACCACATGATACAGCTGAATATTTAGCCAAAGAAAATGGAAACACACCCTAAAGATATTTGCATCCCAGTGTCCTTTGCAACACTGTTGATAGTATTCTAGATATGGAAACAACCTAAGTGCCCATGATGGATGAATGGATAGGTTTAGGCATTTAAACTTAATGCAATAACATTTATATGAACAAAACGTGTAGGTAAGATGTTGTCTCTAGTGATTTTATGTAGGTACAAGAACAAAACTATTTGAAATGATATGATTAAAAAATCCTCCCTTCATTTCTCTCTACATATTGACCCAGATTCCACATAATTCAATACTTCTAGTTTCACACCATTGATTGTGTAATGATTTTATAATGATTAATCACATTTATAAATTATAGTATAATATTTATAAATGTATTTTTATGTACTTCTAAGTTCTTTTATTATACTTATGTTCATCTTTTCTTGGTCTAATAGTATACTAAAATCATTATGACCCTATACATTGCATTTCCATATGTTATGAAAGTTCTCAATTTTGCTTTCTTATATAAAGTTGACTTAGTTATTTGCAACATCATTCCACAAAAAATTTAGAATACATTTTCAAATCACTTAACAAATTCAGTGTTTAATTAGAATTTAAATACTCTTTACCATAGCAAATCTTTCATTTATTCACAACGTAATGTCTTTAGTTGATTTTAATACTGTTTTCTCTCCTGGACATATGCATTTTTATGTGATTGGCTCCTAGATCCTTTAGTGTATATGTTTTTTTAAAAAATTCTATTATTTTCTGAGTTACTGTGGTATAAGGAATAATGTGATCCTTTAGTAGATGATTCCACAATATTACTGCAGTGCTAGATCAGTGACTTTGGTTTTAAACTGAAAATCAAACGAGTTACAATTCATCAGCACTAAGTTCATCGTGAAGAAGAAAATGAGGCCGGCACATAGCATGCATAGTCAGGTTTTGGAGGGCTGTTGATTCCCAGACACATTAATCTACATTCCTACCCTGCATGTAAGAAATAAGGCCTGGTGGGTTCAGACAATCTTAATTAAAGCAAGCCACCAGACCTGTGAAACCTTCAGCTGCATCTCATTAATTTCAGGTTACACGTAAGTTAAGGATTACTCAATAATGAATCTCCACAGTGAGTTACAGATGTTCACTTTGTTAACAGTCAATTTAGCCAGAGTCTCATGTAAGTGGATCCGGTATAGATTAATTGAGTTAGTGTGGCAAGGAATATCTGAGTGGGGGCCAAGTTCTCAGGCATCTTCCAGGCTAGTGCATGTCTCCAATCAGCAGATAGTGTTTCCTGTCCGAATTTAAGCTCTGTTTGTTCTATAGTTAGTCTAATATGTTTGATCAAGTCATTGAAATTCACTGACACTCCCACTTTCCCCTTACATATCTTTTCAGTGCACATTCTTTTCATTCTGTTTCATAAATTTAATTAGAACTTCTAGTGCCAGCTTAACCACTAGCATGACAGAAGCCTCTTCATTTTGTTATTTACATTATAAAATTAATCAACTGATTCTTTGGTGAATTTTTCTGGAGCTTTTGGTATATGATTTATGTAAATTATCACCTATGTCATCAAAGGAACGGTCCATATTAAGAACATCCTATAGGAACTGAATACCTTTTTCTGGAAGGCTTAATCAATAATATCTAAGCACATTTCAAGCTATCTTTCCCATTACACATGCATGCATTTGCTCAATCAAAATTAAACATTCCATGAGATAATTTTCTGTAGTATTTTAGGTTTGGTATGAAGTGATTTTCCCACTAACAACATTACATTAATGCAGACACAGCAAAATCCTCACCTCATTATCAAACCAAGGCTTTAACCTCAATGACAATGCATTCCAAATTCGGCTAGCCAAATAATTATCTCCAGTTCATCTCTCTCATAAACACTTGTCATCATTGCATTGAAGGTGTTAGCAGGTGGAGGGGTTAGGGATAGGAATGGAAAGACAGGGAGGCATAACTTAGATTTTGTTTAGTGTTAGAAAATTTTGAACTTAGAAGTATCTTAGAAATATTTGATTTACACAGTCAATGATTGCTTCACTCACCCAATTTATGATTCTTTAAGTAGATTATAAACTAAATTTAGTCAGTAAAAGCTTAATAACAGTTAAGGAACAGGTTTAGAAAGAACTATTACCACTGATGATTAAAATGGTTTTACTGCATTAAAAAGTTACTTTTTTAAAACAATTTGAATTCCCAAACGAGCTCACATTTCAATATAAACAACAAAGCAAAAAGAAAAAGACATTTGTCTTTGTTCTGGATGAGCAGAAACTACCTGAAATTCAGAATTTACCAGGTATTTGCATTCTGTGATTAATGCTATTCAGAGTTCTAGATTTATTTATAAGTCATCTCATCATAACATTTTGTTTTCTTCCACTTGTTGATTTCTGTGAGCAACAATCTTGAAATTAGATCAATAATTTTCTATAGTAATAAACCTTCATAATAAACAAAATAATTGAAGTTTTACTTTTCTAAAATAAAGCTTTAGTCTCCTAAAATAAAAATATGTTATCCATTAATATAATTTATAGTATTATATAAATTAAATAAATAAATATATAAATAAATATAAATATTTTATATTATTAAAAAGATCTATTGAATTATAGATTCATTTTAGATTTATTAACATAAAATCTTGACAGAATTCTTAGCAAAGTAAGTATAAGTTTTGATTGTGGAATATGTTCTTTTTCTTTTACAGAACATAACTTTAAGCAATCTATCTAAAACAACATAAAATTCAAATTTTATCCCTATGTGAATATCAACAACTCTTTCATAAATTTCTTTCACATATGAAATCATACCTATTTTCTAATACTTGAGAAAATGATAAGAAACAAATATTTAAGAAAACAAATTATTTTCATTCTTATTTTTATTCCCACTGATAGCTATCATCCCATATATTATTGTCAGTGTTTGTCTACTATTAATTAAACTCTACAAATGGATTATAAGTAGGTGAGAGATGGTAATATTTTTATATTTAAATTATGAAGAATATCTTCTTGAAAAATGTTTTATTGTCATTGTTATTAACATTATATTAATTATAGAAAATTAGTCATACTCCTCATTAATTGTTCTTTGGCATATAGTATGGGTATTATACATTATGTTATATATATAAATATGTATAAATATATAAATATCTATATTGCCTGTTGCTCTTTCTGTGCTTGGACTAATGTGACCTAAAAGAATTTTGAAGATTTACATATTTATCCCCTGCTCATCAGTATTTCCACCGAGGTAGCGCTTGCTGCATAACTACTTATGGCATCAGTTCCATGAAGGTCATTTAATTGAAGGCAATATAATAATTTAAATTTGTTGTAAAATCTCACCTGACAAAAAAAATAGTCTACGTAAAGTATGCATTACATTGAATAGTCCTCTTACAAATGCATGTCTAGAACTTTCCTTATAAAGGTGTTTTTATTTTCATGCTTTTAATTAAATTTAATGGAAACATGGCTTGTGAAACAATACATCAACCCAGTCATGATGATAAAATTTTGGTGCAAGCAAATTAGGTCTTCAGAATAGTCACTATAACCATCCAAAGCAGTTAGTTTCCTAATAGGTCAGCAGTTTTAATACTGGTAGACTTGTACATTTAGGTTTAACACTATAATCTGAAACTAAATATGAATAATTTAAATATATTGACATTGATTAAAAATTGTCATGAGGGGCCTCCCTGGTGGCGCAGTGGGTTAAGCAACACACTATGAATCATCCGCAGCCACTGCGGCATGAGTTCGATCCCTGCTGCCGACCAGGGAGGGGACCCACATGGTGCAGCAGACCTCTTCTGCCTCACCTGCTGCTCCCCTCAGCAGTTTGTTTCAGTGCATCTGCCTGTTCTACTCCCTGTTCTGTCTCTGGTGAATCCTCTCACCTCCCACACCTCTGGCCTGTACCCTAGTGCTTGTATGCATAAATAAATAAATCTTTTTAAAAAAATTGTCGTGAATTATCACTTGTTTCATAAGTGATGTTTCAACAGAGTTGAATATTTACTGACTAGTGCATAAAATATTTGATAATTGTGAATGATATTTTAATATTTCATATATGAGATATGTAAATCAGGTACTTATGTTTCTCTTGTACAATATACAAAAGACTCAACAAAGTAAAATCATATTGTATCATTTATGACTAGAAAATAAATGGCATAAAATGGTATGTGATCATCTTATACATATTTAAAAAATAAAGAATATAGCAGCATACAGTTCTGAAACAAAGGACAATTAAAAAATTTAAGAGATTACGTACAACAGTATTTAGTGTTATATAAATATATGCAACTTTTCTGTGAAATCAATATGTAAATATCATTTTTATTAAAACTGATTTTGACTCATATAAATGAGCACAACTGTCAAGTAACTTCATATGATTCATGATGTTAAGAACTTGCACTTTATGCAATTTTGATATTTACTATCAAAGTCATTTTACTGATGATTGTTTATAGCTGTATTAATATTGTAAAAACTTTATTAGTATATCTTCTAGAAAATTTAACTTCTGGCAGAACTCTGTTAAAATATGCTTAACTGTTTTTTGCTGACATAGTAATATAATAACCATATTCTCTCAGGGCATTCTGCACTGCCATTTATATATGAGAATATTGGTTTTATTTTTTGGGGGTGGAATACAAGAAGCACATGATTTATTTAACTTTGGTCTTATCTGTGCTTTTCACAAACACATTTTATGAAAAATAAACATGCAGTTGGTGCCTTATTCATTAATAAATACAAACCACTAGGCTACAAATAAGCCACAAATATTACATGTATTTAATACATTGGATGTTCATATTATTGTGAAACAGATTGAATGTTTTAAAATGGTAACAGTAACCCATTCATATTCAAATTTTAAAGCAATCAATGTTTACAGATAAAACCTGAGAACTCTTAAGTTACAAGTCATTTGTGTATAGACAGATTGGTGATAAGCTTAGAAAAGAAAAATTGATTTTTAAAAAATGTTCTCATGCCATCTAAAGTTTTAATTTATGTTAATTATTTCAACTAAATTCATTGCTTTTCAAATACATAGTTAAAATGTAATTTCAACTGTTTTTTAGTTCTTATTCCTTCACTGAACATGAGAATAATTCTTATTGTAAAGTTCTGATGAAGAGAAAACCTCAACTAATCTCAAAACTTAATTATAATTCATACTAAATTCTTACTGTTCTTTAAGTGGAATACATATTATTTTATATTTGGTGCTATTTGACTATATTTTCAGTATCTTAATTACTAAAATTAAATGCTTAATTCTCCTAAAAGATTAATATTAGCTAATTAGTTAATAAATTAATGCCAGGTGAGCAGGAAACTACTGGAACCATTAAAAGTTACTGATAATAGATAATATAAGTTTGGTCAAGGAGTGGCATATTAAAAAAAAGATGGAAACATTTTCTCAAAGTGAAAACAATAAGGGACATGATATTTAACATTTAAAACAATATTAAAATCTATTAAGTTTATCTGCTTTTAACTGACAGTATTTTCTGATAATTCTAAACACTGTCAGTGATAAAATATAGCTTCCTGATAAAATAGTTTGTAAACCTAGTTTCTAACAATTGTGACAGTCATCGTTGAGTTTTAAAAAATATATATTAAATAAACAATTTGAATATACATGCATATTCAAATTAGGAAATAATTATTTTTTCAGTTCAGCCATTAACATATTTTATATTTTATGAAAAATTTAATTGAAGAAATAATGTATAGAATGACTCCCAATTATGGATGTATTATTACGAGTCTAAATTTATAATAGTTAGAATGAATCAAACTTACATTGGATAAGTGTTTCATATCCTGCCTTACTGTAACAGATCCTGACTCCAAAATAAATAATGCAAGCACAATAAGTACAAAAAACCCCACAAATTAAATTTTTTTAGTCATTTTTCTAAATGACAAGAGAAATGAAAAGTCCAGTTTAGCAAGGTTGCAGGATATAATGCAATAAGCAAAACTCAGGTATATTTCTTGTTACAAGTGAGCAATTTCATGTGAAAATTAAAATAAAGCCAATATTTTTTAAAATATCAAAATATAAGAAATAATATCAAAATATAACAATATATATACCAGTTTTATGTTATCAGCCCTAAAATAGATTAGCAAAAGCTAAAGATTATTTAAATAAATCAGTGGAGTGCAATATTATATTAATGAATAAGAGATGAAATATTGTCAGACTGTCAATCTTCCAAAATCTAATGCAGAAATCTAATGTCTGTCTAATGAAAAAAAAAAAATCCAGAACTTTTGATGTTCTTTTTAACTGATTCTAAAATTGAAAAAGATAAAGCTGCTCATGGACTGGAAAAACTAACACTGTTAAAATAGCCATCTTACCCAAAGCAATATACATATTTAATGCAATCCCCCTGTAAGAGTTGGCAAGTTTGAATGAATAAGTACAGACAATGTTGAAATTCATATGAAACTACAAAAAAACCCAAAATAGCCAAAAAAAAAAAAAATCCTAACAAGAAGGAGGATCAATGGTGGCATCACATTCCCAAATTTCAAACTATACTATAAAGCTACACAACCAGAACAGTATGGCACTGCAACAAAACTAACACAGATATCAGTGGAACAGAATAGAGTCTAGAAATAAACCCACAGTTACATAGATAGATAATCTCAGGTAAAGATTCAAAGTCTACACATCAAAGTAAGGAAAGCTTCTTTAATAAGTAGCATTGGGGAAACTGGGCACCTGCATGTAAAAGAATTAAACTAGACCATTACCTCACACCATATAGAAAAACTAACTAAAAATGGATTTTTTAGGTTAACTGAAACTATAAAACACATAGCAGCAAACAGACAAAACACCCCACGACATAGGATTCATGGGTATGTTTTGGATTCCTTTACAAGAACAAGGAAAACTAAAGAAAATATAAACAACTGGGAGTGCATCAAACTAAAAAAAACTTTTGCTCAGTGAGAGAAACTATAATTAAAATGAAAAGATATGCAAATGAATAGAAGAAAATGTTTGCACACTAAACATATGACACAGACATGATATCCCAAATCTATAAAGAACTCATATAATTCAAAAAATAAAAGAAAATAAATACCCCAATCAAAAAATGGGTAGAAGAGTTAGCAATTTTTCTAAAGAGGCATACAAATAGTCAACAGGCATGTGAAAAATGTTCCTCATCACTGCCATCATGAGATAAACAAACAAAGGCATGATGAGGTCCCACTTCACACCAGTGAGAATACCCATGTAAAAATACCAGAGGGGGCCTCCCTGGTGGGTCAAAAGCTTAAGCACTGCACTATGAAGCATCCGTAGCCATTGTATTGTGAGTTCAATCCCCTGTCAGGGAGGGGACACACATGGTGCAGCAGACCACTCCTGCCTCGCCTGCTGCTCCCCTCAGCAGTGTATTTCAGTAGACCTGCCTTTTTTGCTCCCCACTCTGTCTCTGGTGAATCCTCTCAATCCCCACACCTCTGGCCTGTACCCAGTTCTTGTATGCATAAATAAATAACATTTTTAAAATTTTTAAAAAATACCAGAAACAAGTGTTGATGAGGATATGGAAATAAGGAAGCCTCTTAAACTATTGATGGGAATATTAACTGGTCTAGCACTTACGGAAACAGTGTGGAGTTCCTCAAAATATTAAAGATGCAAACACCATATTACCCAACATTTCCAATGCAGAGTATCCACCCCAAAAAACAGAGGTACTAACTTGAAGGGAAATACACATGCCTGTTTCCGTTGCAGCAATATTTATAATAGCCAAGCTATGGAAACAGCATGAGTGCTCAAAAATAGATGAGTGGTTAGAAAAATGTGGAATATATGACCCAACTGAAAATTAAAAGTTTTTTTTTTTTTTTCCATTCACAAAAACATGGATGGAACTGGTCAGGATTATGCTAAGCAAAGTAAGTCAGAAGAAGAAAGACAAATACCAGATGGTGCCACTTACAGATGGACTATAGAGAAACCAAACAAAAAGTCGGATCATGCCAGCTCTATGATGGTGGACTACGGGTGTGTTGGTGTTGCCAAACATGATAACAGCACCTCAAGAGGGAGTTCCTATATCTCTCAAACACCGTTGTAAACCAGTGAAATGTCAATTATAAAGAAAAAATGATCTGCCACATCTGGCTAACCTAGATAAGAGAATAATGCAGGAGAGTATTTTGTTTAACATTTCATTTTAAATTGTTTGCTTTACTTAGATAACCCCTTCTTATTAATTTCAGATTTTAGTGTGAGATTTTATTCATGATGAAATAGATCATCTTTGCTTTTCTAAATATCTCATGGGGGCCTAGATGTATCAATATTGTGTTGCATTAACACTTTGTAATTTGCATATACACATTCATACACACACTTTACATTGACTTTATCAAATGCATTTTCTATGTTCCACAGATGTTTATCTGCAACCTTATTCAAAGAATGAGATAATGGAGCCTTCCTGGTACCCCGGGGGTTATTTCAGCACTATAAAGCTATCTGCAGCCACTGCAGCATGAGTTTGATCCCCGGCCAGGGAGGGGACCCACATGGCACAGCAGACCTCTCCTGTCATACGTGCCCCCCTCAGCAGTAAATTTCAGTTGATCTGCTTGTTCTGCTCCCCATTCTATCTCTGGTGAATCCTCACACCACCTCCCACCTCAGGCCTACACCCAGTTCTTGTATGCATATATGAATAAAAAAATCTTAAAAAAAATGAGACTGGTATTCTAAAATTTCCTAGTATCATTGCATTTTGTTTATTTTTATATTTATGTTTTGTATATATAGTGCATTTATTGGATATAAAAGTTGTGATAGTATTACAGCCTTTTGAAAATCAACGTACGTATCAAAATCTCATTGTTTGTATTAGTGTGTGTGTATTTCTCCTTAAATTTCAGCCTTTCAGATAAAATCATTTTGTCTAAAATATACACTAAAAAATATACCAGTTTTATAATAATATCTGTAAGACACACTTTTAAAAGTACTTTTAGGTACATCAAATAGAATGAAAATCCCTACTACTCTGAGGACACTGAAACACTAGGCATTCTGAGAAACTGAAAATTTACATTTCAAATAGTATTATATTGTCACCAATTGGTTTTGATACTTGAAACTACATAAAAATGGCATTAAAGCAAATGTCCCAAACACTTCAAATACATTTTTCATCTTAAAGTTACAGCATTAAATGGAATAACCTGGTTTATTACATTTCCTCCTCAGATACAAAAACAATTTCTTTATACTATTGGGGCCACATATAGAATATTTCTAAGTTTTCCATTGCATAATATATATTCAAAAATTTGATCATTATTTGGAAGAGAGAATGGAGTTTGCATTAATCTATAAATTTGCCATTTGTTATCAATCTTTGGGACCAAATATCCCTAAACTTGTAAGTTGACTAGTAGAGAAAAAGTCCAATTTATACATTTTTTTTCTCATTCTACACTTAATACAAATTTAATTTGTATTAAGGTTACCTCTGGAAATCTGAACTTTTTAGAGCTTTATAATGAAAGAAACCTATAGATAATCGTGGTTTGTGATCCATACTTTATAGGAATTAATCTTACGTAAATCATTTTCTCAGCAGTAGTTATATTTCTACTTTCTTATCACTTTCATAGGCAAAAATAAAGTCTGTTTTACTATGTTTAAAAATCTTTATTTAAAGGATAAGTAATATTTCAAAATGCTTTTGATATGCAGTGAGACATATTTTGATTTTCATTTCATTGAAATGAAACCAACTGTATTTTATATTTCTATGATAATATTTCATACTTCTTTTCCTGTCTCAATTCCAGTACTACCCTCTTATATATGGCAAGGCACTAGGAATATTCAGGAGAGAAACAAATTTATGATTATAATTTAAATAGTCTTTATGCTTATACTTTAGAAAATGGATTAAGTCCATTTTGCTATGAGAAAAAGAATCAGCTGCATATACTGAGACAGAATTCCTTCTATTTATTTTAAAATATACTCTTTCAAATTAAATGAACTGTTTTTATAGTCATTATTTGTTGACCATATATATCTGTGTGTATATATATATATAAACACTTCTCTAAATGTATGTATATGTATCCCTCTGTACTATTTCCAATGTATTTTCAATCTTAGAAACTTTTCATTTATGAAATATTTTCATTATAATTTTTACCTAGAAACACAAACATTTATAATATTGTTTTTCTATGGAAAGCCACGTTATCACATTACTTAGTTAAATAATCAAATGTGCACAATTACTTTAGATTCTTCTTCAAAATATTTCTATCCTACTTTACACTTTATTGTTATATAAATATATTGAATCAGAATACAGCAAAATATATTTTCTAATTAATATATAGTTTTTTTTCTAATTAATATATAGTAAGGCATGATATCGGCATAAAAATGTAAGTACTACTGCATATAAAGTATTAAAAAATAAACTATCAGTTTAAGAACTTAACAGAATTAAGTTCATTAATTGGAAATTCATAGGTAAATGTGACTTAAATATAACCAGTCAATTACAAAATAGTCATGTTTCTACTTTTAAGTTATAATATCTTTTTCAGTCATTCAGATGATCTTGGTTAACATTTACAATTCTTACTAAATGTATTAGGATTTGTTGTATTTCAGAGCAACTGAACTTATTAAGACAGAAATGAAATGTTAAAATAATGAAATCTAAATTCAGTATTTTAAATTATTGAACCTAATGTCTAACTATAGAATATTTTGGGAATTTAAATTGGAATCTACCATTAATTAAGTTGAAATTTTATCTCAATACATGATAGGACATAGAAAAACTACCTTTAATCAACCAACCCAAAAGCAAGGTTTATTTTTTTTCAAGCCATTGTTCATCAGATCAAAGAGACTTGATATAACTTTGATTAAAGGCAGAACAGTTCTTTGCAGATACTAGTTTACCTTTTGAAGATTTTTTTAACTCATGAATTAATTATTAATGGTTAGATGGAAAGTATCAATTCTTCATAAAATGATACTTAAAATATGAACAGCATTGAAAAAAGTACATGAATATGGTGTGCATCTGTCTTAACTTTAAGTTGGCTTTATTTGTAATGCAATAATGAAATCAATTGACCAAACTTGAAAATACATTTAAGGAGTAAGTGAAGTATATTTTCTTCTATATTGATAACACTTCTTTCCCAATTTTGCTAGATGTTTTCTTCACTCTAATACTGTCATACAGTTTTTGGAAAAATAAATAAATGGAATGAGAGGTGTTGAACTTAAAAGCATACGCAGAGATAGAAATGTGTTCAACTCATACAGAATAGGCATGTTTAAATACACGGTTGTGTTTATATAGAATCTTGTTCCGATTCTGATCCTTACTAGTTGAGATAACATTGGTTTACAACATTATATATGATGTAGGGACAGAGGGTCACACCTTTTCAGATATCCCAAACTCATCTTTAAGTGAACCATGATGCAAACACTTTTTTTTATAAAGATATTATTTCTAGTGGAAAACTACATAGCCAAAACTATGATTTAGTTCATCACTTGCAATATATCCATAATTTAACCAAAGCAACTGGTACCTCATAACAGTGCTAAATTATAAAACAATTCAACCCAATGGCACCAAATATTCAAAGCAGTTGTGGGTACTTCCTGAATGTGTTGCCTTATTCCTTACTCAACAGCTACCTGTTTTAGAGCAAAGACTGCTTTTATATTCTTGTAAAGAAAATATATCACTTCACTTTACCCCTGCTAATACTCATTAAGTTAGTTTCATTTGAAGGATGGATGTTGCAGAAAGAAGAATTTTGCCTGAGTAAGTGAACAGCACTGTTTTGTTAATAAAAAAAAAAGCTGTTTTGTTAAAACTCTATACTTTTGCATTGTAAAAGCTTAAATTAATTGAATAGTAGTGATTTAACTTTAGAAATATGGAGTAAAACCAGATAATTAACAAAGTTGTAGAAGGGAGAATCATTTAAACTGAGGATTTATGATTCCACTGCAGTTAGAGCTACTAGTTAATTTCCTATTTTGTAGACTCTGGTCCTAATTTTAAGACATTTAAAGACGCGGGAGAGCAATAAAGAAAAAGTAGTGTCTAGGTACAGTATGCAATCTGCTTTGGAAAAACATTTACACAAACAAGTTGTGTCAGCACTTTGTGCTATGTGAGGCTATAGAAATTCTAGAAAGTTCTACTCTGTAGGTTTTATGAAAAATAACAGAAGAAATAAAAATGATGGATTTATCTGAATTGCCACTGTCAACAAATGGTTTAAATAATCTGCATAGATCAAATTATTATTGTTTTCTGCTTACAAAAGCAGTATCTTTCCATGCAATTGATTTTTCATTGGCCTAAAATATAAGTGCTGGTGGCACTGGGGACAGAGATACATGGCTGACTTACACAAAGGTATAAAAGCTTCATGTCAAGAATGACAACTATCTGATGCCATTCAAATGCACCCCGTTTTATTTAGCTTCTTTCTCTATCCTGTCTTGCTTCCCTCTCTACTTGACCCATTTCACTTACAAGCACTCTTGCAAAAAATTATTTACATAAAAAATGCCAAATGCCTTTTTAAGCTCTGATAAAGGGAAACAGACTTGAGAAAATTCATGAAATAAAATTAAATACTAGAGGTATATACAGATATTAAAGGAAAGTTTCTAAAATCAATGACCAAAGAGATTCTTTTTCTTTTTTAGAACAAATATTTAGATAATGTTTCTTCCAAAATTAGATTCCGATTTTTACTGATTAATACTATGATTTTGAAGAAGTTACTTTGAAATAATGAGTTTTTACTGTTAAAATAGTGTTAGATCTATCTACAGAACAGTTAATACAGATTGTAGAGAATTCCAATAAATCCCAATTTCTCCTAAGATGTTAACATAAATCTGTTTCTCAGGCTACTCCATCTATATTGTGATTAGCATTAACATGTCATGTTTTTCCAGATTCCTAAAATTTTGAATTATCTGAATCATAACTATTTCTTTTAGATGATGTGCATTTGGGTCTTTTTTTTTATAGTGTTTACTCTGTTTTTTAAGTTTTATATTGATTATAGTTTGTAACTGATTTCTGTTCACTGAATTTTTTTTTTTTTGTTTTTCTTTTTCTGATTTTTCACTGAGCACCTTATGATTCTAGTCTTTCTCCTCACTTAGCATAATAATTATGTTTTCATCATTGCCCTAGAGTTCACAGTATTTAACAAATGCTAGTCCTTACCTTAGTGATATGACTCGATGGGTACCACTGCTTTTTAAGACTTATTTTTATTTATTTCTGCATACAAGAAATGTGGTGTATACCAGAGGTGTGGGGGATGAGAGGAGTCACCAGAGACAGAGTGGGGAGCAAAACAGGTAGACTGACTGAAATACACTGAACAGCAGGCAAGATAGCAGAGATCTGCCAAACCAGATGTGGGTCAGCTCCTTGGCTGGGGGTAAAACTCATGCCATTGCAGTCACAGCACTAAGACTTAACTCCTGCACCACCCCCTGGCCCAATCACTGGAATCATAGTTTTTTAATGCCCCTCTTAATCCAATTTTCTCCTCAGACCATAACATTTCCTACCTACCTTGAAATTCTGAGCCTCTTCTATTTTGCCCTTCAAGAAGCAGGAAGGACAACAGGGATTGGAGTAGAAAGATGGTTTTCCTTCAATGCAAATAAATCTAAGGTGAAAATTTTTCTCCTAGAATGTTGAACTATGTAATGGAGGAGTATCTGGATGTATTTCACAAGTATTACTCTTCCCCTCCCCATCCAAGAGCCAAGTGAAGAAATTTCTTGAATCTTCATTGTATAGACCAGGTGATTTTGCTGGAGGCCAACATCACAAAAGAGTGGGACACTCCTATGATTGCTGTCCCTGGGAATTTCTCCTTCTAACACAAGTCAACATTTATTTTCTAGTAGTTCAGTAGTTATTACTTAAATGTTCCTGCATGTTTTGCATCTAGCAGGTTCTGCTATATTTATTTATTTTTAAAGATTTATTTATGCATATAAGCACTGGGGTACAGGCCAGAGGTGTGTGGGGGGGTGAGAGGATTCACTACAGAGAGTGGGGAGCAGAACAGGCAGATCAACTGAAACACACTGCTGAGGGGAGCAGCGGGCACAGCAGGAGAGGTCTACTGCACCATGTGGGTCCCCTCCCTGGCCGGCAGCAGGGATCGAACTTGTGCTGCAGTGGCTGCGGTTTGCTTCATAGTGTGTTGCTTAAACCACTGCGCCACCAGGGAGGCCCAGTTTCTGCTCTATTTAAAGACATCTTGGCTAGGTCTCTGAGCCTATATGAACAAATTTCAAAATGGCAGCATGTCCTGAAACCTCAGTTGCAGTCAAGGATGAGTTGCTGATTTTTAATTTGTCCAATCTTGTTTTAAGGACATGACTCATAGTGTTTTTATATGTTGGGTCTGACAGCGTTTAATTATCGCCATTATAGTTTGGCTAGATCTCTTACTCCTAGGTATGAAATTTGACTACACATGTAAATATTAGATTCTCAGTATCATAGATTAGTTTATGTTTTGCATGACTATCAAAGCAGTTCATAATTATAATATAATAATATAATATAAATTATATAATTATATATTATAATATATAATATATAGAAGAATATAATATTCTACTAAACTCTTATTTTCAGATTATATCCTCACTATTTTGTTTATATAAATGGTATTGGTGAAACAGAGATAAATTTATACCATTACCTTTGAAACACAAAGTCGGTAATTTGGGGTTAAGAAAATTATATACTGTGAAAAAAGTATACTGCATTCTGCAGTAATATTCACAAGACAAGTTTTGTATAGAAACATTCAGAATCATCAACTAAATTTTGAATAGCATTAGAATCTAAAATTATAATGAGTTAGCAGTTTTGGAAGTTAATTGAATGAAAATATGATTAAGAATGTTTTAGAGAACTCTATGAAAAGTTGAAAACTGTTGCCTAGCTAAGCACCAGTGAAGAGGTTACATAAGTGTTAACAAGAACTCTGATTATGTACACTAAAACAACAAGTAGTTTAGAGGATTAGAGATTATCCTGAACATTTGACTATCAAGAAAGAAAAACTGAAACTGAATTAAAATTGAAATAGTTCAAGTGAATGTTTACTTGGAATCTATAGATACTTTAATATGTTATGTTTAATACTTAGCATGATAACATAAAAAGTAAAGGAAGTTATAAAAAATGATTTTAACATTTATTAATGGAGACCCATCACTATATCTTCATTAATATTTTCACAATCATCATAAGTCATCACCACTGAAGCACCCCAACACTGAGCCAAAGTCTGCTGTGCTCTTATAACGAGATCTAAAATATTAAGTTGACAGAAGTTTGTCCAAGTTTCTGTTGCCTTTGTATAGTTTGTCTTCAAAAACATTAGTGTATTTACTATTTTCAAAACCAACTAGAGACTTTAAGAAAAAAAATGACACTAGCCCTTAAGATACCCAATTTGGAAAAAAAAAAAAAAAAACAGCCTTATTTTTAAAAAGCTACAAACATACATAATAGAAGTGTAACCGTAAATATAGTTGTCTAGCTAAGCACCAGAGAAGAGGAAAGTGCTAACAAGAACACTTGGGATTCAAGATCATTTGGGATTCTAAATTTCACTGAAATATGTACTTGAAGCTCAATAACTCTACCCTGCCTAAGAATTTTAAGCAAAATTTATGAAACCTAAATTGAAGGCCTAATTTCTAGATGTCTAGTCTAGAACTAGTCCTGTCTAGAACACAGTGCGCTTCAAAATGTTGGTCAGTGCTTCTGAGGGTTTTTCAATAAACTTCCCAGTTATGTACATACAAAATTAAGGTGGTTAATTAATGTCATATCTCAAACCTCTTCACGTATTTTTCTAAAATTAATATTCTGGTGATATCACCATTTTCACATTTTTTAAAAGAAAGGCATTTCTTCTTAATTCTTCATCCACTTAGTTTCTTATATGTAAAAGCCACTGGAAATAAGATGAGCAACCAGAATATATGACAGTGGTGGTGTTGAAAATGCATGAAGTTAAAAACTTGGCGACATGTAAAATTCTTGAAGTCCATGAGAATTAAATATATGATTTAATTTATAAAAAGGTTGATATCAACTGGAAGTTTTTGAGCTTAAGAGTAGAAGTTATTTGATTTCATCCACCATCAAATAACATTAAAGATACTTTACTTATTTCAAATAGAAGTCAATATTTATGGTCACTTTCATAATTTATTAGAGACAGAATAAAATGTAGTAACCTAAAGTGAACCATGGTGCTTATATTTTACTTTGTTTTATTGTTTGCATCTGCTCTTTAGACTAATGTGTGATATTTTATATAAATCTTACTTTAGACTATAATAAGACAAATAATATTAACAAATAATCATGATAGCCTAGTTTGAGTTCTTTGTAGAAATTTCAGTAGACCCAGAGGTCATAGAAAACATTCATGATTTGAAGGGTAAATATATCTATGTTTCCAGAGACAGCATCTTCTATGTAGAATTGCTTATTGTTAAGATGAGTTAACTGCCATTTTAGATGATAGAATATAGGTGTTTTTTTTTTTTTTAACAAACTGACAATTGTAAGGAGATCAAAAAGTTGTAACTATACTAATTAATCTGAGACCCTTAAAATAAAGTAGCTTGATATAAACATGAATAAAGACAGGGATCTAATGAGAAATGAGAACATGGATGTTGATATATATAAAGAGAGAAGTGGATACCTAAAATTTGGAATAAAGTCATAAAAAATGTTTTTGTTCTTATATTTTTAATGATGACCAATAGCTTTTTGCTTTAGTATTGCTACAATCTACAGGCTCCTTAAAGCAGAAAAAAAAAAAAAAAACCAACAACAACAGTAGATGAAATGTTGAAGGTATTATCAGATTAATGTATTTATATCTACATATTTATAATGATGTATTTATTTTTACATATTTATAATGTTGACTTAAACATCTTGAAATTAGTAGGGCTTTTTCTGTTTTTTTTTTTTTTTTTGGTTTTTTTAATATTCTTTCTCTCTAGAGCTCTGTATCTAAGGAGTGCATTTTNTTGGGCTTTTTCTGTTTTTTTTTTTTTTTTTGGTTTTTTTAATATTCTTTCTCTCTAGAGCTCTGTATCTAAGGAGTGCATTTTAAAGCATATCTGCTATTATAATTTCAGGTGAGGGCCAAGTCAAAGGACATTTAAAAAAAATCTTCAGTACAGAAATGGTTCCCTCTTCACAGGGCCTCACCTGCCTCTCATTTTCACTTTTTGCTCATTTACAATGGTCTTTTAAATAGAACCCTAAAAGAAAGCCCTGGCTTCAGTTTTGATTCATGTATTTACACTGTGAAAGTTACTAAACAACATGCTATATTTCTTATATTAAAGACAAGCCTAGTATCCATCAAGTTATGTTTCATGTAAGCGGTCAAAAAACTTAGTTAAGTCCATTGAAATTACACTCTGTGAGTAAGTAGCCCACATTCACCAAATATTGATGATCTTGTATTCAGGCTTTGTAACACCTTTAAGTAGGGATGGGGCATTTGCTCTGAAAGAACTCAATCATTTGTTTAGATAATGACATACGTTTTCCATCTTTTCCAGATTTTAACACCTGTTAGGACTACTCAGTGTGTTACAAAAAAAGTAATTTATTTCCTCTTTCAAGCAGACAAAATTATGTGTCTGTTTAGTTTTATTAATCTGAGCATATAAATTAATCTGTGATATTTACTGGTACTAAGCCAAAGAGAATTAAACATTGTTAATGAAGACTTGCAACTGTAGACCATCAAGTGCTTATGCTTTTTTTTTACAAAAATATGAGAACGATTATGAAATTATATATAGATTTTCATTCTTCTCAATTTTGTGTTTCCTTTGCTTCATGGTATGAGGACATCTGTGGGTAAGGCTTTTGCCTAATAAATATGGGGAAGGGACAGGTGTGAGTCTGTAGAGTGGAAACGCAGAGGAAAAGATTGATGTGCTGATTTGTTTTTGTATACCTGCCCAAAAGCTGAGGGATGTGTGTAATCTAATGATCATAAATAATAGACACCCTCATCAGCTGGGATGGGGAAGGAAATGGTGGCAATCTGCATCAGAGGGAGGAAAACCAGCTGTTGCTGATACTAGCAAACAGAATCAGGAAAAACTTTGCCCAGAACAGCCCAGAACAACAACAAAAGACAGTTTGTATCTGCACTTTCCCAAAATACTTAGGTTATTCAGTCACAAAAAATGAAAATTTTTTTTCCTGCAGACATAGAAATCCAAAAGTATATATATATATGGTTCATGAGAAAATAGAATGGTGGGACATTCATCAGTATTTCTTCCCCTCTTTCTAAAGATTTAATAATTATCTCCTATTTTGTCTTTTCCAGTGAATAGAGATACTGAGGGGAATAAAAGAGAGATATAAGAAAATAGAGATT
This sequence comes from Galemys pyrenaicus, assembly GCA_019455555.1. Lineage (NCBI taxonomy): Eukaryota > Metazoa > Chordata > Mammalia > Eulipotyphla > Talpidae > Galemys > Galemys pyrenaicus. The sequence continues at coordinate 6,339,304 of JAGFMF010012288.1, read as the reverse complement.
ATTTTTCCCAGGATAATAAGTCACAAACTATGTATTCATGTATAGGTAGGTTTTTGATTAAATGATAATGACATTAATTATTATTTGGAATTAGTTGCTTATTATCATTTTCATCATAGCTATCATAGCAAAATACTACTAGAATGATGAAAATAATTCATCAATAGGTGTTTTGTTCAAGCTCTTGAAACAACTTCCATGTATATTTTCTGTTTTATCATTCAAACAAATTTGGAAGCAGGAAATAAATGTATTATCTAACTAGTTAAGTATTAAAAAAAAAAGAAGAGGTTAAAATCATGCAGGTTATTAGTAGAGAAATCCAACCTAAATGCAGTGTATTCTCCGAGTCTTTCACTATTTCCATACCCTATTTCACGTTCTTAAACAATTTTAAAGATGCATCCTTAGCATTCATTCTTCTTATTATAGACTATCATATTATTTTCTGTTCAAATGAGTATCTCATTCTTTTTCTCACAGACAATAAAATATTTCTCAGAAAAGATGTCTATATTATGATTTAGATTCCAATTTACATATTCATAAACCCTTCATCTAGAAGCTGTAACCTGTTTCTACCTTCAATGAAATTCAATTTGCATGTCAACTGTGCAAAAACACTTAAAATTCATCAAAATTAACACTATGCTAACTTGTACTAAAACACATTTATATAGATTTCAGAGCAACTACTGAAAGTGGTCACTTATGAATAAACTATGAAGAAAACTAAGTTGCACTAAAAAGCACTTGTTAGAAACCTTCACTAAGCTAAGGTAATGATTTGTCATCAATTCATTAATAAAATACCATGAGTTTTAAGGGAAACAACCAAAAAGAAACTATAACTTGAAAGCTGATACTTCAAAAGGAAATCTTGGCTATATCTATGTTTTTCATACTATTTTAGTAAATGATATTCTTGTTCATTTTTTTAAAATTTTACTGCATATATGCATTTTTGAGCACATGAAACACAAAAATGGTTTTAAAAGTCAAAGGTAGATAAAACACCATACTCAGAGTCTATATCTCCAATTTGACCCTTTCACCTCATTTCCATCAACATTTATATGAAACTAGACAACTGCTTTACAGTTAACAATATGATACAACATATGATATTTCTGGGAACTCTACAAAGAGCCATTCTCAATTCAGTCACCTTAGTTTGTGCCCTTTAGCATTACAAGTTTCTAAGTAGCAAAAAGATCTACTATTTTTCATATAACAGGAATCATGGAGAATTTTTGAAATTGTGTTAAATATTACCTTGGGAATAAAAAAGGGCTCAGATCATTGTACAAAGTTTGAAAAAAATACTTGAAATAATTGAAAATTTTAAATAATTTTAATCCTTTTTAAGAGGATTTGATAATACACACACCAAAAATAAGGACGGGTCTACATCAAAACACAATTTCCCTGAAGCTTATCAAATAACTGTTTCTTCAATTATTATTTGGAATTAGGTGTTTATTATTATCAATAATTGGGATTAGTTGTTTATTATTATCAATGTTATCATAGTTATCAAATTTCAAATACTACCAGAATGGTGAAAATAACGCATCAATAGGTGTTTTGTTCAAACTCTTGAACAATTTCCAGAAATTTTATCACGAATAAAATAACTCAAAAATGTAAATATATTAACTAGTTCACTACATCAATAGTTTAATCAAAAGAACAAATAAAATCACTTTATAGTCATTAGCAAAGTTCAGAAGCATTCCTTACAAAATTTCTGAGTTATTTAGAGTAGAATACAACTACTTCAATGTGAACAAGGCTTAATAAATATATCAATTATTATACAAAACGTTAGATAACAAACATTATCATTAAAATTAAGTACAACTCCCAAACTTCAAACTATTCTATAAAGCCATAATAATTAAAACAGAATAGTTCTGAACCATAAACAGAAAGGCAGACCAATGGAATAGAATTGAGTTCCCAGGAAAAAATAAATAAAAACACACACTTATAGACAATGCACAACTAAAAAGCAAAATATATACACTGGAATATACAAATTCTCTTCAATATATGGTGATGGGAAAATTGGACTACCACGTGCAAAAGAATGAAACTAGAACATCAACTCAACTAGAAATCAACTCAAAATGGATAAAGAAAAAAAAAAAAAAACTTGGATGTGACACCTGAAACCATAAAATACATGGATGAAAACAAATCTAAAAAACTCTGTGGCATAAACTTCAGAAATATCTTTGTAGACTCACTTCTAGGAGCAAGGAAAACAAAGGAGAAAATAAACAACTGGAAATACATAAAACAAAAATGCTTCTGTACAGCAAAGGAGACAATAACCAAGACAAAGCGACACCTACTGAATGGAAAAATATATTTTCCCATCATATATCTGGCAACAGAATGTTACCAAATATCTAGAAAGTGCTCATACAACTCAACAAAAAGAAAACAACCAAAACAATTGAATAATAGGTAAAAGAACTAAATAGGTATCTCTCCAAAGAAGAATTGTTCATAGCCAAAAAGAACATGAAAAAAAAAATGTTCATAATCACTAAACAGAGAAATACCTCAAATAAGTCAAAACCTCAGTAAGATACCACCGCACACATGTGAGAATGACCAATATCAAAAATTCACAACAAGGGATGACGAAGGTGTGCAGAAAAAGGAACCCTATTACACTATTGTTTGGAAAGTAGACTGGCCTGATACTTCTGGAAAGATATATGGAGATTCTTCAAAACACTAAAAAAGGAATTACCATATGATCCAGCAATTCCTATCCTAGATGTCTACTCAAAGAACACAAAAGAAATAATTCACAAAAGGAAACCTGCACTCCTATGTTTATAGCAGCACCATTTACAATGACCAGTACATGGAAACAATTTATTTTTTAAAGATTTATTTATGCATACAAGAGGTGGGGTACAGGTCAGAGGTGTGGACGGTGAGAGGATTCACCAGAGACAGAGTGGGGAACAGAACAGGCAGACTGACTGAAACACACTGCTGAGTGGAGCAGTGGCTGAAGCAGGAGAGGTCTGCTGTGCCATGTGGGTTCCCTCCCTGGCCTGGTTCATGTGCTGCTGTGCAGGGGATGCTTCACGGCAGTGTGCTCAACCCGCTGTGCCACCAGGGAGGCCCACAGAAACAATTTAAACGAGTAAAAATAGATGAGTTGGTCAAGAAAATTAGGTATACACACACACACATATACATACATACATATATATGTGTGTGTATATAAATTAGGTATACATGCATACACACAATGGAATAGTACTCATCAATCAAAATAATAAACTCATGCCATCTGCAGCAGCATGGGTAGAACTGGAAGGGATTGTCCTAACTGAAATGAGACAAATACCAGCTGTTTCACTTATAGGTGAAATACAGAGAAACCAAACAAGAGATCAGAGAAAGACAAATTTTAAAAGTGTACCTTGAAATACGACCAAGGATCTGAGTTACCCAAGAGGGGTGATTGAGGAAAAGGGGTAGGAAGAAAAAAAGTGGGTGAAGAGAACATAATGGACTGTGGAGGAGGACCATGGTGACGGGTGAGGTTGGGAATGAAAATACTATGGTGAGCACACATGGGGGACAAATCTTCTACCATGAAAAACATCCAGGGATGCAAATAATGACAGCATGAATAATAGTCGTCAAAAAATCAAGTACAAAATCTCTTAGAAGAAATTACTTTTTCACAGGTTATATACCAAAAGTAATTCGATAGCAAATAATTAGATTATTTACTGGTTATAATAAATATTGTACTTAATTTCATATTATATAATGATAATTTTCCAACAGCATGCTATGCTACTTTTATTGATACAATTAAGGGCTTTGCATATATATAATTTCCTTTTTTCTTCACAATTGCAAAGTAGGGGATGATTTTATTTTCTCAGTTTAGAAATGAAGAAACCAAGACCCAAGATAAAGCCTTGTTTTAGATGAATAGTAAGTCAGTGTTAAAGGCAAAGGTAGAAGAAATGTCCATGATGAAAATAATGATTTAATATTATCTACATAAATAAAACTCCACGAAACTACCGGCAAATTATGAAAAGGAACAAAACAGATGTTAAGTTGACCAAACATGTATTTGATGATATATATTTTCATTTATAAACAATTTAAATATGTTATATGTTATGGCTTTAGTTTTTCTAGCAATTAGAAAAAATTATCTAGAAATAATACACAAAATACATAATAATTGTAAGAAAGCAAAGATAAACCTTTCTAGCAAAAATGGCAAAATATATGATTAAATGGTGTACTCCTCGGAAAATACAATTTTTATTAATATTTTCATAGATTATTACAAATAAAACTTAAGCTATATCTTCAGAGAGAAGGAAAAAAATGTATTCAATATTTTAAAGAAATAATAAAGATAAGCCATGGCAGATATCCAACATAAGTGTTGGCTAACAGTGTATTTCTTAAATGGTATTTTTGCATTTTTTAAAAGATTTTATTTTTTTTTTTATGCATACAATTGCTGGGGTACAGGCCAGAGGTGAGGGGGTTGAGAGGATTCTCCAGAGACAGCAGAACAGGCAGATCTACTGAAGCACACTGCTGAGGGGAGCAGCAGGCAAGATAGGAGAGCTCTGTTGTGCCATGTGGGTCAGCTCCCTGGCCAGGGGAGGGAATTTGTGCTCAGTGGCTGCCAAAGCTCATTCACTTGCACCACCAGGGAGGCCTTATTTTTGCATTTTTATATTAACAGACCAATGAAACACGAGTAAATTTAGAAAACGAATATGACTATGTCTTCATAGAAGTAACATTTCAAAACAGTGGGAGAAAGATGAACTATCTATGAACAATATTTGAATCAAATTCATTCCACACTCTATGACTCAAACCACTTATTAAGAAATTGTTTTTCTTATTACTCTGGATTATTCTAGTATCACAGTGGTTTTTTTTCCTGTATGTTTAAAAATATAAAGTGCAATTAAAATGTCTTCTTTCTGTTGCTAAAGAAAAAAAATAACAACTGCTTTTATAACCACGTAAAAATACTGAGGATTATTTTCTTAGAGTTAAATTATTAGCTATTTGTGAAAGATCATAAAGTTCTTTAAAGCAGATTACTCCATTGTTCCATTTTATATAACATAATTGTTTTAATGATCAAATATTGAGTTTATAACAAAATCGTCTGTTATTAACATTACTCATGTCACTTTCATTTATGTTAAAGCAACTTACTTTCAATTAAATTCTATTTATGATAAAGGACCTCCCTGGTGGCACAAAGGGTTAAGTCTCAAGGCACTATGATGCCACTGCAGCATAGGTTTGATCCCCATCCCAGGCTTGGGAGCTGACCACATGACACAGGAGACCTCTCCTGTCTTGCCTGCTGCTCCCCTCAGCAGTGTGCTTCAGTCAATCCACTTGTTTTGCTCCCTACTCTGTCTCTGGGGAATCCTCTCACCCCTCTCACCTCTGGCCTACACTCCAGCTCTTGTATGCATAAATAAATAAATCTTAAAATGTAACAAATTCTATTTGTGATAAGATTAACTTAATACCATAGTGACTTACATAACTGATATTCTACATCATTCTATAATATCTTCATAAGCTCTCTTTTGATGTGTAGATGTTAGCATTTGAGGGTTAAAAGCTGGGAAAGTAAAGATTTGAAATGGGAAAGAGGGAGGGAATGATAGAGGAAGGAGGGAAATGAGTAACAGAATGTATACTTAACATGTCATTCTCACAGAAATGTTATTTTTGATTGATGATTCCACATATTTTTATTATATGAATTTGTTCTATGTTTGAAACAAACATGATAAGCATGTTTTATTATGAGTGACAAATCACACAAGATCTGAAAAACATTTATAAAGAAACCTTCCTATAACAGGAATTATTCATGGGTTGGCAACTTAAAAAAAAAAACTGAACAAATTCTCTTTTCCCCATTAATTACAGAATGAATATGCAAATAGATGTTGCTTACTTGATGAAATCTATAACCCTTTCATTTACCAATACAGTGGCAGAATAAATTTTTACCTTCAAAATGTGGCATGAAAATTAATAAAATTCATAAACTGTCATATGAAGACAACTGCTAAAATGACTATTAGAGGAAAGTAATCTCAATAAAAGTTACAATTATATTAAAGTTTCAATGGAAATATTATTTCCCAAATCTTCTTCAAATCTTAAATAAGCTAATGGACAAAAAGTTATTGAAATCTGTACATTAGTTATTAAATTTATATTCTCAGGATGAACTGACATGTTCTTAATGAATATAACTCTCAAGATATTCCCTATAACACTGCCCAAGTAATGTGGAGAAAACCTCATGTAAAAATGACATTTTTATGAATATTAATATAAAATTAGAGAGTTCTTATGACTCATTTGAGAACAAATCAAAGACTTCTTAGAAGAAAAAATATTGTGAACAATATGAAATGTGCTGTTATTTTACTCAAGAGTTCAGATAGGATTATTGTAATATTCACATATTCCTCAGAAGAAATGAATAACTTAAAGAAAAATATGTATAAATGGGTAAAACAGAAAGAAAGAAGATTGATTGAATGGCTAATATGGTGACATGAGCCCCTCTATTGGCACACGGTGTTCAGCACCCCACTGTGGGGCTTCCCTGCAGCGTGATTTTGAACCCCAGCTGGGGAGGCGGAGGCAGCGGGGAGGGGACACACATGGCACCACAGACCTCTCATGCCTCACCCGCTGCTCCCCTCCGCTGTGTACATCAGTCAATTTGCCTGTTCTGCTCCCCACCCTGTCTCTGATGAATCCTCTCATCCCCTGTGCCTCTGGCCTGTATGCCAACCCAATTATGCATAAATAAAAAAATCTTATATGGTGACAATGGGTCAACTATTATAATCCATTATTTTGTTTATATAAATGATTATTTTACATAACATGTTTGATTGCTTGCAGGTATAAACAATTTGATCTAAATTCAATTGGCTTTGGGGCTACATTCCCTGTAGAAAGAAGTCCAGTGGTTTTCTATAGCAAATCTTCTGATTTGGAGGCATCCCCGTATCTTTCTTTGCAACCACTTAGAATGTTACCAAAGATCTTGAACTCAATCCTTGTAACACTATATGAATCAGCCTCAGTGAAGCACTTCCCCAAGGTCAACTCTAACGAAACATTATCTACGACTGCAATCCATATCTACTTCACCCTTGATTTTAGTTCCTTATAGTTCCTTATTATAAAAAAAAATTGCTAGTTTGTCTGAGAGTATTAGAGGAAGCAAATGAGAGTAAACAGTCTTCTGACATGCTAAATTGGTCTGCTGCAAAAAACACAGAGAGCTGTAATTTCTCTTGTAAATTCAGGCAGCAGAGCCAGAGGTGATGAATAAGTCAAACCCATGTCACAGAAGCAAACAAAGAAGATTCCTTTACAATTTTCCACTGCCCTTCCTATATTTAATCCCCTTCAATTTGGGTCAAATTTGAGCAAACAATTTTGGATGATGAGGTATTTTGATGTAAGGGTAGAGAGCCCACATATTCTTGATTTGAATTTAAGCTTGATGTTAACTGGTTGAAATCACGTTAAAAAAAACAAAACACAGATCTGTTTTGTTTCTTGATTTTCAGTACTATATACATTGGTGAGATTGAAAAAGATGCAATGCCTTGGTAAGGAGGTTGAGAACCAACAATCCTCAGTAAAATAGGTAGGATGAAGACAAGTATCTTATTGACTGGGTCATACAGCAGGGTGAATGAATAGGGATAGTCAGTGTGTTTCAGCAACAGAACAGAAAATAATTAGGTGTCTGTTTTGCCTTGTTTTTAAAATGTCTATGTCATTTAATCTTGCTGAAAAGTAAACACACATAGCTCATTTTCTAAACAAATGCCCTGGGTTTTATTATGTCTCCTGCTCCAATTGAGAAATCCTGATTTCTCATTTTCCTCTTGTGAAAGAGACACTTGGTCAGCGGCTTTGGTCAGAACTGATAAACAGTACTTCCTCTGTCTCTCCTTTCTAATGAGACAGATGCATCTATGCATCCAGCTGTTGATGTGCCTGCCTGTGCTTGCACACACCTGATTAATAGCTCCTGAGTACCTGTTGCATGAGGTATTAAACAAACAGCAGTTATCAACATGAGTCACTGCATGTATTCATAAAAATTAAACTTTTATATGCCAAAAATGTGTAAAGCTTAATAGACAGTTATGTCATATGAGGAATTTTTAAAACAAGGTAAAGAAAATAGAATGGGAAAGGGCTATTTTAGGATTTCATATAGGGAAGTATGGATTTCATAAAAGCCTAGAGCTTAGATGCAGGGAAAGAGGTAGTGTGTGAAGACCTAGAGAAGAGCTGTGGAAGCAGAGAGAATGATGATGTGCAGAAGTGATGAGCTCACAAATTACACCTACTAACTCCACAGGACCTCACCGCCATCCGTCAGTGAACAATGAAATTTGAATATAAGGAACTGAGAATGTAAGGGAAGTCTTCTGGATTCTAATTTAAAACTAAAATGCAAGGTGGCACAAGGGGCTAAACACCAAACCATGAAGCATTTGCAGGCACAACAGCAGGAATTGGATCTCCTGTCAGGAAGCTGACCCACATGGTGCAGCAGACCTCTCCTGCCTTGCCTGCTGCTCCCCTCAGCGGTGTATTTCAGCAGATCTACTGTTCTGTTCCCCACTTTTTTTCTGGTGAGTACTCTCACTCTGACACCTCTGGCCTATATCCCAGTTCTAGTATGCATAAATAAATAAATCTTTAAAACCAGAATTCTAACATTATTAGGTTTTTCTTAAACTACATATACATATATATAAAAAACAGGTATATATTGCAATATGTATATATACACACAAAGTATATATATTGCAATATATACATATATATATTGCATTTCTGCTATTAGTGCCCACTGAATAGTAAAAATATTAAGCTATTATCAATGGTATTTTTTGCATTGCTATGCAAAATAAATTAGGTCAAATATAGTAAATGATATATTTGACAAAAAATTAGATATAATTCACAGTTGATTTTTATAACGGTTTCACTGAAGTTAGCTTTTTCAAAAGGGTATGGAACCTAGTGGGCTGGGACATACATGAATCCAATATGACTGGACACAGGCATCATGGCAGAGTGTGTTTTCCTTTTTAATTACATCATTTCTCAAATGCTGGGAGTATGCATCAGGACCTAAATTAGTCTTAATGTGAATTTCAGTTTTATGAAAATAAATGGCAGCAAAATTTTACAGAAAATTGTACTGTAGTAGCATATAAAACAGCTTGTCGATGTTTGAAGATTCAGCTTTTTAAAAACCCTACACTTTCACTTTCTTTAAATTAGCTATATTGAGATAAAATTTACAGAAAATAATGTCAATTTGGGATGCTCAATTTGATGAATTTTGAGAGATGTGTAGATTCACCAATAAACTTCCCATCTCAAAAGATATTCTCAGAAATGTGTTCACTTACAGTCAACTTCAATATGCTATCACTGAAACTAACTTTTGCCTAATTTAGCATTTACTAGAAATGGAACCATACGTGTACATATTTGGCTACATCCTTCATGCTATGTAAGTTACAACACATACCAATGATGAATGCTTCAGCAGTCTGCTTGTTTTCATTCTGAGAGGCATACATCACATGGGGATATGACTTAATTGCTTCACCTTCCACTGAAAATTTGAATCATTTTCAGGTTTAAGATTTTGTGAAGAAGGGGTATTCCCAGTAGCCTAGGGGTTAAATCTCAGCTATGGCCTGAGTTTGATCCCTGCCAGGGGAGGTGACCCAAATGGTGCGCCAGACCTCTCCTGTTTTGCCCGCTGCTTCTCTTAACAGTACACTTCAGTCAATCTGCCTGTTCTGCTCCCCACTCAGTCTCTGGTGAATCTCCTTACCCCCTGCGCCAAGACCCCAGTTCTATAGAAAAAAAAAAAAAAAAGAATTTGTGAAGAAAGCAACTACAACAAATATGAATAAGTCTTTTACTCTTTTTATCTTGGCTAAATATCAAGGCATGGAATAGCTGTGTCAGATAGATAGTGTGTGTGTGTGTGTGCATGTTAAAGATTTATTTCTGCATAGAATGACTGCAGTGTGGTAAAGGGGTGGGGGGGGCATGGTGTGAGAGGATTCACCAGAGACAAAGCGGGGAGAAGACCAGGAGGCTTTACTGAAATACACTGATGAGAAGAGCAGTGGGTGAGGTGGGTGAGGAGAGGTCTGCTGTACCATGTGGGTCAGCTCCCTGGCTAGGTCTTGAACTCAGATCATCATGGTGATAGCACTGAGACTTAATCCCTAGGCTACCAGGGAGGCCCATGTAGATAATATATATTTCACACATTAAGAACCGCATACCAAGAACACATTTTACATTTCCTTGTTCTAAGTCCTTACCAGCAAGTAGCTGTCTTTTAAATTTTACCTGTCATTATATGTAGCATCATCTCATTATGTGTTTATCAGTGTAAATTTAATACATTATGATAGATGCTCACCCCATGAAACAATCATTACAATAAGATATAAACTTATCTATCACTTGCATAGTTTAAATCCTTTTCTCAGACCTCTCCACTCATCATTTCCACCCTCAATTTTCTTGCTGTCAATTTAATTTGCATTTAATAAATATTTTAATGAGTGGGAACTTAGAACACACAATTTTTTCAAATGGCATATTTCCTTCAAGATTAATTCAAGATTCATCCATGTTGTTGGGTATAATAATAAATCATTGCTTTTTAGTGTTTAGCATTATTCTACTACTAGATACATTTATTTTTTAAAGATGTATTTATTTATGCATGTAAGAGCTGGGGTACAGGCCAGAGGTGCGTGGGGGGGTGAGAGGATTCACTAGAGAGAGAGTGGGGAGTAGAGTAAGAGACTTTAATACACTGCTGAGGGGAACAGTGGGCAAGACAGGAGAGGTCTGCTGCACCATGTGGTCCAGCTCCCTGCTTGGGAGTCATGCTACAAAGTCATGCTACAGTGGCATCATAGCACTAAGACTTAACCCCTTTGGGTCTTAACTAAGTCTTAACCCCCTTTGGGTTAAGTCTTGGATGCACAGTTTTGGACTTTTAGTCAAACTGGTAAAAGTACTAGCTGTCACTCCTTAACTTCCCTTTTGGGGCTCCTAATGGAGGTTCCAAAGGTCACTTGAAATTGTCCCACAGCTCACTCGTGATTGGTTGTTTCACTTTTTAAAACATATCTTCTGGGCCTCCCGGGTGGCCCCAGGATTAAGTCTCAGCACTAACGCAACTATGACCTGAGTTACATCCCCAGTCAGGGAGCTGACCCACATGGCACAACAGACCTCTCCTGCCTCGCCCACTGCTCCCCTGTAGATCCACCTGTTCTGCTCCCCACTCTGTCTTTGGTGAATCCCCCCACCACTAGTACCTCTGGCCTGTACCCCTGTATCTTCTACAGACTTTACTGTCTTTCAGTTGGGAAATTGTTGAAAAGCTTCAAGTCCATTAACACTTTTTTTCAGAGCACTATACATCCCATCTGGTGAATTTGCTATCTCAGATACTGCATTTTACATCTCTAAAGGTTTGACTTCTGTCTTTATATGAAACATACCGTCACCTCTCTACCTTCCTGAGCATATGAAAACTTCTAACACTGATTCAGATGTCTTTTTCTCCTAACTTTATTATCTGTGTCGTTTCAGTCTGTTTCTCTTTATTGATTTTTGTCTTCGCTATGTTGGCATTAGTTGCTCCCTAGCATACCTGATAACTTCTTATATCATGCAAGACATTGTGAGTTTGATTTTATTGGTGTGAGATATATTTGCATCCTTATATTCTTGAACTTTGTTCTGGGACACGCTTAAGTTACCTACGAAAGTTCCAGTAAGAGGTTGACTTTATTGTCATGAAGTATTATCCTTTTCATATCTCTATGGTTATTGGTATCCTTTCATAATTTGTGAATTATCTTTATATTTTTATCTCTATCAATTGTTTTAGGAATATATAATAATATTCATCTTTTGAAAGCAGCACTTTGTTTTTGTCAGTGGCTTCTAATAGTTATGTATTTTTCTCATTTTATAATTTCTGTTCTTTTATTTCTTTATTCAAAGCATTCTGAGTTTTAATACTGTTTTCTTTTTTAATCTCATGGTGATGGAAAATAATAACATATTATGACATGTCAAAATATTAAGAAATCATTTTGCAGGCAATTTTGTACATTCATATCTTTTTTCTTTAACCTGAAATAATTAGCCCGTGATACTATTCATGTTCCTCTGAAATGGCATAGCTATTAGTATCTTTATAAATGCAAATATTCACAGAGTAACAAACTTAAAACAATCTACAAAGGGTAAGATGTTATGACTTTTTTTTTTTAACTTTTACTTGTACTTGCATTGTTAAATGCCTTCTAAGTTTGGAGAACAGTGTATAACTTCAAGGGAGATTATTTAAACTATCTTTCTGTGTTTTAAAACCATTCTGGCAATGATATGGTTTATAAATAAATGTGAAAATTCGTCTAGCAAAATAGTATTTACTGACCATGTTTATCTGTAGTTCTGATTACTTTTATACAAGTTAATTCATTATCCTGTCAAGATGTGACTTACGTGCTACACATTACCTATATGTACAGGAAAATTATGCCATCGTTTATCTCATTTTTCTTATTTGTTAAATTGAATTTCTCAGAGTGATTTAGTGAAAATAATTTAGTATATTAGCTGTGAAAGGGCTTCATATGCTAAAATATGATATAAGCATAAATAGGTATATTCATAAAGTCAAAACCTTTCATGAGTCAAACTAGCTAGGTAAATCTTCATTTACATTTTCCCCTATAAACAAAATATGCAGTGAAGTAGACATCTGTTGAGATGCTCAGCCTATGAATACAATTTGCAATACAATCTGAGTTTCTTTAGTAAAGACTTCAAGAAATACTTATATTTTAAGAATGCTTTCACAGAGACCAGAGTAAATGAACTTTAGTCATAGAACTTGAACTTGAGTCATTATCAAAAAATGAGAGAATACAGCCCTCCGAAGAGTTTTTAATTTTCATGCTAAAGCTTCCTGTTTACCTCTTTTAATAATCAATTGAATCATATAAATTTTGAATTCTTCACTTTTGTAAACTTTCTTATGACTAAAGAATTTTCAGTTGTCATTTTATACAATGTAGAGTTTGTGATTTAAATTGAGAAAATCGAGAAGAGAGCATTTTTAAATGAATATAGTTGGAAAGCATAAGCATTTAATTAAATAGATTTAATTATAACATATCTTCTACGTATAAGACACAATCCAAAATAGAAAGGCAAAGGAAATTTCAACAGCATTATTTTAGTAATAGCTTCATTATTATTTGATGAAACCCTAAGGCACACTGTAAATATCAAACAATAATAAGCAAGCAAACAAAAAAATGAGTAAATAGAAGCACTGAAAACAAACTATAAGTGTTATCAGAAAGGTCACTTTAAAGTGAGAGTGAGTTTACCTAGACTTAAAACCTACTTGCAAATTTCATCATTTTACCTGTGTTTGTGTGTATAGATCATCTCTGTTTCTAAGTTTAGACATCATCAGTTTCAACCATTATAATTTCTGAATAAAAACATCAAATTTACATCATTATCTAAAGTATTTTTGGAAAATAGATTATACTAAATTTGAAATGCAATAACAACAATGAAATGAGTTCTGTTTGGGGTTACACATATTTTATCTGAAATATCTTGTGATAACAAATATGATAGTCACCTGCAGTGCAGTGGTTACATCAATTAAACATTCTATTATATTTTCACTATTGTCATTTGCCAAAATATTTTTCTATCACATTACTAGACATAAACACTCACTGAATATCCAATACAAAATTTCACTAAGATGTATTTCATGCTAAACTAAGACAAACAAGGTAAAACAGTAGAGTAACAGTAACAGATGATGGACTTTGAATCCATACCATTGAGCTCTTTGTGAGCTCAAGCTCTAAAAATACCTATGGGGATACACTATTATAATATCCAGATTAGTTTTGAAAATGGGCATAAGAAGAATACGTGTTTCATACTTACTGTCAGTAGTAAATCAGATTTTATCACAGTATGACAAATTACAGATGCTCAAAAATATCAAGTAATTAAATACAAAAATATTTATAATGATATGATAAGTATTAATAGAAAGTGGTGGGGACAATGGTTTGGATAAGTTTTCATTGCTCTCAGAGAGTCATCCAAGATCTTTGTATACCCCCGTCATCATCATATTTATTGAAGTCAAGTACATTTGTATCCTTGTATCTGCTCCAGGGATTGTAATTCAAACACCTACAAGTGTATAGGTCCACGTCCTGTGCACTGCTTCGTCCCCAGCAACTCTCCACTATGGATCTCCACTATGGATCCATTCCTCCCCCACTTCTACTAGGCCACCCTCCCACTCTGGTTGCCTCAGCACTCTTGAATTCACCTGCTTATCCCTGACATTCAAGACTGATTAATGCCCTCACTGGAGGGGCAGGTTCCCTCTTCCTTCCAAATGATATTGAAAATCACCAAAGGGGGTCTCCCTGATGGTATAGGGGTTAAGTCTCAGCACTATCACTGCTGTGTCCTGAGTTCAATTCCCCCACCAGGGAGGTGACCCATGCAATAGCAGACCTGTCTCACCCACTGCTCCTCTCAACAATGTATTTCATTAGATTTGCCTGTTCTGCTCCCTTCTCTGTCTCTGATGAATCTTCTCACCCCCTGCACCTCTGACCTACACCTCAGTTCTTCTACATATAATAAATAACTAAATCTTTAAAAAAAGAAAAAGAAAATCACCAGTGGTAGTTGACTATATCTTTTATATGTGAAACTGAAGAAAAAGTCTGATAGACTCTGTTAGTAAATCCCCACATTGGCAATAGAAAAAATACTTCATAAAGAATTTTCAATTACTTTAAATATAAATTTCCACTTACTAATAGCTTACTCTCTTTTACTATAAGTGTGAAATTGGACTATTGCCATATACATATGTTATCCTCAAAATTAAAGTTAAAATAAACTACAATAAATCACGGTTATGGTTAAATATATGCAGAAATGTATAGCATTAATTGCATTAACAGAAAAAATCTCATACTGATATGAGAGAAATGAGTACTTACAAATTATTTCTTGATACCGAGTGGAGAAAGTCAATGTGTAATAGCATGCATTTCAATTGAAATGAAAATTCTCCTTTATAATTTTATGATTATCTGAAAAATGATAAAATCATTTATTTTGTTATATATTAGGTATAAAAGGTTTCATTTTATCAGTGTTTTATTTCACTCCTTTTTGGAAAAATCATTTTGGCATTCCAATGTCCTTGCAAAAACAGAAAGGGGAAAATCCTTAAATTTACTGAGTAATGGTTCTGAGAAGTAATAATGCTCTCCAATATAGATTTCAGTCTTTAGGCTGAAAATTGAATTTTGCTGGGAATATATTGTCTCATAACTAGGTGTATAATATGAGTCACTGGAAGCATCATATAGTGATGCTTCATACTATCTAATTAACATGAAATGTCTAAGATTAGTCAATACCATACATCCCCCCAAAATGTCAATAGCTAGTTATCTGTCATATAATCAGCGCAAATACTATGCTCACTTTAATAGACAGAGTCGCTAGATTACTTTTTCTGCTAAGACTAGGGACACTGCCCATCAGTTTTATGACAGTGCACAAGAGATATCAGACATTGATGTAGTGGGTATTTATTCTTCATACACACAGTTGTGGCCATCTCGATCAGCTGTATCAACGGCAAGAACTTTCTTATGGAACATATTACTGATTTTTTGAAATGTGTCTACTCAGCTCAAAAGCAATTTCTTTTTTGATGTGTTCACTTTATTACTTCTTTAAACTATTGGAATCCATTACAATTTTGATCTCACTGTAAAATAGGAAACATCGTCACTTTGGTACTTGGCGGGTAATACCAAAAAAAGAAAGTTTATAAATGATGACAGACTATTTGAAACTCCAATAAAAACTTTTGAAAGTTATATTTTAAAAATATAGTATTTCAAAATATTTTGAAGGAGATTTCTTAATCAGAGGGGAATTTTCTCTTTCTAGACATTCGATAGGTGATAAGAATCAGACCACAGAATGGTAACAGAATGCTTATTCCAATCTCAGGCTGGAAAAGGGGTCTACTGATTCAGTAATATGGAGGAAGACAATAGAAAAATAGGAAAATGTGGATCCTAAGTAAGACCAATCTATAGAAAATATTTGAATTTGAAAATAAAAACAATACAATGTTTTTAAACACAATTTACTTCTCAAGGAGGATGGACACTGTTAAGCTGTAAGCATCATAAATTTGAATGTGCAAACATTAAATAAACATGGGTACTGGCAAAGAAGATGGTGAATTGGCTTACATAAATAGAGAGGAAATAATTTAAAGGTTCAGGGGCAACCAAAGCTGAGTGAAAAAGAGAGTTGAGAGAATGAGTAGTGAATGGAATGAAAGGAGTGAGGTACAAATGGCTGAGGAGTACATAGATAAGTTAGGGAATATGGGGGATTCTCAGAGGGTGAAAGCATTATTATTAAATTTAAATTTCCCCCCCATTTTTTAAGTAGCCTGTTTTATAATGTTATTATTATTTTTTAATTTATGCATACAAGAGCAGGGGTACAGGCTAGAGGCACGGGAGGTGAGCAGATAAACCAGAGACAGAGGGGGGAACAGAACAGGCAGATCGACTGAAATATACTGCTGAGGGGAGTAGCGGGCCAGGGAGGAGAGGTCTGCTGTGCCATGTGTGTCCCCTCCCTGGCCGGGGATTGAACTCTCGCTCCTGTGCAGCAGATGCTTCACAGTGTGGCACTCAACCCACTGTGCCACCAAGAAGGCCCACTATAATATTTTTTTTCCAAATGCTTTGTGTAAGAACATCTATGCATATCACAAAATGTCTATCCTCACATGGAAAAGAAATAAATTTTGGTTAAAACAAAAGTTTTAGGTTTGGAAATTCATAATGCAAAATTATTTCATTAATTAGAGAAGATGAAACAAAAGTCCAGATAAGATCATGATAAAACTGGGCCCAAACTAACTACTGGGTTGTACTTAGCATCAGGTTTTCAGAGGCATAGAATGGGACTTGAACCAAGTCAACACAGATTGCAAGGGACCAAGATATGGCTGTTAATAATATGTTGCTTAAAAGAAAGAGCTTTGACTGTTGTTGTTTGAAAAGCCGCTAGCAGACGTTAGGTAATAACATGGAAAAACAAATAAGGTAGACAAGTTCCAGAATATATATGAAACATACATCTAAAGAGGTGGGTTCCTATATTTCTAAATCATATGCAGTGATGTAAACCAATGACATCTTTAAAAAAGAATTAAAAAACATTAATGCTAAAAAGTGGAAAATTACAGAAAGTTTATTAATATGGAAAATGGCATAAATCCTAGATGATTGTTATAATTATATCAGATTCTCAATTAATGCAGAAAAAAACCAGAATAGGGTAACATACAGTTGTGTAAAAAGGAATGGTTTGAAAGTCAAAGGATTGAGAAGTCATTAGAAATATTTAATGAACTATCCAAACACTCACAATGGAGATGCAAAATTCAATGAGAATTTTTAAAATGTAGTATTAATTTATGCAAACTCTTATGTATAAACATTTTCAAGAATATAGACACTTTATAGCTTCTAAACATCTATAGTATTTAAATAATATAAAACTAGGATTGAGATGCTACTCTCATGGGGTTACTAATTAAAGTTCTTATTATTTGAAACACAAATAAACCTGTTTTTCTGATTTAAAATATATTTATGAAAAACATAACTCAATATTCATATTGTTTCTTTTTATTAATTAGCTAGTAATGACTAGTGTGTCATTTTTCTAAGTACAAGAAAAATGTATTTATTTCATATTATGTAATTTATTTTTCAAACTGAAACTCAAATTGAGTTCCCCATCTCTAGATTTATGCTGAGTCATTTTCCCCATACTATTTATACTTAGGATTTTATTCCTCTATTTCAAAAAATATATGATAGCATATAAATAACTATGTATGCAATTAAGTATAACAATAATAGTTCCATAGAAACTTAAATTAACATTTGTATCTTAATGCTTGCATAAATTCATATTTTTACCATTTTCAATATTTTGGCCTGTCAACCATTTTGAGTGCCCCATAATTTGTCATCTTAAATATTGTGTGATTTTTATCTCTAACCAAGAATATGAGTCATTTCTCACTAAGAAAATGTCACAATTTATTTATTTTTTTGCCACAGATACCTACCATTGCTTCCCATCACATAAATCATTCCTTCTGTTCGGGCTATTATTGTGATTTACATCTGGATCTTATTTGCTCTAAACATCTCTATTATTTTATTCTAAAAAGCTCCAAAACTGGATAGAAACCTAACCTTCAAATAATACCATCTGTTACTCAAATAATCCAATGGTATTATATGTTTGTCCAAGATCAAAGTACAAGTTTTTTTTTCCCAACTCTAACACTAAATACTGTGTTCCTGCCTAGTACGTGGTATTTATAGTTAAATGCATAAACTGAAATTGAACCTAAATTTGTCTAATGCAACAGAGTGTGAATTACAAAATATAGGACTAATATTAATTAAATGACATATTATCCATAAATACATATCTATGTCACCTTTTTCAATAAACACTTTCATCAAGTAACATTTTCATTGGTTATCAAAAATACTTGAAATGTTCCTTTTACTGTAGGAAAATATTCTTTTAAATTTCACAAATCTTGGGCCTCCCTGGTGGCGCAGTGGGTTAAGCAACAATCTATGAAGCAAACCGCAGCCACTGCAGCACGAGTTCGATCCCTGCTGCCGGCCAGGGAGGGGA
>JAGFMF010012288.1:6272967-6320243 GCA_019455555.1 Galemys pyrenaicus | reverse complement strand
CTCTCTGTGGTGAATCCTCTCACCCCCCACACCTCTGGCCTGTACCCCAGTGCTTGTATGCATAAATAAATAAATCTTTAAAAAAATAAATAAATAAATTTCACAAATCTTATCTCTCAATTTGAATCTAAGCATTTACAAAACTGATACCATAATCCCAAATTTGATTATGTTCCTGGTATTATTCTTAGTCCCAAGGTTTATATTGTGCTGGCTCAGTCAGAAAATCAAAAGCCACACTTAGTATTTCAAACAGAGAGGAACACAGGGATTTGGTTACATGAAGTCATAAAGCTGAAGGAGGGAAAATGGGACGCAGAGATGACACAGACTGAGGTCTGCAGGCAACCGCTAACCTCCTGGGTCTGCCAGAGCAGAAGGGAAGAGAGCTGTTTAATGAAGTTTATGGGGATAGAGAAGGCATTTAAAGTAAAACTGCTGCTGCTTCTTTTTTGGGGGAGAAGCTTCTTTGTGTAGCATGAAGGAGGTAATCTTTTCCTTGGCAAGGCCCAAGGAAGCTAAACGATAAATTAACGCAATCATTTCTTGGTACTGAAATGATTCTGACAGAAACATAAAAAATGAAGATGTTTTCTCCTTTGCCAAGTTTCAGACCCTCTAATTTCCTCAACAAGTCGGAGAGAGTTGGACATAAAAGGAAAATGCTGCTGGCAAAGGAGTGATACTCTCAGACCCAGTTGTCACAAAGGGAGCTTAGAGAAGGAGGGTGGGAGGGTTGGAGGAAGGGAGGAAGGAAGACAGGCAGACATACATGAAGCTGAGAAAATAGATGAATAACGTCAACCAGGAAACTAACATGGAAGCCTTTGGTGACTCTCAAAATAGTTGTCAAGGAAGAAACTTGATTGGTGGAGATTTTAGAAAGAATGAGAGGAGAGAAATAGAAGAGTGAATTACCAAGAAATGGAGGTTGTACCTGGAAGGTGTTTTTGTTTTAAATCATGTTTACTGAAGTATAGTTACCTATAATAAAATGTACCCCTGTCAAGACAGAGACTATTTTTCACCTCAAAGTTTCCTCATAGTCCTCTTCACGCCCATCCTGCAGATGGCCCTCGCCCTTGCAACAAAGCCAACCCCACTGAGTGTTACAGAACACTCGCCTCTTTGACAGCTGAACACTTTTCAATGCTGAACACTTTTCAAATGCTCATGACCAATCTCATAGATCCATTTTGTGCCACAACATCAAGGTGAACAATCAAAGTGGATGAAAGAATATACAGTGTGTCCTCTCACCACAAGGGAAGTGAATTAGAAATCAATCTCAGCACATAATCTGAGAGATGTTCAACTATGGGGGCAATTAAACACACATATTATGAAATATAAGTACAAGAAGAAATCACAAGAAAAAATTTAAAAACTTTCAAATGAACACATAAAATAGCTGATTTCACAGCTGGTGTCTTTTTTGTCTTCCATTTAGTACCATAACTTTTGTTTTTATATTCTATGCCTTTTTTATTGAAGATTTTTTGCTTGATATAATTCCAAGTGTTGTCTAGTATTCCTAAGTATAAAAAAGTTGTAGTGTGCCCTCTGAATAAAAGACATGTGTTAGTTAGGCTAATTCAGGAATGTCTTAGTAGATTCATCATATGTAGTATCCATGGCGTCTAAGCAAAAACATGTGTTTAATGTCTTGTACTGATCCACTGGTGAAACTGTGAGGCCCACAGGAACCTAACTGTATTCCCCTTAGAGCAACAGTTCAGTATTTGCTAATTTAGTGAATATGTACATGCAAATATATGAATGTGTGCATGCAACATATACATTATAAATATATAATATATGCATACATTTACAAAATGTTCATGTGTTAAGTTCCTTAAAGCTTTGTGAAATTATCAAATTAATAAAAAAGGGTAAAATTAAAATACACATTTTTTAAGCATTTAGAATACACTAAACTCAGTGCAAAGAATAGAACAAGTGCACATTCATTTGATCTTCACAACATGAAGATGTAAACAAACGATCAGAAACCATCAAGTAGCTTTGAAAGACTTTATGGTTTGTAGGGGACCCAGCAGGAACGGGAAGGCTCTTTGACTGCTTTCAGAGTTTATATGCTTTTTATTACAGCATGCTGTTTAACAAAATATCTAGATTTAGACACTTCGGCATTCCTAAATGTGAATCACATTTTGGGTGTAAAACACAAGCCAAATATACCTCTCCCCCAACTGGCTTGTGCATTTTTCCATAATTAAAAAAAATATCACTTCTGGCTGTTTCCACCTTGTTACCTTGCGTGTGAAATACTATATAAAACCTCTTCTTCTCATTCTATATTCTGTTCTGTACTCTAACTCCTTAAATCTTAGTACCAGTCTTCAACTTATTTTGTTCTATTTGCTTGTTCAAAAAATCAAATTCTGCAGCTGCTTATAATTCCTCTGCAGGTGCCACTGATAGATAATTATTCCCTATGGGTTTCTAGTACAATTCCACCAGGCTCATTTATCACATACAATTACATCTATTCTACTTTAAAATGTTTTTTGTTTTGTTTTGTTTCTGGTAGACTTACAAGAAACACCATTATATAAAATTTCAACTAACATCTGTGGATAAAAAGCATTATAATACAAAGGAAATGTCTTCAGGGTGCAGCTCAACATTATGTTTCTTTCTTCACTGCTTAAATAGCATTCCACTCATTTTATTGTCTTGAAATTTTTGAGGAAAAAGAAAGAAACAAAGCTTATTTTACCACAATAAAACTTGATAGAGTATGGTTTGCTATTAAGGACTTAAGGTTGGCAAGAGAGTAAATAAAGAATAGTGATTTCTTGTATAAAATTCTCACAATAAAAAACAGCTATGGTCTTAGTTTGTTTTTGTTTTTGTTTTTTTTTAATCTAGAAAAATAAGCAATAGAAGCAGGCCCTTTATGAAGTCACTTCTAAAAACTCCTATGATATTATGTGTGTGTCTACTGTACTGCAGGATAATGGATAATGGCAAAAGGGAACAGATCAGAATTTTATGTATATTCATGCCAGGCCTAATGTTAAGCCTTAAAGAAGTGGTAACTATTTCACTATGTCAGCCTAATATGCTTATAGAGAAATATTTCTCTATAAATTGATTTGCAACCATTGTGGGTGGGTATGTGTGTGTCACGAGCTAGCATATGCTATATTAAATTGGTGAGAGAAATGTTGCTTGAAATTGGAATTGATTAAAAGAGCCCTTTCTGATAGCAGAATAAAAGTGTAGTTTTATGAGTTGCTTGGCTGAGTCAGCAGGAGAAATGTTACATCAAAATATCTTGAGAATTGGGATTAGAAACAGAAATCCCTTTATAGCAAATTGAGAAAAATTGAGAGATGTTGTAAAACCATAATCAAATTGGTCTAAATTATAACTTTAGAATAAGAGGAAGAAAATGAAAAGTTTGGTTGCCATTTGTAAGAATTTTTAAGATAATCACTATATTTATTTTTGAAATTTTCATAGTGGTAACACTGGTTTACAATAGCTTGTAAGATAAGACATATAGAAAAACACCTCTTCAGACATATGTACCACACCACACCCACTACCAAAGAAGATATATTTCTAAGAGCAATTGCAACAGTCTATAAGGGAAGTTGTTTATTGGACTTCAGATTAAGAAATGTATATAATTTTAGGTTATTCAAGAGATAATTTTAGTCAATAAAGGGTTTTCCATGAAGAATCCATTGCATAAGTTGATTTGTAAGAGCCTTTTTTGGATTTTGGTTGGGAGAAAAGGGAGGATATCTTCGTGAAGATTCTTTGTGAGCAAAGGTGAGGGTCAAAGGTAGAAGGGATGGCAGAACAACATGAGTCTTGCCCATACCCAGCCCTATGTGTTTGATTTTGAGATTAATGAAGAAGACTGCAGAGAAAAGTTGGAGAAAATCTTCAAAGGAAGTCCTCTGGCTGGGTACTACAAAAATCTGGGAAGATCAAGTCTGAGTTCTCAGAGTGTGACAAAGTGTAAATCAATGGTATTTTATCTACTTATGTAAAACCTATGGACATATTTATTACCTGTAACTTGGGAAGACATGTCTTTGTGAAATAATTAGCATTCTCAGGCTAATCACAGTATCAGTAAGGGTGATGAGAATCCCTAAGCAGATGTGAAGGGTGCATCAACATGGGAAGCAAATTTGAATGAAAAAGTATGGTTGACAATTAGTTTCAAGACTCAGGGGACAGAGATCCTGAATAGTCCACGCTTGACTGGTGAGACCACAGAATAACAGACACATGCATTAGTGAATTTCCAGTTATTAGGAATAAAAACTTCTCTTAAATAATACTCTAATCAGAGGCCTCCCTGGTGGTGCAGGGGTTACATACTACATTGTGAAATATCAGTAGCCACTGCAGTACAGTTCAATCCCGGCCAAGGAGGTAACTCACGTGGCGTAGCAGACCTCGCCCATTGCTCCCCTCAGCAGTTTATTTCAGTCATTCGGTTCTGGCTGTTCTGTTCCCCACCCTGTCTCTAGTGAATCCTCTCACCCCCACCCCTCTGGCCTTGTATGTGTGTACCCCAGGTCTTGTATGCATAAATAAATGCATTTAAAAATAATAATAATCTAATCAATAATTGATAAGACACCTATTGTCTGGACCTTAATGAAAGGTTAAGAACAAGACTGTGTAGCTTGGAGGGAAAAAAAAAATTATAAGAAATATCTTAAGTCTCAAGATTTAAAAAAAAAATTATTCCCTAATGTATATAATCTAAATTTGTGATATCCACCACTCTTACTGCAAGTAAAACCCCGCTGACATAGGTGAAAATCTAGACAGCTCACAGTACAATGTTTTTCAGGTAGTAGGTATACTTCATACTACATACTTTTAGAGAAAGTATAACAACATATTCAAATAGTTCATGAATTAAACTTGTGTCCTTCTAACTTATTTTTATCTTATTTCTTCTCTTTTTTATCACCTTAACACACATGTGCTTTTTCTAGCTCTTTACATATTTTCATTATACAGGCTAATGTGCAAATACATTTAATTTGATCCTTGCTTCTTTAGCATCATCAAGTCTGTATACATCAAATAGTTTAATAGTAAAACCTGGCTATATTTAAGAAACATATATTATCTTAGAACCCTAGTGATTTTCTACAGCATGATCTCAAAAATCTGGAATTAGGTATTTTGGATATTTGCAAGTTAGCATTGCCACCTGGTACCATACACCAGAATAGTTTTTTTACAAATTTACAGATTCAATGATAATCAGGTACACAGAAACAATACTCTTTAGTGTGCTGTAGCTATTTTAATATATATCTGGTGCCACAGAAGAAAATATTATAAGTGTTATAAGTGTAGGAAAGGATGACATAAATTTACCACATTTAATTTAATATTATAGTCATTTTAAAAAGACAAGTTGGTGACCCATGGGTATATTTCAGCTACTAATATGCACAGAATGAAATACTTTGTATGAGGTGGACTGGAAACTTTTTCCATTTGAATAGCAATAACGCTTTTCTCAACTACTTTGATAATTCATCAAAGAAAAATGAAAATTTTACCAAAGGATATTTTTACTACCATTTAAAATGTACATGTTCCCAATCATTACCACCAACTAACAATATAAGCTATGAAATCATAATTTTAAGAACCATAAGAGATTTTGGATGAAAAGAAACCTAGATGAATTATAATCCAGAAATACACAAGGCATATGGATAATTCAACCAATGAGAATGGTGTGAATGAAAGAACAAATCTGCTATAGACTGGAATAAAAAGAAGTCAGGGATATATATATACATATATATATATACATATATATATATGTATGCAAGAACTGGGGCACAATCCAGAGCCGTGGGGGTAGGAGAATAGGAGAGGTCTGTCACACCATGAGGGTCCCCTCCCAGTTGGGGACGGAACTTGCGCTGCAATGGCTAAGGAAGCTCCACAGTACGGCGCTCAACCCCTTGAGCCACCCAATCAGTTTTTTTTTTTTCACTTATTCATTCATTTATTTATTTTTAAACATTTATTTATTTCTTTATGCATACAAGAACTGGGGTACAGGCCAGAATTACAGGAGGTGAGAGGATTCATCAGAGACAGAGTGAGGAGCAGAAGAGGCAGATCTACTGAAGTGCCCTGCTGAGGGAGCAGTGGATGAGGCAGGAGAGGTCTGCCATGTCATGTGGGTCCCCTCCCTGGCTGGGGATCGAACTCCCACTGCAGTGGTTGTGGTTTGCTTCATAGTGTGTAGCTCAACCCACTGCACCATCAGGGAGGCCCAGGAATATTTTTTTTAAAGATTTATTTATTTATGCATCCAAGAGCAGGGTACAGGCCAAAGTCATGGGAGGTGAGAGGATTCACCAGAGACAAAGTGGGGAGCAGAACAGGCAAGCAGACTGAAAGACACTGCTGAGGGGAGCAGCGGGTGAGGAAGGCGAGGTCTGCTGTGCCATGTGGGTCCCCTCCCTGGTCGGGGATCAAACTCGTGCTTCTGTGCAGCGGATGCTTCACAGTGCGGAGCCCAACTTGCTGCACCAACAGGGAGCCAGGAATATTTTTAATGAACTTTTAATGACTGCTCTTTGATGAATGATGAATTCAAAGATAAAGTAGAAATAGGGAAATTCTGTCTCCATCCACCAGTTCTTTCCCTTCACTACTAGTGTGGGGTAACTGATGAGTAGGTAAGATGCAGGATATTTACACAATGCTGGGCTACTCCCTAGACCTAGACTGAGTATGTCTCTTCCCACTGCCTCTTATAGCTATGCCATCTACCCCACCTCTGTCAAATTCTGATTTTAGACACTCAGTGTTTAAGCACATTGAATCTTAGAATGAGAAATACTGATGAATTGCACTTTCATCTCTCTCCAGTGATAGCTCCTAGGGTTTTGTGCCACCAGCTCTTCCATTTCACTTCATCATAATGAAGTACACCTGAATTTATGTTCTCAGTTGCTACTTGCCACTCCTGAGCTCCAATCAACTTCTATTACATTATACATAACCCTTAACTACATCTACTTGTTTGCATTCTTGTCTTTTCAGTAGAAGAAAATCTGAACATCGGTTTCATTCCATTCTTATAGAATTCCTCTAACCTGGTAGAGTTTCTGGATTATATAACCTGAAACACACTTATAAAAATGAATCAGTGCATAAATGAAAGCATTACAAAGTTATTTGGGAGAGTTGTGTTGGTAAGCTACATGTAAAGCTGAAAATAAAAATAAATGCATTCGATGGCTCCTTTGAATTTTCTAGCTTTTAGCTATTGACAAAACATCGCTAGCGCTAATACCTAGTCACTTGTCAGTCATCCTAAGTGGGGGGGGGGAATGGGATCTGGATCTATTTGTCTCAAAAGATAAAGATTTGACTGGCATTTGAACTAGAGGCTCTAAGAGACTTCAAAGACAGAACTAGATAAATGTTACAGTTCCCTTTTGAGAAACAAACATAAAAATGCCCACATAATGGTACAACCACTAAGGAGAGCTGTGCTGGGTTTCCTTGAACTACTAAAAATGGAGCTTCCATATAATCCAGCAATTCTACTCCTATGAATTTACCCAAGTGACACAAAAACACTAACTTAAAAGGACATTTGCACCCCTAAGTTTATCTCAGCACTTTCTACAGTAGGTAAGCTATGGAAACAATATAAATGTCCAAAAATAGATGAATGCATCAAGAAGATGTGGTATATATATACCATGAAATACTGCTCAGCAATGAAAAAGGATAAACTCATGCAATTCATGGATGGAACTAGAAAAGATTATGCTCAGTGAAATAAACCAAAAAGAAAAGGAAAAATATTGGATGGCATCACTTATAGGAGGAATGTAGAGGAAACAAATAAGGGACTAAGGAAAAATGATTGTAATAAATTAAAAATCAAAATCAACAGACAAATATAAATCTTTGACATTCCCCAGGGGAGGAGGAGGGAGAAGAAACAAAATGGGTGGGAAGAACACAAGGGACTATGATGACGGCACATGGGTAATTTGTGATGGGAATTTTGCGGGGACTACACCTGAGAGGAGAAAGCATACCCTTTACAAAAATTAAAAATAAGGTAAAATATATGTAAAGTAAAATAAGAATAAAAAATGTTCACATAGACTCATTTGGGGCAATAGTGTTGATACACACTCTCAGTCACTGTCCATATTTCTACCACTTTGCCTATGGGAAGGACAAAAGATAAGCTGGGACTAAGATAGATGACCCATCAAGCTGATTCTACTTCTAAAAAGAGAATGACAGTGTTTTCTGTTGCATTCGTATAATCATGTAAATTAATGTAGTACATCAGAATATCAAAACATCAGACTGCTCCAAAGATCAAACCAATGCCTTTGACACTAATGGCTTAAATCATTGATACAAAGGATAACTGTCATCAGACCCTGCCTATTGAATGAATAAATTCTGAGATGAGCTAGATCAAATCTAGAAAAATGAACCATTAAAGTTATATTAAAATATCCATTTCGTTGGTCTAATAAGGTCAGTTGACAAGGACAAATTATTATGTGTTGATAGAGATAATCACGAAATAGATTGAAGGAAGAAAAATCAGAAACTGTGTAAAGTAACCGCAAATCTGCTACAAGCCCATTGTGTTAAGAGTATATTTAAAACTGTTAAAACCAGTGTAAGTTAGAATAAGATAGGTTATTTTATAAGTAAAAAATAATTCCAAAATCTTAAGGACTTAAATCATGTTTATCTTTCTGTCATATCTATGTTAGTTGTAAGCCAACTCTATTCCTGTGGAAGTTGGTTCTGTGATGGAATTTGCACACTTAATTGCAGAGACAGACAGAAGGTATTAAGGTGAACTGAGCCCTGAAAATTTCTTTTTTTATAAGATTTTTATTTATTTATGAAAATTAGAAGTGGGATATTGGCCAGAGGTGCGGGAGGTAAGAGGATTCACCAGAGACAGAGTGGGGAGCAGAACAGGCAGATCTACTGAAATACACTGCTGAGGGCAGCAGCGGGTGAGGCAGGAGAGGTCTGCTGCGCCCTGTGGGTCCCCTCCCTGGCCGGGGATTGAACTTGCACCGCTGTGCCACAGATGCTTCACAGTGAGGCGCTCAACCTCTGCACCACCAGGGAGTCCTGAGCCCTAAAATTTAAGGGTCCATGTGGAAATAATTCACTTTACTCACAGATCAGTCACCAAAACAAGTGGTAAAGCCACACTTAATCTTTCTCATTCTGTCTCTATCTCAACCTCTTGCTCTCTCTCTCTCTCTCATCCCCCATGTATACACAAAGAAGAGTCTAAGTGTGGACACATCAAGAATGAGACTGCCTAGAAGCTAAAAAGAAAGACCTTTCTAGAATTCACCCTGGAACTACTTGATCTTGGATGTCTTGATTGTTTAATCATGAACAAATAAACTATTGTTCAAGGCTGAGGTTTTCCTGTTATGAATACCTGAGCTGACTAATACAACATTCTCTGGCCTCCTTTTAAAAACTTACAGGCATTTAGGGGCCTCCCTGGTGACAAAAGGGGTTAAGCACTGC
This sequence comes from Galemys pyrenaicus, assembly GCA_019455555.1. Taxonomy (NCBI): domain Eukaryota; kingdom Metazoa; phylum Chordata; class Mammalia; order Eulipotyphla; family Talpidae; genus Galemys; species Galemys pyrenaicus. The sequence continues at coordinate 6,310,658 of JAGFMF010012288.1, read as the reverse complement.
ACTATGAAGCATGGAGCCACTGCAGCACAAGTTCAATCCCTAGCCAGGGAGGGGACCCACAGGGCACAGCAGACATCTCCTGTCTCGCCCACTGCTCCCCTCAGCAGTGTACTTCAGTCAATCTGCCTGTTCTGCTCCCCACTCTGTCTCTGGTGAGTCCTCTCACCTCCCACACCTCTGGCCTATACCCCAGTTCTTATATGCATACATAAATAAATTTAAAAAAAATAAAAAAAACTTACAGACATTTGTAGTGTGTGTTCAAGAAAAGGAGTATATTATGCAATTGCTGCTTCTTTGATTATTAACACCATATCACACAAACCAAACCTCATCTCCCAAATATAGTTGCTTAGCACTTTTCAATAACCCAGGGAACAAAAGTAAGCAAAAATATACCTATACATAAAATTATCATATAGAATATTAATTTATTATTATCTCTATATACCACATAATTAACATTGTTAACATATCTCCCAAGGAAATCGATACATTGATAATTACCAGGACATCCAAGTATACCAAGTTCAAGAGACAATATGAAAATATTACAACTATATGACAAGGATCAAAACACAAATATATGTGTAGTCTACAAAGAAATGTAATGGATATAAAATTAAATACAAATATACAGATGTAAATATATGTGTATATGTAAAATTAACGTTTATATTGACTATATACTTTATATAAATATGTTTATACTTATATAGATGATGATAAGTTAATATTGCATGACATATGATAAATATCTATATCGTTATATACTGGGACATCATTCACAAAATTTTAAAAGAGAAAAATTACAATTCCCTTTACTATAGAAAAATAGATTAAAGCAAAGTAGAATCCTAGTGGAAAGATAATTGCTGTAATGAAAAAATTAAAATAACTCAACCATCATCAAAATTCTGAAGGGAAAGGATTTCAATATACTTGCCACAAATGAGCCAACTTTCTTGAAGGCAGTGATAGGAACATTGAAATAAAAAATCTAAGTGATCACTTTTAAGCAAATTTATCAATATTGGGATTTTTAATAATATATTCATTTATTATTTATAATTCAAATTTTTAAAAATAACTCTAAAAGCCTTAATACAAAAAGAATATATATTTAGAATCAATCTCAAAGCTTAGCATAATGAGAACTACATGAAATAGTGTATAGATTTGGGGTTTTGCTAAGTTTAACTTACACTAAATGTGGTTATTTTTTGGTCACAAAGTATAACTCTGAATACAGGCAAAACCAAATTGAGTTACACATTTTCCATGCTCTGGCCAATATATCAAGCCTGCTTTTTAAGAGAATCAAAGTTTTTCTGTGCTAAATTCTACAAGTAATGTCTTCCCTGGGTATTCACATGAATGACAACAGACAGATAATGGGCTTTGTCTTCAATGGTAGCTTATGAGCAATGCTAGACACATTCTTCAAGTGGCTACTTATTAAATCTACCCCTAATAAAAACCATCATTTTATATTAAAATAATGCAATGAAGGAATTTCTGCAGAAATTTCTGCATAATTTTAAGTCAGTCAGGTAAGCATTTTGATAATCCAACTTGATAAAATGGTAGAATTTCTAGTAATCTGAAATATGATGGATAATAGCACTCTCATGCTTGAGTTACCTTTCCTGAATATCAGTTTTATCCTTTGCATGGAGAAAAATAACTTCAAGTTTTTACTCTTTGACATGACTCAAGAGCACAGAGATCCTGAATTCTAATATATTTCATACATTTTATGATAGAGATTGAAAGTATAACGGATATTCTCCACAAATTGAGTGTTACAGATGAGAGCCAACATTTTCTGAATCAGTTTTACATCATTTTGAAATGTGTTTAACTGAGATCAAATATTGCACATAAATCTCTCAATCATATCCAAACCCCAAAGTAACTCCCACAAATTTTTCTTCTACCTTATTTTTTCCAAGTTCTATTTATCATTTGTTGATAATAACATTATATGAGAGTCCCAAGACCAAAATATAATAATGTAATTTAGTTCTTTCCATTTGCCACTTCTAATATCAATACTAGCTAGCTGTGCCAGTTTTTCTCTTAAGAAAAGGTCTATGATGCTTCTCCCCTTTTCCCCCACTCATATGGTTCTCATTGCCTTTCATTTATACTTACATTATATTGATCATTTGGTCTTTCCACCTCACTTATTTTCACTGAGTTCCATCTTGTATGAGAGTTCTTTTCAGACATAACCATTCATCAGCTCTCACCAAGGTAAATAAACCCTTTGACACATTTTCCCCATCCACCACGAAGTCTATGGTGTTTATCTTGAGATACTAGCACCTAAGAATGTCTCCAGTTCAAATCCTAACCCTGGTAATTTAAATGCCAACAATACAGAAATTATAGAACCATCTGTTACTCAGCTTTCCACAGGCACACTATTATTATATGTGTAAGCTCTGTTTTCTCATAAACTCCTATATATTATTAAAGATAATGTTTGAATTATATTTCTGCAATATGCCTCTTCTGGAAATCTCATGCAAACTAAATTGCTGAGTGTTTAGAGTACTGGTAAATTATTCTGTAGCACTAGCCCCAATATGTGAAGTGCTGTGAGCTTGGTGATTGCTTTGATAAGAATGATCGGGAAGCTTCCATAGATGACCGTGCATGGTAGACAAGACTAAAGGCTAAATGAAGTGCTGTGTGTTATGCAGTGTGATGGGAAAGTGAAACTGAGCCTTAGTGAAATAACAGAGGTAAGATTTTTTTGGGAGAAACCATTGTAAGTAACATATATCATTTAATAGAAGTAGGTGCAAGCCAGATTTTACATATGGGGAAGAAGTTTCAAATATGGTAGGCTCTGGAAACCAAGACAAAGGTTAAATAAAGGTGGTGATATACAATCTCTAGAATACCCAGATTCCATCCAAAGCTCTAATTTTCTTTGACAATGTGTGCTATTTTATGTAAAGACCACCCATAAAATTCATAAGCTTTAGTCCCTGAAAAACTCTGATAAGAAATAGCATTAAATCAAACAGGAAAATAATGAGACTTTCAGTTTTCCTGAAATGACTACAATTGGCTATCATAATTTTCTGTTGAGGCCTAGAGATGTGTAGCACAAGGAAATTCTGATATTTTTATGATATGAAAATGTATTTGGGAATGGTTACAGCAAAACAATGAGAGTCAAAACCTCATTTTCTAATAGATGGGGGAATGTCTATGTGTTCAACTCTTCCTATATAGATATTCTGTATTCTTTCTCTCTCTCTTTACCTATCTATCTATATATATATACACATACATACATATATGTTCATGTGTGCATTTATGTAGATATACACACATACACATACATTTAGAACAGTGTATCTAATATTACTTCATTCTCCTAAATAATCTCTCAGAAATAATGTAAACTCTTACCAAATTCCATTTAAGTTCAATATAAAGTGGAATAAGGAAGATTTCCTCCTAAACTTTGCTTGATTTGGACATAAAAAGTTATAACAATGTTTGTAAATAATAACTATCAATCTTTGAATACTTACCCTGTCCTTTTTTACTATTCTTATTATTTTATAATTGTGGAAGATAAATATTTTGTTTTATAAATATCTAAATCTCTTCAGAGAAATTAAGTTCCCACAGGTCAATAAAGCTGTGGAAGGTTAAATCCCATTTCACGCTGGTTCTAAAGTCTAAATACTTTCTACCAATTCACAGTTTCACTGTTTGAAAACAAGTCTATTGCAGGATGCTGATTTTTTTGCACGTTGTTACCTCCAAGAAGATATTGGCAGATTCAGAACCACTTCATCATTAAAGTCAGATACCATCAATTACAAATGAACTTTCCTCCTTGAATTTCTTTCCGCCTCCTTGGTTTGTATTTTTGTGGACTGCGCATAACGAAAGCAGGTTCATAGTGATTTCATAGTGAAACTAAACGGGCGTGGGTAAGGAGCTCATGGTGCAAGCGAGGTAAGAGTTGGAATCCATTTCTGTCATCATTGTTGTCTGCTCTGTGCATTCAACTTCTAAGCCTCACTTTTGCCATGTGTTGAGACTAGTGATATTACACTGGTATAATACTCTCATAAATAGTAGGTGTGACCCAGCTTATGATGTACATAGATGTTTTCTTTCCCCCTTGTCGCCTTCTCTTTATTTTCAAGGGAAGACTTTTAGTGACACTGTACTATAAATTGCTCACCAGATTCCTACTATTTCATTGGAGCTAATTTTAACGAAGAGCACTCACCCAGGATGAAAGAAGAACAGGAAATTATACATGAATGAAGCTACTGAAGAAACCTAGTAATTCTGCTCTTTCAAATCATTCTCAGGGTTAACTCATTCTATTTCAATATTTATAAACTAGGTAACAAAAGCATAATAGTAAAGCAGACAAACTAAAAATGGATGAAATGATACCAATGGCTAACAGCACAAATTTAAAGACTAAACACTACTGGCCAAACAAGGTATGCTCTCAGATTTATGGGCATTACACACAAAATTGGGTCCCCACAACAGCGTCCCCAGTCTTGCAGATCACTGTGTGAAGTCTGTCTTTGAACAACCTGAATAGATAGATACCAGCTAGAAAGGCAAAGCCCAAACAGCCCCAAGGCACAGACCTTTAATTTAGCAGTAAAAGCCCTAATGGACGGGAGTAAATTCTCCACAAAATTATAAAGACACAGCTAAACTCTCTTCTGTGGAAAATTCTAAATACTCAAAAAGATCCATTCAGCTTTTAGTTATAGAACTTTTGTGATTCTCCAAGACAGATACAAACAGCACTGCTATTCGATGTTAATTCTCCAGAGAATTCTCTTTGGACCAACATCAAAGTATAAAATATTAAGGTTTTAAACTACTTTTTCTCTTAAAAATTGAACTGAAACAAGAGAGTATCCCAAACTATGTAGTATGTAAAATATGCTTGTACCAAGCAGAATATAAGATTGTATTTTTACATACTGAAAGGGAGGGTTTTGTTCTAACTAATTAAAGAATAGTTAACACAAAGAATTTAGAGTCATTATAATGAGAAAATAATAGCATTCTATCATTGCTGTTATACAAAAATATAATGTTGACATTTAGCCAAATTATTATATCAATTTTTTCAACTTGGTTCTCTATATGAAACAGAGAAAGAACACTTTAAATTACACATTGAAACCCAAATTAATAATGTGCTACATTTTATTACATACTTTTCAAATTTTACTGTGGACCTTTAATGCATACATATGCCTTAATAGTTATCAATTATTTCCTCTGATATGAAATAGAACTTTAATCAGAAATGTCCTTTCTTTAAATTAAGGATATGAATCTTGCCAAAAATAATCCTATGGTCATATAAAGTCTTGTAATTCAATGTCTGTTGAATACTAATACCAATATGCTAGTTAGGATTCAATGAAAACATGGACCATTTCCCATAGATGTGCTAAATAGTAGTACTGTATTCTCCAATACATTACACCGTATGAGTTCAGAGTTCAATCAGGTGACAGGGAAAAAAGTGGTCTAAATGCTAAATAGTAACTCTTCAAAGGAAGATGTGAAAATTCATCCACAACATAAAAAAAATAAACTTACAAATCCTTTATATTTACTTTGATGTATATTTGTGTGTGTGTGTGAATAGTGGAATAAGATTAAATTAATATAGCATTCTAACAGCTTCATGAAAGGGGATTTCTAATTATTTTTTGCTAAGACAATCTGAAAATTATCTCCTCACATGAACCTCAGAAGAATGCACCAGGTTTATGTGAATCCCCTTAGGGCACATCCTCATTGTTCTGGGTTGTGGACAAATAAAGCAGAGCTCTGATGGGCTAGGATTATGAAGAGAACAGCACAGCAGAATGGGCATTTTTCAACTCCAAATTATCCAATATGAACAGCAACTGAACTAGGGCAGAAAAAAGCAGAATGTCTAAAGGTATGTTATAGACCTTAATTTGGGTTTCTTTATATTTAAGCTAACAAGTATAAACATTAATTTTGCCATATGTGTACCTTACAATAAACATGGTTCTCCGCTATAGGATAACAAAACAATTAAAATTACTTTTGGTAATGTGACAATTTTTTAGTATTCTTATTAGATATGAAGGTAAAACTGAATAGATGCAAGTAGAGTATATATACCATTGTGGTATTTTGTATTCAACTTAAGTAACTTGATACTTTACCTTTGTAACTATAAAAGGGTTTTATATTTTTGGAGTTGTCTGAGTTTTTAATAAATTTTTCTTTAGCTGATAATGAAAACTCAATGCTAATCTACTCACTCATACATGATATTGGAATTTGGTTTTATTTATGGATAGTCATGTTTGATTTTTAAGATTTCTAAACAGAAAAATTACAAAACCTGTATTTCCTTTTAGAGTTAGCACAATCTACAGTTGTTTGGAGATCTGTCAGTACATTCAAGTCCTTTGAAAAAAGCACAGACCAAGAGGGAAAACCCACATGGGAAAATTTCTGAAACTGATTGTAGAAAAAGTTGAACTGTAGTCAAAAGTAAATTTCCAAAGGGATCCGATTAACACTGCTGTATCAAATAAGAACAAGAGAATAAGACATTAATTTTGTGGTAATTTTTTCCTACCGAGTTTTTCATAAATTGGACTTCCTTCCAGGCTAATTAACCACTAAACACTTTACAAGCAATCCAAGTGCGGAAGCAGTAGAAGACAAATTGCACTTATGAAGTAATTGACAAAGGGTATGGGGCATTTTAAGCAATGACTGTGCATCCTAATACCGGAAGAAAGGCTTATGTTCTGCTGTTTGACAGGGCATTAGTTAATCTCAGACCTCAGCAGCAGATAATAGAGACTCAAGGCTAAAACGAACTAACGTGCACTGGGTGTGGGTGTCTGCGCATAGAGCTTCTGCGAAAACACTTAGCGTTCTTGCCTTGGTATTATCAAAATACCCCTGGTGTTATCTCAGATGAATTCCCTAGTTATTTTATTTACTTTTGACAGTAAAGTCAGAGCTGACAAACCAAGGCAGTTCTCAAAGAAATTCAATTACTGAAATGTCTGACAGTTTGCTTTACTTCTTACTAAAGTTTCCAAAATTGTTTGCAGCATGTATAATAGTTTGCTTAGCAAGGCATGCACTATATTCTATAAATAAAATAAAGAGATATACAAATATACAAAGAAATATACAAATTCAAAAGTTTGAATTTTTTATCAAAAAATAAGGAAATGATAATAAACCTGAAAATATTGATAATTATTATGGAGCGCCTATTAGCTTTCTAGAATCATACCAGGTAGCTGAAAGAAGATGAAATTGTTTATTATGTTGTATATCAATGATACCTTAAAAAGAAAATACATGGTTCAAGAAGAGAACTAAAATCTATCAAACATTTATTGTTATGATATCTCAAGTAACTCAAATAGTTTGAATTCAGAAGAGTTGAATTCAACTTCTGAAATTCAAAAATGCCTTCCTTTCTAAATAACGATATCTCCTGTGTTAAAAAAAAAAAACAACTAGTGACAGGAGTATCGATACAAGTAGCCTAACTCATTTGACTCATTTCCCAAAATGATGATGATAGTGGATGATTGAGACAAGATAAGCATACCAAGTGTCCATGGCATTATAACTTCCACAAACTATATAAATGACACTATGGATACATCACTGTTATGTAAAACAAGATGACATTATCATGTGTTAAAATGATAAAGGAAGATGTGCTTAGAAACAAGATTTCAAGAACTACCTTGTTCCTACTGACAGGTCATGATGTTTAACTTAAATTCAAATGGTCGCCAATTAATTGTAGATCAGCATTTGCCTACAATGAAATATTAGACAGATGAAATAGTCCTGTATGCATTTCTATTTCACCTGGCTCTACCTCCAGGGAAGGGCAATAATGAATCCCTTTAATATTTCAGTAGCTTACCTTAAAATACAAGCGAACACTTCACATTAACTAACAAATTAGTCATTAATCCTTCTCTCTCTCCAGTTTCAATAATTATAAAAGAAGTAATAATTAGGGGTTTCCAGTACTACAACTTACGGAGTTGCCTCCTATCTTCCCAAAGAAAGAAGTCTCTAGACCGAAATGATGTTAGAAATCTGATTTGACACTTAATGATCATCTGGTCCCAAACACTCCATTAATAATATAAGAAATTCAAAGTTAAATGAATTCCTAAGACTGCACATCTGTTTTGCAGGGAGCTAGAGATAAAATCACGATGTAATTACCTCAATATAAAATGACTCGGTTTGTTCAACATGCTGATCTATTTAATAAATAATTATCATATTTAAACTAAGTTCAGGAAAATATGTTAGACACTGATATAACAAGGTTAATAAAAAGAAATGTTAGGCACTCCCTGGTGGCAACAGGGTTGATTGAGCGCGGCACTGTAGGGCTTCTGCAGCCACTGCAGCACAAGAGTTCAATCCCCAGCCAGGGAGCTGATCCACATGGCATAGCAGACCTCTCCTGCCTCGCCCATTGCTCCCCTCAGCAGTGTGTTTCTGTCAGTCTGCCTGTTTTGCTCCCAGCTCTGTTTATGGTGAATCCTCTCACTCCCCGCATTTCTGGCCTGTGTCAGTTCTTGTGTGCAAAAATAATAATTTTAAAAATTATGTTACATTTCCATTAATGGAAAATTTGACTTACAACAAATTATGTCATAAATAAATGTTTGCTTGAAGAATGTAAGAAAAAAGCATTGTAGAAGGAATTTCAGAATAATAAACTTCACAATTTGGGGAGTGTAAAAAAATTCTTCCTTTAGAAAAATACACTTGGATTCTACAATAAATATCATATCCTCTAACACCAAATGCAACTTAATTCTGTAGAAAACCTGCAGTTCCATATCAGTTATCAAATACCTGCAGTTCTTTAATATATTTTAAAAATGAAATTAGATAATATATTTCTTTATTTTGTTTATTATATATTTTCTAGAAAAGATTACACAACCTAGTTCCAATTACAATCCATAACAAAAAATCTAATTCACCTTAATAAAATACAAACATGTTCTTCAAAACTTTAGAGCTTAACTCCAAGTAGAATCAACAATAGTTATTTGAAATATTTTGATGACTTTCAACAAAAAGAATAAATCACAGAATATGAGATATGATTGCATTTTACCATAATTTCTTATTCAAGCTACCCCTTTATATCTCTCTCTGTATCACTGCTTTCCCTGCAAAAATCTTATCTGTTTTTATAATCTCATCTGTGTTTAAAATTTCATCTAGTTTCTGTTTATATCATGATGGACACTGGAAAGAAACACAACTTATTTGGCTGGTTTTCCCTCAATTCAGATAAGTTGAAAGTGGGCATCACACTTATTTTATGAAGTGATAAGATTTCCGAGAAAGTTATATTTTCTACTTTTATAGATAACTATTTCATACCTTTCGATTCTTTTTAAACTAAGCAATGTCATCCCTTCATTCTCAGCTAAAGACCTTGATTCTTTTTTTTTTTTTTTAAGATTTATTTATTTATGCACACAAGAGTTGGGGCATAGGCCAGGGTCACAGGAGGTGAGAAAATTCACCAGAGACAAAGTGGAGAGCAGAACAGGCAGATGGACTGAAAGACACTGCTGAGGGAAGCAGCAGGTGAAACAGGAGAGTTCTGCTACTCCATGTGGGTCCTTTCCCTGGCTGGGAATCAGACTCATGCTGTATACCGCTGATGCTTCATAGTGCATTGATCCCTCAACCCACTGAGCCAGAGGGAGGCCCAAGACCTTGATTCTTTCACTAAGATAAGTGAAATAATCAAAAAGGGCATTCATATCCTCCAATGACATCTAGGTAATTGTCCAAATGCTACTAGACATTCACTTTTATTATTTAAATTTCTGTTTTTCTTTTGTTACACAGGTTAAAACATTTGATAGATTCCAGTTCCTTCTTTTTCATCAAGACCCTGGCTTTGAGATTGTTCCTTATACTTCCTGCAACATAAAATTTTCACCCTCTTGTGCCATCTCTCACAGGATACATCTACGTTAGTAGGCTGAGAATGATGAAGGACAGATTAGCAAAATAATAGAGGGATAGTATTGACCAATCACAGATACCCATATTCATAGAATATCTACCATCTCAAAAAATAAAATCTGAAATCTCTCAGATTTCTATAATGATCAGAAAACATCTTCCTTTTTTCCAGTTAGAGCAAAATATCTCTAGTGTCTGGAAACTCACTGGTTCTACTTCTTTTCCTTTTGCTTAAACCTACACTAACAGACATTATTACTCCTTGGAATCATTCTTTTTTTAATTTTTTTAAAGATTTATTTATTTATGCACACAAACACTGGGGTACAGGACAGAGGTTCGAGGAGGTGAGAGAATTCACCAGACAGAGCAAGGGGCAGAACAGGAAGATGGCCTGAAACGCACTGCTGAGGGGAGCAGCAGGCCAGGCAGGAGAGGTCTGCCTGCGCCATGTGGGTCACCTCCCCAGCCGGCAGCATGGATCAAACTTGTGCTGCAGTGGCTGTGGTTTGCCTCATAGTGCGTTGCTTTATCCACTGCACTACTACCAGCAAGGGCCCAAAAAAGTCTCATTCTTAACAATCTACCCATGATGTATAATTTATTCACAACAAATGGCCATTTCATCTTCTTTGTGCTACTCAATGTCTCCCATTATTTGATACAATTAACCATGTCCTGCCTCATGAAACACATTTCTTGGCACTATACCAGAACTGTGATTTCTCTTTCTCCCTTGGTTCTCCCTCCATTCCACTGGAAGCTTCTTATCCATCCCCTTTTAGGGGCTTCTTCACATTCCTGATATTCTGTTTTGTTTTGCTTTTCAACTAAAGAGTCATAGGTATATTCATGCCACCCCATGACTTTAAATAAAACATGGAGGTGGTTGGTGACTCTTCTCTGTCTTCATCCATTCTGACCACTATAAGCAAAACAGTGCAAAGTAGATGGACTGTAAACAGTAGAGATCTATTTATCATAGTTCTGGAGACTGGAAGTCTGAGATCAATGTCATAAAGATCTGGTGAGGGATCTTTTAACGATTCATAGTTAGCACCTTTTAGTTTTGTCCTCACATAGGGAAAGAAACAAAAAAGTAGTCTCTTTTGTAAGATAATTAACCCAATTCATGAGGGTTCCATTCTCGTAACCTAATACCTCACCTCTGAACAGCATCACCTTTAGGAGTTAGGATGTCAACATATGCATTTGGGAAGTGGGAATAAATATAATGATTTCTAAATAGACTCCTGGCACATTTCCTAATTTTTTTATATCTAATAGTCTACTCAATAATTCTACTTTTCTATAATAACTCTTATTGGATGTCCAACATACTATTCTATAAGCCATTCTAACAAGTACTTGATGTGTTTTTATGCACAAAGTCCCCTAACAATGCTATTGGAGGTACTATGTTGCTCTTTTTAACATTCTACATTGAAAAGAATTGTAATAGAGAAACTTTCCTAAACCACTGTATGAGAAATGCAAGAGTTTAAGTTTAAGCCTAAATAGTCTGTCTAGACAGCCCGGGGTCATCATGATGCTTTACTTATTTAATATAACTGAAATGGAAGCCTCTATATTATCCTACTCAGTTTCCCCATCTCAGTAAATTTTAACTATATATTTTCAATACCTCTGAGAAAAATATTAGAATAATGCCAATTCTGATATCAATTAAACAGCAAATTCTGTCATATTACCTTAAAATCATCCAGCTCCTGACCATTTTTTTGCACCTTAGCTATTAGCATCAGAGTCCATTTTCTTTTGGCTAGATTAACATGCCTCTTCTTAAACTGTTTCTTCTAAGCTAGCACTTGCACTCATGAAGTCTGGCTAAATAGTGTAGAGCGAAGTTAAAGCCAATCTATTAATGTCAGTATTGCATCTCCATTGCTGATGTTTCTAAAGACTTCCTTCCATCTCACCAATAAAATGTATAGCCCGTATCAGAGCTGAAACCCAATACCTGACACCCAATACCTCTCTGTACTCATCTCCTTTCATTCACCTCCTTACTTACTATCTTCAGTCTCTTAGATATCCCAAGATGAAAAGACTTCAAGACAAGGACATTGAACTTGTCCTTTCTGGCCAAAAAGATCATACTATCAAACCTGTGTGTTTGTCTGTCTATGGGTCTATGTGTGTGTGTATGTATATGCATATATATCTGTGTGTTTATATGCACATATTACTCATTTGCAAATCTTATCTCTGGGGGGAGGTCACTCAATTTCTGCTAGAAATGTTTTAGTAATGGAGAAATAACTACATATGTATGAATGCTTATATGTATCCTCATGAACTTGTTTCCTGGCCTTCAGCATTAGAGACTTGAATTGCACCTTCTGAGAAAACACTTCTTAAAGGGTATGTACCTTCTTTCTCCTCTGATTTATAATACCTTTAAATATTCATCATCATCATGTGTGCATTACATTGGTTTGCTTGTAGATTTATTGCTGGTCCTATCTCCCCAATTAGAATAGAAGCTCACTAGAGAAAAGACTTTACATAGTGTTGTTCATTGTTGTATCCTTCACATTGCTCGATTAATATATAGCAGATGAATAATATATGAACCACATCCCATCCCACTGAAGATTCAATAGTCTAATATTTGAGGGAAGTAAAATGCTACCATTTGGCTTTGAATTTTACATAGACCTGCTTTTCCAACTCAGGAAAGGAGACATATTTTATTCATCACATATTGCAGTTTCCCATTTGCTAGAAGAAGAAAAAAAAAAACTGAGCCATATGGTTGAAAAAGACAAGAAAAAATAATCTATAAACTAAGGAGACATACGCATAAAATTATATTAATCAACAGGTAGACTGAAGTCAAATATGTCACTTTAACCTTTTTGTACAATAAAAATATAAGATCGATATCAAGATGAATAAGTACTTAACAATTATAACAAAAGAAATATTGTTTTGCTGACATTTTATAACTTGAAGTTTGAAATCTGAGCAATAAATTTGTGAAGGGACATTGGGATACTTCCTCATTTAGGAATCTTACTTCTGGAGGGCGGTCATCCAATTTCTGCTAGAAATATTTCAGTAATGGAGAAATCACCACATTAAAAGCAATTCCACCACTGACCCATTATAATTATCAGAAAGATTTTTTTAATTAAAATTAAATCTGCCTTCTCATCACTTTCTTCTGTTGGTCTTGATTTTGCTGCACAAATTGAAATTTATCATTTTAAAATGTTGTATATACAATTCTGCTTCACATTTTCAGCTCGATTATTTTTTGGTTAATGTAACATTCTTTTAAACTAAATTACCCCCTTTTTGAACCTACTGTGATTTGTTCACATCTTTCTTATTCTATGTTGCCCGTTATTCACTACAGTATATTTAAACAATAACCATCTAAATTCATTAGTTCACTCCAGCACTGAAATGGCTCACAGCTACAAAATAACAAATAACTACACCATCACTAGAAAATAAAATTGTCTGGACACGCCCTTCAGAAGCATTAATACATTTGTTCTGAATTTAAAATACGTACTATAAGTGGTTGTTTTCAACCCCTTAATTAGAAATGATCATAGAAATAAATAAGTAGAACTAAGAAAACATTTTCAAATATTCTGGGAGGACCTCCCTGGTGGCACAGTGGGTTAAGCAACGCACTATGAAGCAAACTGCAGCCACTACAGCATGAGTTTGATCCCTGCCGCTGGCCAGGGAAGGGACCCACATGGTGGAACAGATCTCTCCTGCCTGGCCCACTGCTCCCCTCAGCAGTGTGTTTCAGTCAGTCTGCCTGTTCTGCTCCCCACTCTGTCTCTGCTGAATCCTCTCACCTCCTGCAACTCTGGCCTGTACCCCAGCTCTTGTATGCATAAATAAATAAATCTTTAAAAAAAAATTTCTGGGAACAATAACTCAAAAACTACCTATAATAATTGCATTGGTTTTATAAGTCGATGCACCAAATATAAAGTGATCTGATTCCATAGCAATTTAAGTAATTTTACAATTAATGAGTAACAAAATATTCCTAATTATTTGACCCACTTATATAAATTAATCCTCAAATCCTTTAAAGAGAGTTCTTAAATAGCAAGTTGGAGACTAATCTTATTTTTGTATATATGAGAAAAATCTTAAATTGAAAATTTAGAAAATAAAAACTGCCAATGTATTAAAAACACAGACTGAACAAGTTGGGATTTTTCCAGAGGTGTAAAGAATGTTCAATATTAAGAACTTCTTAATGTTGTCTCTTAAATTTAAATGTCTATTAATTTGTTTAACTCCATTAAGGGGACAAACTGAGACTAAGAATAAACTTAGCCTCATGCCATTAAATATTGAAGAGGGTATTTAAATTTTTCAATAACCATTAGCATTTCTTAAAAAAAACTTTATAAAAGAAATATAATTTCTTAACTTTATAAAAAATCACATGAAACAAAGGCAAAATCCCACTTAACAATGTAATACTAAAAATACTTTCATTAGAGTCAGGAAAAAAATATGTGGTTATAATTCATTATTTCAGTTTGCACTGCATTGCCTAACATTTGCAAAAGTAGTAATCTGATAAAATAAGTCATAGAGAGAAAGAAAAAATTATTCATTATTTTAATCTGTTAAAATTATTGAGATCACTTAGTAAGATTTCTGAATACTAATCAATAGGCAGCAATCAATAATTTACAGTTAAAAAGCAAGCCTTTTAAAAGAGAATCCATTAACATTAGCAAAGATCAATATAATACAAAAATCAATTAAAATATTCAGAAAGTATTTTTCATAAAGACTATAAATCTTTACTGAAGATGAATAAAATTTTTGGATAAATTTAATATTACACAAATATTAGTTCTCTCCAAATTAAATCATTAACTTGATGTTGTCTCAATGAAAATATGGATGTTTGTGTACAATTCTATTAAAACTATGTACTTATAGTCTATACAGTTGTTAAGATGAGCTAATGAAAGTGAAATAGTATACATAAAAGTGTGCAAAATTAAGAATTACATTAATAGAGAGTTAGATCACTGAGAGATAACTGAATGTCAATAAAAATATCTCAATGACTTAAAAATATGATATTCCATTTTTTAAAAAGTGGGTGTTATTGAATATTTGGTATTGGATTGCAAGTCAACTAACAAAAAATAAAATGTTTATGATGAAGAGTCAAATAACACATTTCAGAAATATAAGGTAAGTAAAAGGAGAACTAAATAACTAAAAGAAAAGTACTTGGGGATATTTATATAATTTAAGATGATGAATATGTATTCATTAAGGTAACACCTGAAAACTAAAAGGTCAAATTAAGAAAAAATGTTTTCAGCCCTTTGTCCAGGAAGCATTTTATTATCGGTGTGTATAGTTCCAGAACACGCTCTGGAGGTGATAAAGAACTTTGCAATTTGTTTATTGAAGAGGCACTGGCTTCTGTAAAGTCTTGCCCTGGAAATAAGAGGTGCAACTACTGGCAACTTGGTGATTCACATGAACCCCTGTGCCCTGAAGATCGATCTTTATTAATCAGATCAAAAGGAGCCTTAATCGGCTACCTTTTATCTGTCCTGGTGAAAATGCTTGTTTTACACTCTAGTCTTGTTGCTTATTATGGTACAAATGCCTACTTACTCTGCCAGGTAAACGTTCTAATTTGGTTTGTCACCCAAAATTCTCTTTAAATTCAGGCAGATCATTTCAAAGCAGAATCCCCCACCTTTCCACAGAGGCTACTAAGACAGTCATTACTGGAATTTGTAATGATTCTCTCTTAGTACATTAGCAGATTCTCCATCTGTGGTAAAGGAGCCCCCTTCCAGGGTCACAAAATCAGCAGCTCATGCACTCAGGCATTTCCATGCCCCTGCATCTTTGGACACATTCTTTTATATCAAAGCAAAAAACAAAAAATTCTTACAGCTGAGCTCATGGAGGTTATAATGCTGTTTAGACTTCAGTCAACCAAATGTGCAATTTTTTTGATCAGCTGCTTGAGCTAGCACACCGACACTAGAATCCATGGGTGCAGCATCTGTAAGTTTAGCTGATCTCCAGTTGTGTTACTTCCTCATTCCCATCTGTATTCTCTGTATTGGTGCAGACACACAGGAATGAATAGTTTGCAATTCTGCTGGTGTGTAAGCATTCTCCACCAGGTGTGATAGTTGAGTTGTTCCCTCAGCTAAGAGGTTATACTTCCTTTCAGATGTGTACCTCCAGTTTTCTAGAATGTTGTTTCAAGGAGCACACAGATACCCAGTTAGGCAACATATTTCACAGTCTCTCTTGTCGCTAGCTGTGACATGTGACTATATGCTCAACAACTGAATAGGGTGTTCCAATATAGGTCATTTGCTTAAAAAGCCATTTTTCCCTAATTCTATTGCATTTTTATTTCTATTGTATTTCTAATTCTATTGTATTTCTTTGTACTCCCTTGAAGACAGAAACCAAATGAGAGTCCTCCTAATGGATTTCTCAGTAGCAAAATCTCAGCAATTTGAGATTTTAGGGTTTCTCTTGTCCTTCTTAAAGTTTGCTGTTCACTCTTGGATTCATGCTTGCTTAGTTTGCCTTTGGAAAAACAGCTGCAGGCAGAACTAGTAAGATTAATTGCTCTACAGTGGTGGTAACATGTAACCGTGTTAGAAACTGTGAAAGCCTGTTCAGTTAACCCTTGGCAATTCTACTCAGTGAAAATCTTTTTGTAAGTGTTAGAACTTTGTTTCTGAAATCAGCAATAAGGAACAGACTTATTCCATAAGCGCATCTTTAAACAACACTGATCAACAACATCTCACCTGATTAGCAACACTTCTACAAATGTCAACACATTTTTCCTTCTGAGAGACTGCCAATTCCTGTCTCTGATTCCCAGAACTCTGAGATTGCCAGTCTGCTCTCTCAAGGAGTCGATGCCTGACATTATTAAAGAAATAAATTCCTTATTTTTTTTAAAGATTTATTTATTTATGCACACAAGAGCTGGGGTACAGGCCAGAGGTGTAGAGGGGTGGTGAGGACTCACCACAGAGAGCGGGGAGAAGAACAGGCAGACCAACAGAAGTACACTGCTGAGGGGAGCAGCAGGCACAGCAGGAGAGGTCTGCCTTGCCATGTGGGTCCCCTCCCTGGCCGGCAGCAGGGATCAAACTCGTGCTGCAGTGGCTGCGGTTTTGCTTCATAGTGCGTTGCTTAACCCACTGCGCCACCAGGGAGGCCCCAAATTCCTTATTTTTTAATTTCAGATTGAATGGTAGTCTCATAAGCATTTCTGGGGGTTTGTTTTAAAGACTCTCAGTTGATAAAATTTGACAGAATTCCAGGAGTCACTCAGATCAACAGGTATGCTCGCTGGATTCCTTATGCCAAAATACCATTTTTCCTAAATCCTACCATCTGGTGAGATAGTCTCCACAATGATCTGAGTGTGGAGAATTTCACTGAATACGGATGCTAAATTTATTTTGGTATCCTAGAATTTGTATCCAAATGAGACTTGGTATCAGGTCATTATACCTAAATCTTTATACAAAAATTGTCAAGCCTGGATCTATGCATAAAGTAGTCTTGGTTAGAAGGTCCATCATTTGATCAATTAAACCTAGCTTTCCATGCCAAATAATTAGACCTTAGATTTGAAGCTGCAGCATTTGAAGGTACACTTGTGTGTACTAGTCACATGCTGATTTTGCTGCTTGTGGTGTTTTGCTTTTGTTTGTCTTCATGAATAACATTCTGGACACACGACTATTTTGTTTTGCCCTGGATTTTCTTATTTCAGTGGAATACATAAAATGAAACATTAGTGTTCCAATAAATCTTGTATTCATTGAGGTAGATGTACAGTGCTAATGGTTGGAACTGTCAGATCAGAAACAAGTCAAGAAAAAGCTTTAGTGAACATACTTTGGTTCCTTCCAGACCCCACATGATGGCAGCCTCTGACCTGTAGGTTAATAAAACCTGCTCAACCTACTGCTGCCAGCCACTGATCTCCCGGCCCCTTCCTGACATGTAGTGTTTGGGGAAACCTAAAAAAACCTTCACAAGTTCACACATGCACCAGGCATAGTGGTTCTTTCTTATTTGCTATCTGTTTGTCTATGTCAAAATCCCAACTTCTTTTTAAAAGAAAACCTGGTTTCTCTTTAAAAATCTCATTTTTGTAGTTTTATGAGTTCTTTGTAGATCTTCCATACCAGTCCTTTGTTAGATGTACCCAGTGGGGTGGCCTTTTCTTTCAGCTGTGGTTTCTTTCACTGGACACACACTCTTTAGTTTGATGTAGTCTTGGTTATTTATGTTCTCTTGTGTTTTCCTTGCTGTTGGGGGCAAATCCCTAAAGGCACTGCTATAGCTTATGTGGTGAAATGTTTTGTCTTTTATAAAATGCTCTAAATCACCCATCTTTCATGGGCAAACACTCAGTCAGACAGGTCCAGCCTAAGGCAGGGCAGGTGAGTACCAAATATTGCCCTAAGTCTAAGGTGTGTGTGGTGGGGGGGAGGTGAACACAACAAGACCACAAAAAGAAATTAGGCAGGACAGAGATCAGGAAAGGAGTAGACACCCCACTCAAAATGTAACATAATCCACTACAGTGTCAACGTAATGGGTACCACTGTGTCTGCCAAAATGCCAGCCTAAGGAACACGTGATTTTCAACCATCCCTCTCTCCTCCATCCAGCTCTTCTCCTAGTTTCTCTCCTCCCTCCTGTGTTTCACATCCGCTTCATATCAGTCTCATTCCTTCCCAGCTTCTCCCCATGGCATACTGGAAATTGCATAGAAGAAAGGTATATGCTCAGATGACAAAGACGGAGAACCATCTGCAGGGAAGCTTTCTTCACAAATAATAGAGGAAAGGGAATGGGTAATACTGATGATAATGGAATTTGGAAAGATCATGGACTCTACATGCAAAAACAGTGTTTGGGATTTTTCTTTTTATCTCTGATATGTTAACCAATGATAGCACCCTCTACAAGAGCTGCTTAGCTGTGGATTTCCCCCACCTCACAGGGATCCATTCTGTAACAATATCAGTATCTTCTGGATCACTAACATTTACCATCCTAATGAAGACAAGTGTGAAAATAATTCCTGGCCCCCCAGCCCTGGCCCTAATAGAAACAAGTACCACCAGACTGATATCCCCTCATTTTCCCACAAATCCATGTGTCAAAAAACCCTAAAGTAGTCAACGTTGTCTTCCAGGAAAATAAGTAAGAAAAGTGAATGTGTATCCTATTATGTCCTATCCATCAGTAATCCATAACACTCAAATAATAATTTCTTCTTTGGCTTGAATTAATCTCCCCATTACAGAAGAAGGATGAAAAGGCAAGACATGAATTGGCATCATATTAATTTTTAGAGAGGATATTGTTGTGTCAACAAAACACTGGGTCATGTCTAAAAATCAAAATAACTGCATAAATTTGCATCTTTTCCTTCTTGATTGCTAGGCATAGAAAATAAGATTATAGTTTTAAAAACGAGACAACTTGACCTCACTTTGCAAAGATGTTTACCTAAGATAGTGTCAATTTATTTTTAGGTAAGTTCAAAGATGAATCAGAAAATGAAAATATGCAATTTTTTTCTTAAACTTTGAAACAGTTTAGAATTCTAAAGAAACATATTTCAATAGAAGCATTTATTGAATTTTAATCACTTTCAACAATAAGGTAGGTAAGCAAAGTTACCATGTCAAGGTGTAGAACACTGCATACTACAGAAAATCATTGGTTACTATAATAGGGATAAAAAGTAAAATCTCAAATACTGTTCTTGTATGTAGTCTATGAGACTATGATCTATTCTTTTCAAATTCCATTATCATCAGTATTACCCATTCCCTTTTCTCTATTATTTGGGAAGAAAACTTCACTACAGAACGGCTCTCCATCTTTGTCATTTGAGTATACACTCTTCTTCATTACTTTCAATTTCTTGAGGAGAAATGTATTAAAGCCACCTGAGCCAGAATTTTTGATGGATAGTTTCTCGCAGAATCTTAGGATTTGTCGATTTAAAAAGCGCCTCTATCAAGCCATCTAGTTTACCTCTTCAGAGAACTCTTTCTCCTATGATATCTCTTAATCATTTCTAAAATAGAAATAAATTGTAATTTCACAACTTTCTTTTTCCATTGATTTCTTCTGCTTGTTCAAACAAATATTTTGTGCTACTACATTTTACTTAGTGTTAACATGCTTTTGTTCTAGTTACCATGATAAAAAGAATCTGTTTTGAAGACATCTGAGATTATCTGAGCGCCACTATCATGGGTAAGACCAGTTTTTATAAATGGTATGTTTTATCTCTTATTAAAGATGGTATGTTTTATCTCTTATTAAAGATGACATTCATAACTTGCAAACTTATAAATAACCATGTAAATGCTAATATTCATGTGATATCTAACTAAAATAATATTTTAAGATGACTGGAAGTAATATTATTGAACAGTAAAGTTATTAAAATGTTCACAAGTTGAATGCTTATTATTGTGTTATATTATAGTTTGAATATTATAATTCACAATTCTTCATAATAGCTCCCTTATCCAAAGATATAAACTGTGAAGTTATACTTTAGAAATGATTAATAGATTTTTTGAAGAAATGGTATCATTTTTGAATATGTAGGCTTACAGAGAGTATGTGTGTGTCAAAAGGAGAGGAAAAGATTGATAGAGTTAGAAAGAGCAGGAGAGACAGGGAAAGACAGTAAGACAGGGAGTCAAAATAGAAGATTAGTGGGTGAAAACATCCTCCATGAAGATTGATAGTGGGGCAAAGTGATCAAGAGAAGAATGGGGAAAAATAGAATAGCACTTTAGAAAAGTTGAGACCCCAATAGCCTGTACAAATGTCATTTGATCTAATTCCAAATTAGGGAAACAAAACCAAAGTGAAACGCTAAGACACAGAAACTCAAATCGCCAAAATTTGTAATAACTAGTAATAACAAATTTCACTGAGGATGTAGAAGAAGCATAGTTTAAATATCTACCATCTTTTTTTTGTAGATTTATTTATTTATGCATACAAGAGCTGGGTTACAGGCCAGAGGAGGGGACGGTGAGAGGAATCACCAGAGACAGAGTGGGGAGCAGAACAGGCAGATCTACTGAAACACACTGCTGAGGGGAGCCACTGGCAAGATAGGAGAGGTCTGCTGCATCATGTGGGTTCCCTCCCTGGCCCAGGATTGAACTCCTGCTACAGGGGCTGTGGATATTTCATAGTGCAGTGCTTAACCCCTTGCACCATCAGAGAAGACCCTAAATCTCTGCCATATCTGTCTTTTAATTTATTACATTTATTTAATTGTATTTGACATAATTTTCGTATCTGTGTGCCATTATCTATTGAGGTTTTCTGCTAGAATCCGGAGTTATCTCATGCAGGAGAAACAGACCCATGTGTGCATCTAAGGACATCTACACAGAGCTCTTGGAAGCATTGTTGAAAATAGTCAAAGCTGGAAAAAATCCAAATGTCTATAAATATTAAAATGGGTAATTAAAATCATGATATTGTTACAGTAGAACACATGAATAAACAAAAGTGAAAGCCTTGTAGTTACACAGCAACATCAGGAGGGGATTCCATAATCTCTACATTGAGAGAAAAAAGGCACAAAAGTAATTAAAAGAAAACACTGTATAACTGTCAGTAAGACTTTCACAAAGAGACAACACTAACCTCATGTGTCAGAAGTCAGGCTAGAAATAACCTCTAGAGAGGAGGGAGGGGCTAATGCGTGAAGGGGGTAATTAGTGGAATTTGAGACTTGTTACTATCCTATTTCATTTTTAATATTTATCTTTTCATAGAAGAACTGGGGTGAAGGCCAGAGATGCAGAGGGGTGAGATGATTCACCAGAGACAGAGTGGGGAGCAGAACAGGTGGATTCACTGAGATACACTGCTGAGGGGAGCAGTGGGCAGGACAGGTCTGTGGGTCATCTCCTTGGCCGGGGCTAGAACTTAGGCTGCAGGGATGATAGTGCTGAGACATGGCCCCTAGGGCACCAAGGAGGCCCCTGATATACTTTTACTTGATGTGGAAAGAAGTGACAAGTACATGTTTATTTCATGATCATTTATCAAGGTGCATTGCATGCTTTTGGCATATTTTTGTGTGTGAGCATCATGTGTGTATGTGTGTGTGTGTGCAAGTAAATGAAAAAAAATAAAAAGACATATTGTATACATATGTTCATATACCGAGACCCAAGTCCAATGTGAGTTGTAGAGGTTGCTCCACAACAAGCAATGCTCTTCTTCGGTATCTGATAATTTAGCTCAACTTTCAGTCTATCCAGAGATGTCCAGGTCCATAGCTACACTGTCCAGTTTCCCAAGACCAACCCCCCCTTCTGATGCCAGCTACAGAATATTAATATGATTTTTAGATATAAATTTGCATACATAAAAATAAGTGCATATAACTTCAAGGAGAAACCACCTGATATGTAACTGGTGTAGACACAATGAGAACTGGGAAAATAAAAAAAAGAGAATTTCATTGATAAAATATTGAACAATCTAGAAATGTATTTTGTGAAAATAATGACACACACACAAAAGGGTAGATTTTTAAAATATATAGCAGCTATATATTTCACATAAAACTGTATCTGCTTTTATAAAATGCAGATTAAAATAATGGGCAAAAAAAATAAATAATGGGCGCATTTTACTGATAGAGTAAAGAAAGAACTGAAAACAGTTCCACGAAGTTCAAATGAAACACTGAGAAAAATAGAAACTTAAAATGAAGATGAGTTTAATGTACTGAATGGTTGAGTGTTAAGTAAAATGTTACACAAAATGAGAAGTCAGATTATCTCTCATGCATTTCCAATAATTGGAGAGGAGTTCTCAGTAGAGAAAGTAGGGAATGGAAAGTGGGGGAATATCTTTAAGATAATCACCAGGATAAAAGATTTATTGGTGCTTTAATGATCAGTGTGGTGTGGTGACTTAACATCTGAGAAGGTGTAACCCTACTCCCCTAAATCACATACAGTGATGTAAACCAATTCTACCTAAACACACACACACACACACACACACACACACAAATGTGTGCAATGTGTGGATCTGAAGAAAAAAAAAGAACAATACCTGAATAAAAGTGTTGCAAAAAAACAGAAAAAGGTAATCTCTAGAAAAAACTATTGCCAGAAGTCTCTTATTGCAGCACTGTCCTCAGAGATCATGTTCTTTCTGTTCTACACATCTCCCCTCTGTTGGTGTGACACAGAGAAAAGGATCACATGGTTTTCTGCATAGAAGAACAAAGAAATTCCTAGCTTTCTGGAGCTCCACTTCACTTTTCTGGGCCCTTCTCTTTTAAAGTCAATCTCATTCAATCATTAAGCTATGTGATTTTTTTTTTTTTTTTTTTTTTGCTTTTTAAATCACAGTCAGGGATTCTGACTTAATGTGTCACCACTTTCTTGAGAGTTTGATTTTTTTTAAACATAGCAATAATTATGACATTCTTAAAAATCATTCACCAAATAAGTCACGTTCCCTGTGCTTGCAAAGCCCATAATCTCATGAGTTTGGAAATCCACGAGATTATTTTAAAGGTTTAAAGAAACAAAGCATGATATTTTTAGATATGGATTCTAATACCAGAAAATGAAATACTTCTGGACAAGTTCATATACTCAGAACACAGTTTCTGCCGAAATAAAAATGCATGGTCAGGAAAAGCTGTCATGAGAAACGAGGATCACTGGACAGTGTCCAAGCCTTAGAAAGGAGGTCCAGAGCCAAGAATCAGTAAGCAGTAAGAGGTCAGGGAGTGACAAACTTTTGAGGTTAGTGATAGGGATAGTTGAAGTTGGTTTGTTAGTGGTCTTGCTTGACTTGTTTCTTGGAAGTATCACATAAAAATGTCCTCTCTTCAATTCCTTCTTTCTTGATAGTGAGTTATAAAAATTTTATTCTCTAAAACATGGTTGGTAAGAGATTTCATTTAGGGGGCCTCCCTGGTTGTAGAATGGTTAAACAATGCACTATGATACTATCCCAAGCCTCTGCAGCATGAGTTCAATCCCTGCCAAAGGCCAGGGAGGGGAACCCACAAGGTGCAGGAGACCTCTCCTGCCTCACCCACTGCTCTCCTCAGCAGTGTATTTCAATAAATCTACCTGTTCTGTTCCCTACTCTGTCTCTGGTGAATCCTCTCACCCCCAACACCTCTGGCCTGTACTCCAGCTCTTATATGCATAACTAAATAAATCTTTAAAGAAAAAGAGATTTTCTTTAGGAAATGACTTCTCGTCCAGGAAATGTATGCCTGTCTTTTCTCAAAAACCAACCCATCTAACTCACTGATATACCTGAGCTGAGTTCTGGGACCACCCTCACGCTCAGTAGAAGTTACAGTCTCATTGTCAAGCAGGGAGTCCTCCCTTGTGGAGTTGTAGGAGATGCCAAGGGTCATTAGAGATAGCTCACTATCAAGAGCTCTGCTTCTGGACAATGAATTACTAACTGAAAGGGGCTTGACAACTCTTCAGTAGCCCTCCAGATCAACTCAATTGATTACAAATTAAATATGCTCAGATATTCCAAATGCTCATATATTCTATGAGTCTTCTGTCTTGTTAAAGGAGGTTAATGGAATTCAAAGTGAGAGAAATGAAGTGAAATCCACATAAAAATGTTTCCTTGAATTTCAAAATACTAACTTCAGTCAAGAAAGTCGCTAAGTATGTGGGACTGGTAATTAACTGGCATTAATTTATTTTCAACATATAGTCATTCTCTTTATATTTTGGTTTAACTTAATGGAAATCAAAATTAAACTGTACCCCTAAAATTTTCATGTATAGCTAGAGCAAAGGCAAATATTACTTAATTGAAACACCTTTGATGGATAGCATGTATTGTTTTCCTAAAATATCATATGCTAATGAAACTTTTCTCTACTTCACTATTTTACATTAGTGATAAATTCAGAAAGCATTGAAAAATCACATCCATACTGCTTAATTTACAGTAGCTCATTTGTTTTTCCCCTAACCTCAAATTTACAATAGAGTAAGATTACTATATGCATAAATTAAGTAATCTGAATATATTTCCAAATAGATGTCTTTTGTTAGTGATATGGAATAGAAAGTTTTCAAATATGAATGTCATTACTGAATACTACATATAAAGGCATTCAAACTCCTTATTCACATAAAAGAGTAATAAAAAAAGTCTTCCTAATGAACAGCTGATTAATCATTAAAACTCAACCTAACAGGACTGTTAACATGACACGATTTTCTCACAGTTAGCACTGCTTACTGTCAAAAAGTCAGAAGGTTGTGTCAGTATGTCTGGTAACATGGATAGAATCAGAGGTTATGCTAACCAATATCAGATGGAGAGGAAGAGAGGGTGAAAGACAAATACTTGGTGGAGTAATTGTATATGGGATATAGGGAAACAAAAAACTGGTCAGATAAAGTCAAACTGAAAAAAAAAATCTAGAAACTTGAATATAGGACCAGGGGAGAGAAGGAGGGGAAAGAATAAAGCAGGGAGAGACCATAATCCTGGCAGGTGGTAGACTGGGAGCTTGGAAGGGCGATGTTGTTACAGTATCAGCACCTGATAGACAGATCCTATACCTCTAAAACATAAACACTGATGAAAACCATCATTGCCTGACTAAGGAAAAAATACAAAGGATTAGGAGATTTAAAATTAAGAATTTTTAAAAGAAATGCAAAACCAACCATGGCTTTTAGATTTTTGTCTTTTGACATGAACTGGTAAGAATTCATACATTAATTTCTTCCTAGAACATGAAGAAACAAATTGTACTTTTCATCTATATATCTAGAAGCTTTTTTTCACTGTCTTTCAAAGAGTGAATTACCAGAGTAATGTTAATTAAAAGTCAAATTAAGGGGTCTTTCTGGTGCCACAAGGGGTTAAGCACACACTATGAAGCTTCCACCACCACTGCAGTACAAGTTCAACACCCGGCCAGAGAAGTGGCCCACGTGGCACAGCAGACCTCTCCTGTCCTGCCTGCTGCTCCCCTCAGCAGTGTATTTCAGTCAGTCTGCCTGTTCTGCTCCCCACTCTGTCTCTGGTGAATCCTCTCATTCCCCACCTGCACTTCTGGCCTGTACCCCAGTTCTTCAATGCATAAATAATTCTTAATATAGAATGTCAAATTAAATTAAAATATGGAAAAAAGAGAAATTAAATACTTGATCTAATAATTTTTATATTTTTAGAAAAATCATATGGTTAAAGCTTATTTTTTAGAATAAGAGAATTTCACCCTAAATACAATCCACAACCTAAATGAAAATGTACACATTGCCATGATAGTCATGAAAATACAATTTACAAAATCATGAAAGTTTTAACTGCAGTTACAATGCCTAGATTATTTTTAATCCAGCAACCCATTGCTATAGCAAGAATTCTTTAAACAAACACCACAAAGGTAGTCTCAATCCTCTATGTTTATGCTTTTAGTAAGTGAAGTCTCTTTCTCCCAGACCTATGTAACTATTGACAAGTGACAGGGTTCTATGTTATAAAAATTGTAATAGCACATCAAACATTATATTCATCAAACTTCTTCCAACTAGCCTTTGCTCTGCCCTAGAAAGTTCCAGTTCTCTTAAAAATGAATCAAGGCTTATTATACAACATATTCACTAGAATTTCCCAGTGTAAGAACAGACTGTCATCTGAAGCCTATTCATCAGTTATTTGTAACTGGGTATTTTCCCAGAACACAATTGAGATCAAACATAGTCACGTGCTGACTTCAAGTCTCCATAAATAAATGCACACCTACTGATACATAGACACATGCATGCCTATCACACACGTTAATAAATAACTAAAGTTATGCCTAGAGCTTAGTGTTGTAGAACATAAGCAATTTTCATTGATGAAATATTTTAGTTTGTTTACATGTAAGGTACATGACAGATCATCTCAATTCATAAGATTCTTCTGTGGAAGAAAATTCATGTAGACATTTATTATATCATAATTTATTATGTTATATAACATTATATATGCATGTGTACGTCATATCATTGGTATTCTGTCACCAGGAAAATGGACTCATTTGTTAAATTCTTTATGTTAAAATAACCTGTAGGAAATCGAGTGGGATTATAGTAAATAAAATCAAGAGTTGGAAATTTCATTTTAAGATAGAGGAGTAGTTGTACCAGATAACTCCCAGAGGCAGTAAGGCAATTTGTTGGTATAAATGTGCACTTACAAATATTTGCAGTGTAAATACAGTCATACAGTGGCCCCAGGATACAAGGATAACCAGGAAAAATGAAAGTATATCAAGATGAAGTCTGTCCAAGTAAGAAGAATTAGCTTTGGACTTAAATACACTATTGTTTGAATTTTGATTGTGGTATTGATTGGCTATATGAAACCAAACATATTAATTAACAGTTCAAGAACTCTTACCTTTAAAGTAAGCATATAATAAAACCTCCCTTGGGATAGTTTTGAGGATTGTTTAAAATTAATGATGCACATCCTACATGAATTGAGGACAATATTCACTGACTTATCATGCTTCAATAAGAAAATAAAAAAATAAATTTAGCTCTTTTCTTTTCACTTATGTTAATATCAATGGTTCAAAACATTTTAAAGTCCCAATTTTTCTGCTGTCTATATCTTTCTGTCAATTATTTAAAAAATATTTTCCTAACCAGGTTAGGGTATTGATGCAATTCTTTTTTAAAATGATTAAGTTTAAAAATGTGTCCTTTGTTAATTCAAGTCTGAATTTAACCTTCTAGCAAATCTGGAAAATTTTATTGCATTATTTTATGAAGGGTGCACTTGTAATTAGTAACAGCTGTGAATCTCTAGTTTGTAAAAGGAGGGAGGATAAGATATCAAATTAATCACATTTGGAAAAATCTCAAGTTTTTAAAAGAGAAGAGATTTGACTAGGCTTGTTGGCAATATTTTGAAAACACTCCAAAGAAAAAAGGTGCAAATTCTTTAGCTGACCTTGTTCTAAAGACAAAATATGAATTATCTTTCTTCCAAAACCCTAGTTAATTATGCCATTCACCTCTCTACCTCCTGCAGAGATTCCTCATTTCTGGAACTATCTAAACATTTATTTTTATCACCTCTGTATGCCTTTAGATGCACATTCACTGTTGCAAGGGAAACTCTAACTAGATCACCCATTGTCTGCAGAGAGCTGGGATTTCAGATGAGTTCTGGAAAATCATCTAACCATTAGGCACTAAGCAATTTTGAAAATGGGAAGTAGAGAATATTTGCTACACCTGGTGAGTTTCTAATTACAATGGTCTGTATTCATCATTTACAAACATTTGTCATTTTAATTAATTACTCAGGACTCAATTTAGTCCCTTTGCTGTATTCTAAAATTCCCATTGATTTAAAAAGGTGTAACTGTGGCTATAGAATGATAGACATTTTGGAATTGGTGATTTTTATATAATCACGAACTCTAATCTATATAGTTTATCCCCTATATGAACTTCAGTTTTCTGACCCAAATATCTTGCCTTTCTTTTTACTCTATGAATATAAAAATCTATTTTGATTACTCTAGTGAGGAATTCTTAAAATTGTCTTTAGTCTTACAAGTCTTAGTATAAATATACATAGGGGGTATTATTATAATATATTTTGTTAATAGTTTTGTAAAATAAATATTAAGGTCTTGTTTGGTAGATAACATGTTTGTCCAGAACAAATTCATTCTTCAGAATATCAAGATTAATTCTCAAGTACAGTGTAAACATTCTCAATTATTTATATAATACCTTTCATTCTTGAATGAATGATACCTTGATTTTTAATGTGTCAGGAACTATAAAGATTTAACCAATGTCATGAAAAAGTTATTCACCGCCACATGATGGATTAGTTCTGGGGGAAAAGGCAATTATCATTGGTCTGAATTAACTACATGAGCATATACACTAAAATCAAATTGATTAAATTGGTTGAAAGTGTACTTTCTTTGTTCATTACTAATATTAGCCTGATAAGCAAGGCATGAAAACTGCCTTGGATGATTTCAACTGTGTTTATCGTACTTACTAGATAAACACAGGTTTTGCACTGCATCCTCTATATGGAGAAACTGACTTAATTGTCAATGCAAACTTGTCATAGAAACACTATTTTTATCCATATTCCATAGAAAACTGAAGAACAGAGTATGGGTAATTAGATTTTAACCTCAGATTCTAGATATCCAGAGTGTACACTGCTAACCAATTTCTTTTATTGCCATGTTTTTATTCTTTATTAGGGTATAATGATTTGAAGACTGAGAACTAGTTAGCTTTCTTTTCAAACTTCCACGGTCATTAAAAAGGTAAGTAATGCTTATTTTTATTTTTTCATGGCTATAACATCTTCTTAAAACCTAGCACAATTTGTAGACAACATAATAAAAAAATGTTGTCACTAAGTTTGTTTTTTGTATTTATTTCTTGGTTTTTTATATATTTTAGAACGGTATTGTGTCCTTTTATTTTTATTGAAGTCACATTGGTTGACAAAATTGAATATAATTCAGAGATACAGGTTCACACCACTACAAATTTCTGTTACCACACCATACCCACCAACATAATTGATGGTTTTTCGACAGCTTTATTGAGATAGGAATTATATCTAATGAGCAATTAGATGAATTTTAGTGTACTCTGTGTGTATGTATGTATGTCTTCATATACACAGGATATATCTACACATATGAAATACACACAGAAACATGCACATATATACACACACATATAAATGTCATAATATCCAAAATCACACTACACAATTTTACCAACACCTCAAGACCATTATAGTCTTTCCCAAAACACTATAATTTATATTCAGCTGCTATTATTTTGTTTACTAAAATAGCATTTAAATAAATCCAGAAATATATATTTTTTCCTATTTGAATTATTTCACTTAATTTGATGTTTTGTAATTGCTACATGTGTCAACTATTTGCTCCTTTTTAATGCAGTGTGTAGTCCACTTCATAGATTTTCCCTAATTTGGTTAACAATTCATTAGTTGGTGGGCATTTGGATTGCTGCAATGCTTTGCATAATATCAGCAGAGCTAACACCAACATTAGATTCCAGTCATTGAAAGGTTACATATTTCCATTGCTCTTGGAAACTCTGTAAACAGAATTGTTGAGTCATATGTAATTCATTATCTATATTTGTATTGAGATATAAGTGACAAAGCATTATATTAGTTTCAGGCATAAAATATAATGATTTGATATTTGTATATATTGTAAAATGATCACCACAATAAATCTAATTAAAATCTATCACCATATGGATTTTAAAATCCATCACCATCACACTTCTTGTAATGAGAAATTATAACATCTGCTCTCTAAGTTTAGACTTAACTTTTTCTGATTGCTAGTCTACTTTCCAAAATCACTACAATTTTATACTCAAACCAGTAAAATATAAGAGCCCCAGTTGGCAATGACCTCATTAACAAACTTTTTTTTAATTGTAGATAAGTGTGTGATTGAATGTGAGTTGTTGGAGATTGTGTTATTTTTTAGTCCCGTGGGTAACCAATACATTGGAGATCTTTTTATATGCTTATATACCATTAATATATCTTATTTTAAAAAAAAGCGTTTACTAGTTTACTAATAAACTATTTTACTAGTTTACATACCACTAAATAAATTTCAATTTCACTCAAAATTTTTGACTTTCCCTATTGTGGTCTTAAACACATTGATAAATTTATTTCTAAGGGCTATATATTTTCCTGCTATTACTACATATTATTACTGCTATTACAAGGAAAATTTCAGAAACACTCTTAAATTTTTCTCTCTCTTTGGTGCATAAATCACTTCTTTTCATATTTTATTTATTTATTTGTCTTACAGCATGTGCCTTCCTTTCTAGGTGTAGCCCCCATGGAATTTCCACCACCACTTCATCTTTGCACCATCACCATATCCCCTTGTGCTCTTCCCACCCCTGCTTTGATCCCTCTCCCTCCCCTTCCCTGCAGAATGTCCCTGATTCTTAGTTCTCTGTTTATTTCTGTTTTGTTTTGTTGGGGGTTTTTGTTATTATTTTTTTCACTTGACCGTCTATATTACTCCTGTAAGTGAGACTATCTGGTATTTTTCTTTTTCCTTCTGACTTATTTTACTGAGCATAATCCTTTCAAGTTCCACCCATGTTTCTGCAAATGGCATTAGCGCATCTTTTTCAATGAAAAGTATTCCATTTTGCATATATACCACATTTTCTTGATTCAGTCGTCGATTTGGGGGCACTTGGGTTGATTTCAAGTTCTACCTATTATAAACACTGTTGTGATAAACATAGGGGTGCAGGTATTCTTTTGAATTAATGTTTCTGTGTCCTTTGGGTAAAACCCTAGTAGTGGGATTGCTGGGTCATAAGGTAGCTCCATTTTTAGTAGACTGAGGAACCTCCATACAGTTTTCCATAGAGCTGGATCAGTTTGCATTCCCATATGCAGTGTAGGAGAGTTGCTTTCCCAGCACATCATCACTAACAATTGTAGTTGTTTGTTTTTGTTGTTTATTAATCTGTGCCATTCTTACTGGTGTAAGGTAGTATCTCATTGTGGTCTTAATGTCTATTTTCTGATTATGAGGGGTGTTGAACATGTGCCTGTTGGCCATTTGCACTTCTCTTCTTTGGAAAAGTGTCTTTTAAGTTCTTGTGCCCATTTTTTAACTGGATTGTTTATTTCTATTGGATTGTGTGAGTTATTTCTAGATCTTTGTGATCAGTCCTTTATCAGTTGCATGGAGTGCAAAAATTTTCTACCAATCAGTGGGGTGTCTCTTTGTTTTGGGTAATGTCTGTTTTGCTATACATAAGCTCATTAATCTGAAGTAGTCTCAGCAATTTATCTTTTCCTTTACTTTATTTGCTTTAGATGACATCTCTTTAAAGATGTTACTGAGATGTATGCCATGTAGTTTTTTGCCTATATTTTCTTCTGTATATTTTAGGGTTTCAGGTCTTATGTCTAATTCATTAATCCATTAGAGTTGATTTTTGTGCATGGTGAGAGGTAGTAGTCTAGCTTCATTTTTTGCATGTAGCAGTCCTACATTCTTAAATTTTTCAGTGTGGGTAAGTAGGTAAGATTTTTCTGTACATGGAATATATTATTAAATCATGCAAAATTATTTCTAGTGTATATTTTCCAGATTCCTTGGGAATTTCAACATACATAATGGTTCTCTAGTCTGATAGAGATTTTACTTCCTATTTTCTATAAATAATTTTATTTTTCTGGCTTTATTTAGAATTTTCTACACAATGTTGGGTGAAAGTGGTAAGAATAGACAGTCTTGTCTTATAGCTAATGATAGAGGAAATGTATATTTAGCCTTTTACCCTTGAGGTTGATGCTAGATATAGATTTTAATAGATGCCATTAATCAACTTGTGAAAGCTTCCTTATTCCTAGTTCAATGAAAATTTTAGGATAAATGATAAAAATTTGGTAAATGAGCCTTTTGTGTCCATTCAAATTATTAACATGCTGTCCTTTATTCTATGAATAGAATTAATTATATTGAGAATTTTTTCATATAGTAGCCTAACTTGATTTCTGACTTCACATTTGTTTGGTGGCTTTATATTATCCACTTTATCATATTTTATAATATTCTTCTACAACGTAGTTTGTAGTGTTCTTCAATATATATTTCATTCATTATCAGAGGATATTATCTTCCTACAATGTGTTAAAAACTGTTCCTTTCTCCTCAATCTGTCAAGCATTAAAATTATTAATGTCTATATTAATTCTTTCTTTAAAGGCATATGGAATACTCTAGGGAAGTCACTTCTGTCTATGTACCTTTTTTCAGGAAATATACTAACTATAAAGTTGATGCTTTTCATCAATTTAGGGTTATTTATATTATTGTTTTCTTTTCAGGTACATTTTAGAAATTTGGATTCTTTAAAGATCATGTTATCTTGGCAAAACAGTGCCCACGATAGTCCTTTATTACCACCTTACTGCCTACAGAATCCAGAACACACTCTCTCTTTCATTACTGATAATGTTAAAGTGTGTCTTATTTTTTCCAGAGAAAAATAAGCTTCCATAGAATTTCAGCAATTTTACCGCAACCTTAAAAGAAGCAGATTTTTATTAGATTGATTTTATCTTTTGCATGCCTTTTTTTTCTATTTTTTAATCGTGTGCTCTCCAGTACACTATTCCATCTCCTTACTTTATGGGTAATTAGTTCTTTTCCTTGTGTTGTTAAAAGGCACTTAGATCACTGAATTATGACCTTCATCTTTCCTGAAGTAATCACCTAAAGTTATAAATTACCTCGAGACTTGTTAGCTGTGCTCCATATGCTTTGATATATGTTTACATTTTTATATAGTCCAAAAATATGTCCTCATTCACTATGATTACTTTCTCGACCTAGGAATGTTTGGAAGTTTCTGTTGAATATCAAGTTATTTTGGAAATGCTTTTTAATATCAATTTTCAGTGTACTTATGTTGGAAAATGTGATGTATTTTCATGCATTGATATGTATGTCCCTACAAGTTGCCTATCTTGGTAGGTATTGTATGCTCACTTGAGAAAAATGTGTTTCTCTTTAGTATAAGCCCTATAATTATAAATAGGCCAAGATGATTAAATATGTGACTTAGCTAGTTTTTAAAGATTTTGTATCTATTTTATCAATTGCAAAAATGAGGCTATTAAAATACCCTACCCATCATTGTGAGCTCGTTTAACTTGTCCTTTAATTATGTCCATGTATTGTGAAGATCCGATGTTAGTTACATCCATAGTTACAAGTAAATATTCCTCGGTGAATTGACAATTTTATAATGAAGAAATGCTTCACTCTGTCTACAGTTATATTTTTGTAATTTATTTTATCTGTTACTTACAGAGTAATAAAAGCATGTAAATGTTTATTTGTCCTTAACCTCACTTTTTACACAATGGCGGAAATCTATAATTTCAGATTTCTCATATTTGAAAATAAGGCATTATTTTTTCAAATAGTTTTTCTGTCCTCTTTTCTGCTTCCCTGAAAAAGAATTTTTCTAGGCCACCAAAGCCAAGTGTCACAGACAGAGGGGACTGAAATAATACACATTTAATGTTTCAGTGTTGGAGACAAGACTCGAGGAAGATCAAAGAAGGAGACAGCAGGAATGGGTCCTTCTGAATATTGGGAGGAAAAGTTGTTTCATAACTTTCCCCTAATTTTTGCTATGCTTCTTGTAACCTATGACTCTCTATAACTATCAGTAGTATCTCCCTGACTTTTCTTATCTTTACAAGTGTTCTCCTTGTGTGCCTGTCCATGATCAAATTTCTCCTTTGGATACAAGAAACCAGTCTTAGAGGATTAAAATTCTATTCAACTATAGTAGGACCTTGTTTTAACTTATTACATTTTCAATAATCCTATCGCCACCTCCCACCCCCAAAAAAGCTTATATTTACATTTAAAGATACTGAGAATTAAGATTTCAACATATGAATTTTGGGGAAGACAAAATTCAACCCTTAACATCCTTCTTCTAGGAAACATATTACATATGTATTAAATTATCTGATACTATATAGTAGGTATCTGAGGCCCTGTTCAATTTTCAGTCACTATATAATAGATTTCATTGATAAATCTCTAAGGTTCCAGGGTCTCTGCCACCTCTCTCATCACCATTCCCTTGAAAACTGGTTATTATTTCAAACTTCAACTATTATTTATTTTCAGATAATTAACTTCCAATCATTGTTTTTCTTTGTTTCTAATATCTCTAGTGATCTTTCTTATATTTTGAATCTTGGAACCTTGGTGTGTTGTGTGTATGGTATTAAGAAACTCTCTTTCCAAACCTTTTAAATATGCTTGTCTGTGAATATCATCAAATGTAGGTTTGGTCTCATTTGGTTCACATTTCATGTAGGTTTGGTCTTATATGAGTGTCTTTCTTTTTGAAAATGAGTTATAAGTTGCAAGCTTTTTCTATATCAGAAATACAAAAACATGTTTATATAAGTTTTTATGTAACATTTTTCATGTTAAGCTGTGCAGGCATTGCACTTGTTACTCATGGTGTGTGCTATTTCATTCTGCTTCAGCAATGATTTGTTTGAATGCAGATGGTGGAAGGGAGAAGGCATTCAAGATCTTGGTTTTGATCTTTCCTTTTTAATTAAGTGCTTTTATGCTGAGTTCAAGGATCAGCCAGCATAGGTATGTATTAGTGAATGGAGATAAAAATTTAAAAGTAATTGTAGTACTATCAAAGCAGTAGTACTAGTACCAATAAAATAACAGATGGATATTTTGAAAGAGGTACCACATGACATATTTTCATTTATTCCTCACATTAGTGTTATAAGTTAAATTACATTATTTTAATTTATCAAAAGTCATATGAGTCCTAAGCTACAGACGTGGAAACCAAGTGAGTCTAACTTGAAAACCTATACTCTCAAGACTCTCTGGTGGTACATGGGGTTAAGCACCGCACTATGAAGCATCAACAGCCACTGAACACAAGTTTGATCCCCGGCCATGGAGGGAACACACTTAATGCAGCAGACTGCTCCTGTCTGGCTCGCTGCTCCCCTCTGCAGTGTATTTCAGTCAGTCTGCCTGTTCTGCTTCCCACTCTGTCTCTGGTGAATCCTCTCACCCCTCACACTTCTGGCCTGTACCCCAGTTCTTCTATGCACAAATAAATCTTTTAAAAAAAGAAAACCTATGCTCTTAAATTCTACATTCTGTGGTTATTTTTTTTACTATTGTCATCTTAAAGCTAACTATATGAAAATAGATATGAATAATTATATGGCTATATTTTTGCAAAGAGTTGAAATGTTAAGCAACAAAGTGATCCATCATAGGTTTCATTTATGTACAAAAAAATGTTATAGAGCATCATATTTTCTAAGAGTTTCTAGTGTAGACTAGAAGAGAAAAAGAACACGTTCCTTACTTAGTTCAGGTAAAGGGCACACAATTTGAAATCACTGAGTTTGGGATCAGACTTTATTACAAGAATGATCTCAAAATGAGTTCTCATTTTGGCTAGATTTTTTTTTTTCTGGAAACATCAGGAATTCAGTGTTCAGGAGTCTAGGGGAGTAAATTTTCATTTTAGATAACTGTTAAAATATATTTTTTTGCCTCATATACTCCCAAATGCCAGAAAAGTTGATATTTAAAATAAACTATTACAAAATATTTGTCAGTTAAATCATAACTATTCCAAAATTCAACTATGTTAAAAGTTGTGATTCATAATATTCTCAGTACTCTGATTAAAACTCGAATTAATATCAGATCCTCAGTCTGTACAACAAACATATAGTTAAAATAGGAAACAATCAATATTTCATTTGATCTGGTCATCCATGTGAACAAAACTGAATGTCCTCTGAATGCTTCCTATCAATTTTATAGAAGTAACTTGGTATTCACCCATAGCAAAATCCTACGAGGAAACAATTTGCTTTAAATAAATGGCAAAACTATTATAGAAAAGTAAAGCCCATATAAAAGCAGGGCAAAAGTTATCATTTATTGCATGCTGCACATTACTATAATTAGAATAAGTATTCAATAAATATGAAAACCTATTTATGTGAAATTCAATATAAAACAGAAATGCAATATCAAGTGAGCAATGGCTTCAATGACTGAGAAAATTATTTGTGTTCATTTTTGTTATTAGAAAGGATAATAATAGAATAAAATTAGAAAGATAAAACAATAAAATTAGAAAGAATAAAATAGATTAAATATATATTAGAAATTAATCAGATATGTTTCATAGTTACACAAGATAACCAACATATCCATGTGATTTTAAACATTTTAAATTTTCAAATGTTCTAAAGGAAATCACATTTAAGTTTTCAACTTTAAAGCCAGGTCAAAGTAAGTGTTCAAGTGCTAAAGGAATAACAATTCTAAAAGTTCACCTTACTTCTTGTAATGGAGTAGAAATATTCCTTGGATTGAGAAGAATCAACAACAGTATTAAAAGAGGGAAGAGAAAAATGAGGTCTCTGTCAAGTGAAAGTGACTATAGCTTTCAGATTAGGTCTACAAATTAGATTTTCTAGTTAACAACTTAAGTTCTTTGGAAAAACAGAATTCTAAACACTATTTGTTCTGAAACACTGACAAAAGCGCATATGCATCTCTAAACAACGTAATTGTATACTAAATAATATACAGAACATGTAATATTTTGTATCACATACTATATATTATAAATATTATCAATATATAGTATATTTATATAGTCTATGTTGTCCATGATATAGAAATATCACCTATTATATAGTAATATGTTTTAGGGCTTTAATATTGAAAATAAAAAACATTTTATATAGTATGGTTAGTATTGATAAAAATCAGAAGCAAGTCAGAAGGCAAAAGAAAAATACCAGATGGTTCCTCCCTTAGGAGGAACATAAGGGAACCAAATGAGGATCAAGGAAAGGAATAAGAACAA
>JAGFMF010012288.1:6230475-6272917 GCA_019455555.1 Galemys pyrenaicus | reverse complement strand
GTTGAGGGAAGATGGGAGCACAAGGGACTGAGGTGATGGTGCACTGGTGAGATGGTGATGGGGAATACATGGGGATTACAATTGATGGCAAGTATATGTCAATTTTAAAATATTTTAATAAAAAAAAACAAACAAAAAAATAAACCTATTAGCTGAAAAAAAAATCAGATACCAGTGATATACACACATGTACAAATGTGTCAACGTGTATGTATATACCATATATGCATACATTGTATAGATGAATATATTATGTAAAGATAGAGGAGTAAAATCACTGTACACTTACAGATATAAATACAAGAATGTATTTGTTAAAAACATAAAAGAAATATCATTTTATGACATAAAAATGTAAAATAGACTGTAAAGGTAACAATGAAGTAAATTCAATAATACTATTCTTTTAATTTGATATTTAAATTTAATTTGCTAATTTTTTTCCTTCTCTTCCTCAGGAACCTTTGTTTGCTTGAATAAGTAAATTATTTTTTTATAGCTTAACAATATAGTTGCTACATAGTTAGCATATATCCACACACCTTATATTGTCCTGAGCATCTGTAAATTCATTTAAGACTTTCTATTGTTTCACCTATTTCAGTAAAACCTGTATTAGAGATAGTCACCATAACAAAACACTGAAAATCCCTTTCTACATTTAATCACAGTTGTTTTTTTAAACAACTTTGAAGGATCAAGTAAAGCTTATAGTCTTTGCATTTTTGTTGTTATGGTTCTTTTTTAATTAATCAAAATCACCTTGAAAACAGCACAACAGTGTAATATATTCTTTGCTTGGACACATTAAATAAATTGGTTTATGCTTTCTTACTTATATTGATTAACAACTGTATCTTGCCACATATAGGGACTTGAATTTGCTTTTTTCTTTAAGAAAAATGTGATTTATTTTATTCCTTAAAAAAAATTGACAAGAGTCAATGATAGGGTCATTCCAATTCTATGTGATGAAACCTCACACAGAAAGTAGGTAAATACAATTTTCCTTTATTTAACTGGGGGAGTAAATGCTTCACAAATGTTATTTCATGACTATCAAGAATAACAGCATAGATCTGGACTGGAAATATTTTCCTTAAAATCATCCATATTCATCTCCTGAATCCAATTCCAGAAAATATGGTGATATGGTTACAAGTCATCAAAGTATCTTTTAATAAAATTTTCCTAAGTTTTTAAAGTCAAATCTAAGATTCAATCAGTATTCTCGGCTTTAGACTCCAAAGGATGTCAGCAATACTCAAACAATAAAAATAAAAAATAAAAAACCTTACAAAGCAAGGACTTGCATAATCCATCTGGAAATCCCACAATACAGAGATCACTCCATTTTATACAATATCAGATTTTGCACACAAATGTCAGCCTGTCTAAAAGGATAATAAAGTAACTCCTTTGGACAATCAGTGAGTTTCTCTCATCAGATAAAACCAATCAAAATAACCAGTAACCACTAACTCTGTTCTCATGTGGCAATAACTCTAATGCAAATTATCTAAATTATTAAATAATCAACCCTATTTTATTTCTGACTATGAAGAATCATTTATTTCTTGCGATTTTTGCAGGTTGTCAAGATGTCACATTTGAACTAAATTATGTGCCTTTAATCTTACTCTTCTATTTTAAATTCATGCTAATACTTCACTTGCCCTGATAATTATAAAGTATAACTCACACAAATTATAATTAACTATATATAAAATATACTGGAAAGTTCGGACCACGCAAGGAGTGGATTTTCTCTATATATAACCTCTGTATTAAAGTATCAAATATTACTTCATTCTGTTGAGAAATACATACATTCTTCAGTAAAATAGCACCGATTTCAAGTTTATTCTATATTATATTCATGTATCTGCAGTCACGTGGATATCATTATGATTATTTTAGGGGGAAAAAGGAAAATAGAGACATTAAGTAGTTTGCTTAGAGTTTTGAGCCAGATAATGTTCAAGGTATCTTCCTAAATATAATACCCAGTGGTATTGCTAATATATGGACTGAAAAATAGCCAAAATAAGAATTAAAGACAAACTTGCAGCAAACCATTACAAGTTGACCACAGAATGGAAGCACCAAAGTGAAAGGGAGGAATGAGATCTTTAGACCAAAGAGGGAAGGAAACATAGTGAACTGTGGTGGTGGATTCTGGATGATGTGGTGATGAGTGCAATAAGGTGATAATACCTGCTAGGTTTATCCAGATATCACCTCAATGAAAACATATTTTTAAAAAGGAATAGGGTCAGTCATAGTCACACACACACACACTGTCAGATCAAACATTTTTAATGGGTTCACATAATATATGGGACCTAGTTCCAAATGGAGCAACAGGTATTTTATAGCTGGAGACAGTCTGACTTAATTTAAAACTGTATTTCTTACTGCATCCCTTCCTTAAACTCCATTCTCCTACAATCTGAGATGGAGCCCCCCTCAGTTACCCCAAGACAGTCAACATCTCCATGATTCCAATAATTAACTCGTTATTGCCTTTCAAAATGCCTAACACCTTCTCTACTCCCAGAAGTTGGATTTACCCATTATGTTTCATGAAAATTATTTTCATGCTTCAGTTGGAGGTAAGCATTTTTCTGCCATGCCTTCCTTACAGGCAAGACAGAGCATAACATTTACCTTGTTCTCTTATTATATAACAAGTAAAATGCAGTACTACAGTTTATTAAGTGTACAATGTGTCTTCACTGGACTTACCAAAAAAAACTAGGAAATCAACACACCTTTATGCAAATCAAACCTTTTGGAACCAGATGACATACTAACCAGGAAAAACATATTTCCTGGATGATGGCTTGCTCCTGTGCTGCACTAATCATGGCTTCTCCCTCACCCTCACCTTCAATTCTAATTCCAGCACAGCTACAGCCACCCATCCCCACAGGCCCCTCTGAGAACAGGTACTGGAGTTAGATTTGCATTATCACCTCTCAACACTGCACTGCTGCACTGTGTTGACTCAGTTCCAGGAAAAAGTACCTACATTATGTTCTACAATTTGAATACCAGAAAGATCAAATTGGCGATCAACTCAAAACATCAGACCACAGGTATCACCACGGGAAAGAATGTGAATCACTGGGCCTCCCTGGTGGAGCAGCAGGTTGAGCAACTCACAGTGAGGCATCC
This sequence comes from Galemys pyrenaicus, assembly GCA_019455555.1. Lineage (NCBI taxonomy): Eukaryota > Metazoa > Chordata > Mammalia > Eulipotyphla > Talpidae > Galemys > Galemys pyrenaicus. The sequence goes on along the minus strand of JAGFMF010012288.1, from coordinate 6,269,737 downwards.
GTGACAGAGCAACACAAGTTCTATCCCTGGCCAGGGAGGGGACCCACATGGTGCAGCAGACCTCTCCAGCCCTGCCCGCTGGCCCCCTCAGCCATGTATTTCAGTTGATCTGCCTGTTCTGTTCCCCACTCTGTCTCTCGTGAATCCTCTCACCGCCCATGACTCTGGTCTGTACCCCAGCTCGTGTATGCATTAAATAAATAACTAATGTGCATCATGACTTTTAAAGTTAGTATTAGTCATTATTTAGAAAGTATTCGGTTACTATTAGAAAGCAAGTGTCTCAGGTTCAGCCACAACATTCTAAATATTGCATAATGACCTTTATTTTGACCACCTTTTATAACCTATTTTTAGAATAGTGTTCTATGTACAGAAAAATGGAGTGATAGAAGTTCCCATATACTCCACACCCAATTTTCGTAAACAGAATATTTTAGTTTAGTAAGGGTCATGTTACGGTCTGTGAGCCGTATTAACCCATATTTATGAACTCAATCCAGAGTTTATTCTTTCTTTACAGCTGTTATAGAATAGCCTTTTCCTGTAATGCCTCCAATCCAGGACAGCACAGTATAGTTAAGGGCTCACTCCATCTCTTCTTATTATCACGTTTTTCTGACTTTCCTTTTGATGACCTTGTCAGCTTTAGGAGTAATGGTCAAATACTTTGCAGGAATGCCCCTCTATTGAAATTTGTTTTCCTTATGATTGGCCTGGGGTTATGGCTGTTAGGAAGGAGGATCAAAGAAACAAAATGCCATATTCATCACATCACACCGAGGTACAAACCAGAAACGTGATTTATGATGGTTAACGTTGACCTTTATCATTTGGCAGAGAAAATGTTTGTCATCTGTCTTCACTATAAAGTTGCTTTTTTCAAAATTCTGGTTTCTGTAATGTTCTCTTTGGAAGGAATTTACTACAAGCAGCCCACACTTCAGGGACACAGATTTGTGTTTCTGCTCCTTGAGGGTGGAGTATTGTAACAGTTATTTAGCATTCTGCCTCATGGGACATTTTCTTTTCTCCCCAAAGTATTGATTTCTTCAATATTTACTTTTAGATAAATGGATTCATGGGCATTTAGTATTTCGGACTTTAACCCAGTACTATTCTGTTTCTCAAATTATTCTAGCATTGGCCATTGTGTACTAGTTGCCTTTTGAGTCCCTTTGATATACTCCAATCAGTGTGTTTTTGTGTGTGTGTGTATGTGTGTGTAAAACACTTCCTTATTTCCTGGTACAGTAAGACATTCCAGACAAATCTTGTGTATTTACAACCCAAACCTTATAATTAGCATTTTGTCCTAGGTCAATAGTTCATTTCAGTGGACATTTAAAAACTAAGATCTGGTTGTGAAATATGCTGCTTCTTGCTACTGTTTATTTTTTTTTTTTCAGGCTTTTTCAATTCACAGGTCAAAGAAGCATTTGTGTGAGCTCACTTATGTGCGTGTGTGTATCCATATCCATATACATGTATATGTAATATTCAATAAGCACGGTACACACATACACATACTTGATAGCAGTTTCTGTACGTAACCATCAGTATTGGACAAAGCATTTGTTCTTACCTATGTCTTTAAACCCATTTAACTACCACAGCCAACCGCAGCCCCTTCTCCTCACTTCTAAGTTTACTCTCCAGCAGTGAGGTCTCTGGCTCCCACCATCTGCCCTTCATTTGCTCCATCTATTTTAGTAGATAGCATATTAACATTATTAAATTCTATTCTCTAGGGAACCAACTTTGCCAACTAAGATTTGTTTATGTGCATTTCCTTGTTTTTATTTCATCCACTTCTAAAATCACATCACCCCTAAATACCTTCATTAAGACTGTTGCATACAATTTCTCCTTTCACAGTCTGCATAGTTTCTGCGGATATCTGACTGCTAAATGATTTTCACATATATTAATGTTCACTCATTGGGCTGTAACATTCTATCGGTTTTGACAAATACAAAATGCCATAGCTAACATTGAATCATAATTGAGAACAGTTTCACCGCCTGAAAAATCACAAGCACTCCACCCTTTCATGCTTTCCCCTTTCCCTCCAAACACTTGGCAACCAGTGATTATTTTACTGTTTCTATAGTTTTGATTTTTTCCTAGAATATGACAACTGGAATCAGTCATTTGATTTTCCAGATTAACTTCCTTCACTTAACTGTAACATGCACTTAAGGTTTATCCATCTTTCTGTAACTTGACAATTGATTTCTTCTTAACACTGGTATTTCATTAAATTGTGAAGCACATCTTGGTGGCTTCCAGTTTTTAGCAATTATTAATGAAGCTGCTATAAACATTTGCATCTAGGTTTTAGGTAAATATGTACAAGTACAATTGATGAGTCATACAGTAAAACAATTTCTAGCACTGTAAAAAACACCAAAACGTCTTCTCAAGTACCATTGCCATTTTGCATCTTCATTATCAATGATTCACCACCAGATCCTGCCCCTCTTCAACTTAGCATTTAATATCGTTCAGTTATTCTCCTTTGTTTTATTTTAGCCATTTAGTAGGTGAATAGTGGTACCTCATCTATTTATATTTGCAATCTCTAGTGACAAATGGTATCTTTTCAGATATTTATTTTGCAATTTGTAAATCTTTTCGAAAAAAATTCCCATTTTATAATTGTTTTGCTGTGAGAGTTCTACATTTTCATTTTTTACTTGTAATTTCTTTGTTCTTACTGTTTTACTGGGACTTGTGTATTGTTTTTATTGAGGTAATATTGGCTTACAGTTCTGTATATGATTTAGTGGTATATGATAGTCACTTTTAAATTGTAGGAGTAAAGGCTTCATACCCTTAAACATATAATTCAGAGAGATGGGACTAATACAGAGTCTAGTAATGATCTTATAATTTACTCCATTCACTATGTTAATATATTTTTAGTCGTTTCTTTGTAAAATCTGCAGGGTTTTTTCATGCATTATCTGTTATTCTTTTTTCTTCTAACAGATTTATTTGGGAAAAACAACCATGCAAGTAACTAATATTTCCTGTGTCTCTCTTTCCCAAGAATAAAAATGCTGCATTCTCTATTGAGTTTCCTTCACTATTTGTACTGCTCACTTTCCTATTTTACGTCCTTGGAGAATATAATGTCTGTTGTATAGCTGTTATATATCTATATATCTGTTCAAAATTTCCTTGAATGTGTACTACTTCAAAATACAGAGAGATAGATGCAATGCTTCAAGATTATACATAAACACATATGACCATATAAGTAAAAATTTTAAAATAGCAAATAGCATATAAAACTGATAGAAATTCCATTATAGCCTCACATGTATAAATATATATACTGATATCTAGATATAGTCACACACATGTGCATATGTAATTTGAAATTATAGAAATAAAAATTTTAGAACCAATTCTATATTTAATATTTACACAGAATTAAATGCCAGACATTCTTGTTAATGTTATAGATATAACTATAGATATAACACATGGCAGGACAAAAAAATGCCCCAGCTCTCATGATACTGCTTTCTAAAAGAGACAGTGTGAAAATTAAGAAGAAATTGTCATTTAGGAACAATTAGTATGATTAAACTAAAACAAAAATGTTTATAGTTTCTATTTCCTGATGATAGAAAATTGTAATTACTTTAATAATTAACTATAAGCTAAAAATAACCCATTGTTTCAGTATTATAGACTTTGTCTTCTTTTAGTTATATTTATTTATATTCAAATTTGTATGGGGCATATCCAGGAACATTTATATATTTGAACCTATATATTAGGTGTGTGTAGGTAGGTAGGAGGGAGGAAGATAGAGATAGATAGATAGATAGATAGATAGATAGATAGATAGATAGACAGACAGATAAATTACCTGTATATTCTGTATAAAGATCTGGAATTCTCATGTAATAATATGTGTGATTGTCAGTGTTCTCCTATCATAGTTACAATTTACATAGTGTTCAGAGGAATCAGGATATTAGAAAGTCTCCTATGGAAACATGCTATATCTTATTTTATAATTTCAGAGTCAAAGATCACAAAGCTAAATATTTCTGGGTGCATATGGGATTATGCATTTTCAAATCTGAGGTCTCCACTGTTTATAGCCCCTGAAATAAGCCATATTGTCACACAATAATTATATGCATTTATGTCTCCAGCAAAGAGTGATTGTCATCTGCGGAGCTGTGCGGTACAGTCTGTGGCTTGCATCAAGCACACTCATGGATTTAGAGCTGATGTGTGCTGGAAATCACTTAGAACTGAATCATATCTCTTGATATAGCCCAAATACATGTGTGTGATTTGCCAGAGTGCTGCTTTATCACCAGTTCCATGAATCAAGTGAATGCCTGCCTAATTTTTTATAACAAGTAGTGAAAATACTTATAAGGAAAGGTAGCTACACCTGGGTATTTCTAAGGAATAAGTGAATCTAAAATATATTTCACTGTGTGTATGAATTACAAATTACTAGATGGGGAAATTACTACCTGGTGAAACAGGTCATTCACAAAGCGATGTCATTGTGACATGATATTTAAAAAGCTGTATGAGGTTAAAGAGATGCTGCTGCAGCACCAGTGGGGTGAGTGGTGAGGAGGAATATTCCCTCAGATGCACGCTTCTTTCTCGATCTGATGACAAACACTTTATATTTTCAGCAGAATCCATTAAAATGAATGAAGGTTTTAGCAGTTCCAAGTAGATACCCCTTGTATGAAAATCAGCAAATGATAAAAATCACACCAGAGACCCTGAATTAGGTTTAAAACATATGAATTTATGATGTAAACAGAACTCAAATGTTTTGGTAGAAGCTAAAGTTTTCTGGGTTACCTAATATAGTATGGAAAGCTGATTGCAAAACTAATAAATATGTGGATGGGGGGTTCAATTATTTGGTTAGTTTCATTTTGCCTCCAAAATGTTTGAAGCAAACATTTTTTATCACTTCCATAAGAGTGGATATTGGGAAAAATTGTTTTCCTAAGAATTATATAATTGCTTAAGATGTTTCTATCAGGGAGTAGAAATCTGAGGTCCTATATGTACTGGAAGAGAGGGTAATATGCATGCACCTTATTTCTTTTTTTAAAAGAAGATTTATTTATGCATACAAAAACTGGGATACAGGTGTGCAGGGTGAGAGGATTCACCAGAGACAGAGTGGAGAGCAGAAAAGGCAGATTGACTGAAATACACTGCTGAAACAGAAGAGGTCTGCAGCACCTTGTGGGTTCCCTCCCAGACTGGGGATTGAACTCATGCTGCAGTGGCTGTGGATGCTTCATAGTGCAGTGCTTAACCCCTTGGGCCACCAGGGAGGCCCCATGTACCTTATGTCTGTTGAGATCACACTGATGATTTCTAGATAATTTGATATCCCATGAGTTCCCCTTTCTAAATCATAAATGTTTTCTAACAAAAGTTTTGGGAAGCAAGGGAGATGGCATGGTGTCCTCATTTTATATATGTAATTAAACTGGTATCAAAGAGAGTAGGTGCCTGGCTTTGTGTCAAACATAAATGATTCTAGATCTATTAAAAGGGCATCTCTTCCCAGACCCTGCCAGCTTCCTGCCACAGAGGACCCTGTTATGAGGGAAGATGAAGAGCCAAGTCTTTCCCAGGCCTCAAATATTGCCATTAATCAGAGAGCATCACAGTCATTTTAACTTAACTCTATGTATATAATTTGCTTCATACTGATGGCATTTTAGGGACTTTCCTAAAAACAAACTCCTCTTTTACTCACTCACTTTTTTGAAGATGCAACCTAGTAAAGCAAAATTAGAATGCATGCAGATAACTCTATCTAGTCCAAAGATATACTAAATATCCTTGGAACATTTCTCAACTGATTGCACATTGACCAAATAGATTTAGGAAAAAATGAACTCTAAGACATCCCTTAGCTAGTTGGTATTATGGTTCAAAAATAAATTACTCCCTTGCATAAATCTCCTAAAATATAAACACAAACATTTATGCCACAACCCATTTATTTTTTATATTTAAAAAAATTCCCTTATCCCAGCCTTCAGTATTCTTGAGGGTGGTGCAAAAACTGAACACGGTGCTTTACAGAAATACTCTGGCCTAAGGTCAGCATAAAGACCAAGGTGTCCCTGTTTCATTTTCCTGGCCCAGATGCACTTCTTTCAAATATTAAGTTCAGCTTGTCCCTTGACATGATCATTGGACAGAGGAGCATGAATCTCTCATGACTTATCATCAAAACTTCAATGTCACAATATTAAATCATGGCAGCTTCTGCGGTAGACAAGGTATGGATAGGGAAAAGACGTAAGCTGTTTGCACTTAGAAAACTACTGCAGTGGGGTCTCCCTGGTGGCACAATGGGTTAAGCAATGCACTATGAAGCAGACTGCAACTACTGCAGCACTAGTTCGATTCCTGCTCCCAGCTGGGGAGGTGACCCACATAGAGCAGTAGGCCTCTCCTGCCTTGTCCACTATTCCCCTCAGCAGTTTATTTCAGTTTTTCTGCCTGTTCTGGTGAATCCTCTCACCACTACCCCCAAACACCTCTGGCTTGTACCCCAGTTCTTGTATGTATAAATAAATAAATCTTTTAAAAAAATAGAAAACTCCTGCAACATTACATATTTAGCAACTGTTCATGGAAAATGAAGTACTGCGGGGTGGGGGGCAGCAGCAAAAGTGGAAGACATGGCTATCACATTGCAGCCAGAAGGGACTCACAGTCCATGTTTATGCTGAATTTCAGGTCTCAACAAATCTTTAGATTTGTGCAGTCCAGGAAAGGCAATGCACATGTCAATAATTGGGGAGTCAATTAATATCAAATATAATAAATATGCAGATGAAAACTCCGACAAATGAAAACCCCGACATATAGGGAAAAAATTAAGTCTCAATGTAATTTTTTAAACGGTGATCCAAGACTGAATTTGTAGACATGTATAAGTAATGTTGCTTTTCCTTATCACTAAAAGAGTATCAGTGTTTATCTGCTAGACAGACCTATCTCAGTATTACTCTGCTTACCTACCTACTTGTATTATATTTCCCTTTAGAAAATTAGGTCATTTTCTTCCTTTCACACTCTCATCTGGCTCCCATAAGCCATGTTTGTAGATAATAGCATGAGTTCTAAAACTCGTATCATCACTTCTTATTTAATGACACAAATACTTGATTTTCTCCTGATACTTGGAGAGGAGATTTATCCTAACACTGACTTTGATTCTCAACAAAAGTCAACCCAGGCTCGTGTATAAAATATAAAAATCGTTTATAAAAGAGCAAGCTATCAAATCTACGAACTACTAGAACACACAGACATGTTTGGGTCAACGTACTCCTTGGCTACTGGAGTTGGGAAAAGCTGTGTTGTATAAAGGAATTCTGGAACAAGGAAAAAAAAAAAAGGAAATTCCAGCGCACTGAAATAAAGGAAATTTGGTCTTTTCCAAATGGTGCAGATTTTCCCCAAAATGCACACTTTAGAAATTTCATGTTCCTTAAATGTGAGACTGAACCTGTCCCGAGACAAGAGGCTAAGGTAAATGTTTTTAAAGTATCATGTGTTTTGTAAGGAAAGAAAGTGATGTGTGTTATTAGGACTTAATTTTGTCTTAAGAGATCATGTATGTTTAGATCCATACTCCAGTGACTTCCTGACATAATATCTATTATTCATCTACCCAGAGACAACTGGTAGAATGTCACATAAGCTAATCATTTAATAATAGAAGCATCTTTTGACAAACATCAAGTGTATGATGTGACTTCGCAGTATCCATAAAAAACATCTACATCATTCATCATTGTTCACCTCTATTAATGGGAAAGAAAAATAATATTTGTAAAAAAAAAAGAGGTCCAAACTTTATTTGAAAAATATAACTAGGATTATTGGTTTATTATTGTGAAGCAAAACAAACATATCATGTTTTAATGACATACCATGTTTTAATGACATGGGATATGAGCAGAGAAGTTCTACTCCAAAATTTACTCTTTCCCAGGCAATAAGTGCCAGCAGATAATAATCAAATTTCAGACAAAACCATATTTTCAGTTCACTTTTATAACTCTCTAGTGTTGTTCTGCCTTTCAATAATAGGTAATTGGAAAAGGCACTATGCATTTTACAAATGTTTTCCCTTGGATTTCTGAAAAGGTGACTTTTTCAGAAAATAAAAGCTAAAGCATTTCTAAGTCAGAGAAATCTCATATAATTAAAGCCTCCAGCTGCATGCATTTTTAATACTGCAGACAACATAGTAATTGACATATGTGATTCTGAATCACACTTCAGATTTAAAATTATGTTAGTCTGCTGAAATGTGTTTAAGTGCACTAACCAGATATACTTTCAGTAATTCGGCTTTTAATGACTATCCTTCACTTCAGAGCTACCTTTGATGTTAAAATAGTCTAAGAAATAATGTAATTTTCCCACATGCTGGTTGGGTTATAGTCAGATGTTTCTTAAATATTTCATGTAAGAACTCTCCCTGACCCCTACCACTGTGAAAATGTGAGGAGATTTTACTTATAATAATTTTATATCTTGTAGTTCACTAAATTAACTGGAATGATCAGGACCTCAACCAAAATGGATTGCTGAACCTAAAGTAAGATCAAAGCAATAAATCAAAAGGATATAGCAGATGTAAAAATACAAATTACAAGATTAAGTTCAGAATAATTAATATTTGCAAAATTGCACTGCAAAAGACCTTTGAAAGTATAAAGCCCATATAGTACATTAAAATCTAAAAATTTAAACAGGCCTCTGAGCCTGGTAAAGACTACCATTGCCTACTTTTTGCTGCAAAGCCAACAGTCAGGTTACCACAGAGCTTCATTAGCAATTAGAGAGCTATTTCCTAAGTTCCATTCCTCCAGTGCCTTAAACAAATTATTACCAGACTTGTTGGACATATACAATTATTCAAAAGCTTCTCAATCACCTTTTATCTGTCAAACAAGGTCACAATTTATGTTTTCTAAACAATTTAAGGAGAATAAATAAAAAGATGTGTTAAGAAAAATCAAAAGGGGTGTTATTTAATAACTTAAATTCAATATACATTCACCAACCACCCATTCCTAAGAGATTTTCAAATTGTTCATGATTTACAGAAAGAGGAAAATAAGGAGTTTCAATCAACCTTTGAATACTACTGAATTAGAGCATAAACAAATATAAAATGTGAAGAGCAAGATCATGGTCCAAAAAGAGTAAATGATCTTGTTTTTTGCATTATGTATCAGTTTATGTCCTATTTAGTAGCATTTAAAGGTACATTAAAACTCCTTGATTTGTGATGATTATTAACATGTCATTAATCAATCAAAATGGAGTGGAATCAAAAGAGAGACACAAAAACTATTTGACTTAAATTTGTGGCATATCACAGGATATCAATGGAAAACAATGATGTTTTTTAAGATGTTATTCAGGAAAGTAAAAGGAGATTGTGAAATATTTGTATATAAGCTCTAACAAGACTATAGCTTCTACACAAGAGGGGATCTTTACATTTCTGTATTTCCTAGAAAAAATAGCTATTGGTTTTGAAAAATATTTCATGAAGAAATTTAAAATGAATTTAGGTGCTCATTAATTATTCATATTATAGTATGGAAATTGGTAGCAGAAAGTACATTGGGTTACTCTGTCAGGACAGAAGATTGTTGGGAATTTATACGGATTTTCAAGAAACTCTAAAGCTAAAACAGTCTTACTTTAAAGAACAAAGTTGGAAGACTCCTTTTGTGATTTCAAAACTCACTGGAAAACTACAGAATTCAACAAAGTATGGGACCAAAGTATAGACAGAAATACAGAAAAATGGAAAATAAGAGAGAACCCACAAATAAACTCTGTGTGTAGACTCAAATAATTTCAAAAAGCGTTCCAAGACAACTACCTGGGCAAAGGACAATGATCTCAATTAATGGAACTGGGAAAGATCAACAACCACGTTCAAAATAATGAAGCTGGACCCTTACACTTATGCCACTTACAAAAAAGAGCCTTTAACACACCAAAGACCTAAAGGTAAGCACTAAACTATAACATTCTTAAACGAACAAATGAAGGAAATATTTCATAACATTGATTTTGGCAATGGAATCTCTGATAGGGCAGCAAAAGCACAGGAAACAAAAAGAAAAAATGGACAAAAGTGCATTTTTCATCATCAACAACATCAAAACTTAAAAATTATCAGTATCAAAGGACTCTAGCAGGAAATAAAAGGGTAACATGTCACAGGATAGGAGAAACTATTTGCAAATCATATATTAAGGGACATATATCTAGACTCTACAAACTGCTACAGCTCAACAAAAAGCCAAACAACTCAATTTAAGACTGGGCAAAAACTTGAAAAGATATTTCTGCAAGGAAGATAAACAGATGGTCAATAAGGACATGAAAAGATGCTCAGTATTACTAGTCATTAGGGATATGCAAATCAAAATAACCATGAGGTGCCACTTCACATCCCTGAGAGCAGCTATTATCAAAAACAACCAAAAGATAACAAATGTTAGCAAGAGTGTGAAGAAATCAGAACCCTTATATATTGCTAGTGGGAATGCAAAATAGTACAGCCACTATGGAAAACAGTATGTTAGCTTTTCAAAAAATGAAACAGAATTACCATATGATCCAGTAATTCCACTTCTAAATATGCACCTAAGGGCCTCCCTGATGGCCTAGGGGATAAATCTCAGTGACATCACCAGGAACGCCTACCACAATGACCTGAGTTTGATCACCTGCCAGGGACCTAACCCACAAAGCACAGCAGACCTCTCCTATCACGCCTACTGCTCCCCTTAGCAGTGTATTTTAGTAGACCTGCCTGTCCTCTACTCTACCTCTGATGAATCCTTTCACTGCCTGCACTCTGACCTGCATAGTTCTTCTATGCAAAAGTAAATAAAATCTTTTTAAAAACATGCATAGCCTAAGATTTGAAAGCAGAGAAAAAGATACTTGTATATCAATGTTCATGCAGCATTACCCACCAAATTTTGAAGCAATCCAAAAGTTCACTGACAGATAAATGTGTTGTATTTAAATGCAATAGAATAGTATTACACCTTTAAAAGAAAAGAATCTCTTATTATAACAGGAATGCACCTTAAAGACATTATGCTGTGTGAAAGAAGTCTGGCATTAAAATGATGAATACAGTAGGATTCCACATATATGAGGTAGTTAGTTTAGTCAAATTCAAAGAGACAGAAAGAGGAGTTGTGTTTAGCAGGGATGAGAATGAGTGGACTGTGGATAGGTATTGTTAATGAGTACAGTGAACCCATGGAGTGCATATTTAGAAGTGGAATTGCTGGATTATACAGTAATTCTGTTTAATGGGTACACCAAGTAGGATTCAGTGAAGATGGATTTTGATAATGTTTGTATAACAATGTGAACACACTTAGCATTGCTGAACTGTGTGGGCAAAAATGGATCAAGTGGGAATTTAATGTAGTACACTTCCCATCATAAAACAAAAGGAGGTAAAATATCTAATGTGGAATGAAAACTGCGATGTAGTCACATCATACTCCTCAGACAGCCCTACAAGGAGTTTGAGACTTTGGATGTCCCTTCAGAATTGAACTATCCAGGGTAAACAGAGAAGGCTAGGTGACTTTAGATCACCCACACCTCGAAGATTTTGGAGAGAAGCTGCTTCAAGAAAATGGAACAGATCTGGATGAGAATACTCTACAAGGCTTCAAAGGAGACACAAACTGAAAGTAATTAGTCACGATGCTCCTTCACTCCTCATTGATTCTCCCTTACCCCACACAGTAGGAACATTCTAGAAGTATGATAGCAATAACTCCTGTCTAACAAGAGAGCGCATCCATAACAATAACCTTTTTTGAACCCATTCTGATCTCTCATTCCTCTTTTCTCATCACACCCAGAATTCAGCTCTTATCAGATTCCCCTAGCAATGATTGTTACGTTATTGATTAAATTGGGCAGCCTCTTCAGTCCTAACATAAATTACTTCCCAGTAATTTATGAATTAATAACACTTGTAAAACTTGCAATGACATTGTAATCTTTACCTATCTCTTCACTGTCTTTCTAAAAAACATTCCTGATTACTGATTAACCTCCACTAACTGAAGACTGAACGCTGTTTGAGACAGTAAAAGGGGAGCAACATTTTTCAGAGTTTTATCTGGTGTTTTACACCAAATATATTTTCCTAAATAACTGTGAAGGAAATTTTATCTCATCCCATAGAAGAGGAACCTGAGGCTCAGAGAAGTTAATTGATATGAAGAGTGTAAATAGCTAGAAAGGAGCACAAGATTAATTTGGCTACAAAATCTTCCCCAACTCTTTCTTATTAATACTATCAATAAATATTTCCATTTGTTGAACACCTTTGCGATCTACAATGTGAAAGTTATTTTCTATTTTAAATTAAACACAACCATAGAAATAAGGAAACCCTTAGAAAATAATGAAAAGTAATGTTATAAGGAAGGGAAAGTTATTTCTGTGTCATAAACAAACAACTGAAAACTCACAAGCTACCAGGTCCACCATCCCAAGTTACTGTTTTAAAAAAGTGAAGGATCCGGGGCTTCCCTAGTGGCATAAGGAGTTAAGTCTCAGCAGTAGGACACTATCCACAGTCACTGCAGCACGAGTTTGATCCCAGGCCAGGGAGGTGTCCCACAGGGCGCAGCAGACCTCTCCTGTCCTGCCCACTGCTCTCCTCAGCAGTGTGTTTCAGTCAATCCACCTGTTCTGCTCCCCACTCTGTCTCTGGTGAATCCTCTCACCGTCCCCTCCTCTGGCCTGTAACCCAGCTCTTGTATAAATAAGTGAATCTTAAAAAAAAAAAAGTGAATATCCAGCAAGAATCTCTTTTAGAATCCTTAGGAATGTACAAAACATCAAATACAGTCTGTATATAGACATATCTTACATGTATGTCCATATATGCATGATACCTATGCAATCATTCAGGCACAAAGCACTCCTCTTGTGGAGAGTATCAAATTCATTAGAAGTATTTCAGCTTCAGTCACAGTAGAACACTGGGAAATAGAATAACTACAATAGTTGGCAAAATTGAATATTTTATTCTCCAAAATAGTTGAAATATGTCATCTTCTATTCAATATGAAATAAATAATATGTGATGTTTAGGAATCAATGTGTCATATTAGGTATTCTAGACTGGTTTCTGGCTACTTGGGATAAAATCGGAATGACCTTTAGGGTTTACTAGCTGTATTTTTTTATCTTCAAAAGTCCCTAAGGTTTAGGGATAAAATGAAATTTTATTACTGTTTTAATAAGGTGTGAATGATTTAAATTAGCGAGTTCAAATCACTTTACTATGCAAGTCCAGAGACAACATTTAATCACCTGTAGTTAACAGTATAATCAAACGTATCAAGCTATTATGCTTAGCGTCCCCAGAGGTGAAGAAGAACATAAACTGATCAATAAATTTCAGAATTAATAGATGGTCCAGGGCATCTGTGTATGTGTCCAAAAGACACGCAACCCCCAGTGCTGTATTAATTTGCAAAAACCTAAACAATCAACAAAACTGAAAATCTACTCAACTTACCTAAAAATAGTAGTTATGCCAACACAGTATTTCAGGAAATCTTCATTGATTTCAGTGTATGGGGTCAAAGCTTTAGAAAAACTTTAGAATTGAGTTGGATCTATTAAAAGATGATAATGTGCTAAACTCACTATTAGTTTAGAAATATATGAACTAGAATTTCTATTTCCTAAAGCTCAAGTTTAACTGCAAAATAGTTTAGTGTTATGAAATTCTTCCTACCATGCGCCCAGTAAGACTTACCTGCAGAATCATGTTTTATTTTATTTGCAAATATTTATTTGATAACGAGCAGTGACTGCTGGAAATTAAATTTACTCCTTTTCAATCTTATACATAGACAGGCTGGAAGCAGATGTGATGAAGCAACATAATCAGTGAAGTTAGTCAGTAAGAATGCACAATATTGAACTTATAACACTTTCTTTTTAAAACTTAGTAAAAAATTTAAAAAATTTTAAAAACTAAATACTTATTTATTTATTCATACAAGAACTGGGGTGTAGGCCATAGGTACAGGGGGAGAAGAGGATTCACCAGAGACAGTGGGGGACAGAACAGGCAGATTGACTGAAATACACTGCTGAGGGGAGCAGCGGACGAGACAGGGCAGATCTTCTGTGCCAAGTAGGTCATCTCCCTGGCTGGAGATCGAACTCACACTGCAGTGGCCAAAGATAGCTTCATAGTGCTGAGCCTTAACCCCTTGTACCACCAGGGAGGGCCCAGAACATATAACACTTTGAAAGGTATTTTAGTTTTACTGAGGTAACACTGGTTTATATCACTATATTATTTAAGACTACAGATTCACACCTTTCAAATTTGTGTTATCACCACACCCTCTAGTTGCAGTAATAGTTTCTTATCTATATAATTATACCTCAATTATTTTAAAGACACTGATAATAAGAGCAACAAAAATTCTAAGTAGAATACTGATGATACAGTTGTAGATTTTTTGCAACGGAAAAACCCTTAAGTGACCTTAATGTTTTGATTTGTGTCTTGTTTTTTAATAACATGACTTCTACTATACTGCAGAAATAATACCAGCCAGAATAGCAATCAAACAGAATGAATACATCCCTTCCCACTGAAGAATGAAGCTGGATATTACCATTATAGAAATAATCTGTATTATAAAGACTTGTTTGTATTTCATTTGTTCACTGAAAATATGAACCTTTTCCAAATCTGTTTTTCCTCAAAAAAAAAAAAATCAGTCCAAGTAGTATTCAAAACCTTGCTATGCTTTCTTTGTATTTTTTTAAAGATTTATTTATTTATGCATACAAGAACTAGGGCACAGCCAGGGGGTGAGAGGATTCACCGTAGACAGAGTGGGGAACAAAAAAGGCAAATTGACTGAAATATACTGCTGAGGGGAGCAGTGGGCAAGACAGGAGAGGTGTGCTGTGCCATATGGGTCACCTCCCTGGCCACCAGGGATCGAACTTGTGCTGCAGTGACTGTGGATGCTTCCCAGTGCGGTGCTTAACCCCTTGCACCACCAGGGAGGCGCATGTTTTCTTTGTATTACAGATGCAAATGTTTCGGCTGCTATTTATTTCAATAGTAATGGAAACTTAAAGTGAATTACCCTGCAATGGAAAACTAAGCTATACACATATACATTATATATGTCTATTTGACTTTATAGCAAAAACGTATAAATGTGACTAATGCTCCTGACAAGAAAGGAAGGGCATGTGTAAAGGACCTTGACAGAAAGTAGGACATGCACCTGCTCCTTCTTGCTGCATTTGTACAGCACCACCAAGCAATAGACAAGCTATTAAAACTTTATTGTTTTGGGATATAAGCCTATTATACTCTGCAAATGAAGACACTGACATTTTGCTATATTGGTTGGAAAGATTAACAGTTCACAAAAAACAGTACCTACTTTGCCAAATTAAATATATACGAACGTGAAGTTTTTACATTCAATGTGCCCTCCGCCGTAACGGCACACACAGTGTCATTTACATGGCCTCAGTGGCTCTGTTAATAATGTAGTGTCTTGCCAGTTTTGGAAATGCAATTTAAGTCTTCGCTATTTTGTAATAAAACATGGCAGGATGCGTTTTCCTAAAACATTAATAAGTATGTATGGTGTTGGTGAAACAGTGGAGCAGAAAATTTTAGAAGTTGATTTTTATTTTGTTGTCTCTCATGCCATGGCACACCTTAGTATATTAAGGAGCAAAACAGTCAAAACATTTAGATCATGTGTATTTAAAGTTCAATACATTGTATTTTTTAATCCACTGGATCCTGAGAATTTTCGCTACTCCTATTCAAAATCCACAATTTCATTTTAGTTATACATTTCCCTTTATTTAAAAAAAAAAAAGGTGTCTTCTCTTTATGATTAAAGATTCCATTGTGGAGAGTGACTTGTTTGCACTTCATTATCTTCATAGGTAAACTATTGCTATCAATACCAAACCAACAGACTTGTAGTAAGGATTAAGTCAATAGCGTATTTTACAAGATGTGGCATAATGTCTAGGATTTAGGAGGATAAAACATGTTCAGTAATAATGCTAATGATAGTAGCATCTGTACTATATGCTCAAAGTATTTAAAAAACATTACGTGGGGCCTGGCTGCTAGCACTGCCACCACTGGTTCTGGCCTGAGTTCCCCCTGCCAGGGAGCGGACCCACATGGCTCAGCAGATCCCCTGCCTCGCCCGCTGCTCCCCTCAGCAGTGTATTTCAGTCAGTCTGCCTGTTCTGCTCCCTACTCTGTCTCTGATGAATCCTCTCACCACCAACCCCCAGCCTCTGGTCTACACCCCTCTTCTATGCATAAATAAATGAATCTTTATAATATAAAAGATGACCTTAGAGAATGAGAACCTTTTTCTAGACCCTGGAACATACACATGCACTTGCCCACCCAGTTTCTCGTGTACATGTGATGACACTCTCATTCTAACCAAGCTCATTGCTTTCTCTCCTTAAAGACAAAATTCAGCTGCATGTTTCATTTTCTCTGCAAGAAAGGCCTAATATCCCTAAAGGTGTGTCCTGTCTACCTTGATGAACATCACTGAGCATGATGAAATCAGGTTTCCTGTCTCCCTGGTAACAGAACCACACATCCGGGCAGGAGCTGGGAGGAGACCTGGGTGAGTATTAGCCATACATCCTATTTGTATTCAGGAATTTGGCTTCGTTTTTAAATACAGGCATGAATTTAGCCCCGTGCTGACTTGCTCATTTGTATCAAAGGTCACATTTGTGAATTTATCAACACAATGATGTGTTGCAGTAAAACTTTGTAGTTGGTGTGTTAAGAGACATGATGTTGACAAGCTTAAATGTGTTACTCATACAGGTGACGAAGGAAATTAGCTGACTTGGTAAAAAATAGTTGACCCCTTCATTTCTCACAACTGCTAATGAGAACAGGCTCAAAAATGAAAATGTTGAAAGAGAAGGAAGATGACCGTGGATATCACTGAAGGAACCTTCCTGTCACCTCCCAGGCTGCCGCCAGATCCTTTCACAGAGCTGACAAATTCCTAAACTTACCCAAAAAAAGACAATGTGCTGATGGTTCAAGCCCTGCTATCTGGCATCTTACATTTTCTATTCATGACTTTTCATAAATACCCCTAAGTAAATATAATATTTTTTTCTTTCTTTAAAGGGCAGAGGAGACAGGCAATGTAAAAGTACAGAAAGTTAAACCCTGCTATTTAACCATTGGAACTATTAGGACAAGTATTAGAATTCTTTTGTTTGATGGCTTAAAAGTCTGACTCCAATCTGGATACTGGAGCGTTAACAATCAAATAGTCACACCAACATCACAAAGTCCTCAGAATAGAGAACATGTACAAAAACTAAAACAAGCTTTTTTTTTTTTCTACCAATGCATTATAATAGCAATTATTCCCAATGGTCATTATTTCATGACAAATATTGTTAAAATATAGCTGATGAATCGCAAATGTCTAAGTTTAAAAATGAGAAAACTAATAGAAAATGTCAGATTATAAATGCAAATACCTCTTCAAAATGCACTAAAAGGTGACTCCTTACTGAAGATCTTTATTTTAGAAGTAATCTACTTCACGTCAGTGTATTATCATATAGCATTAAAATGACTGTAAAATGAAGAAATTCTCTATGTTAGAGAACTTATAAATAAACATCTTTCTAAACAAAAATATGTTTCAGCACTTTTCAAATAACCTTTTAAGCTTAATGTTTTTTACCTCCCTTATTACATAAAGAAAGTTAACTAATATGTTTACATTTTTAAAAGATTCTGCCATTTCATTTTAATTTTTACATGCAATATGGTAGCATTATTTTTGAAAAACATTCTAGAACTGAATCACTTTGATAGTTGCAACTTTCCCTCAGGACAGGCTAAAGTTTCTCAGAAATATTGTCTCCATCTCAGTTTCTCTAGAGTGAATAAGGTACAGTAGGTATTTTTTTCTTTGGGCTTGATTGTTCCTGCTGCTGTTAGTCTTTCTTTCCACCCCTTAGCAGTCCTCACGCTACTCCTACAGAATCTGAGGTGGATGCCCTTTTCTGCTTTTTATGAATTACTTTTCTCTGCAAATAAGATCATAGGTCCTACAAACACAATGCCTCATCCAAGCTTGTGCAGCCCCTGCAGTGAAGTATCAGTTTTATCTCCCAGATCAGTAGGATAAATATGAATAGAACAAGCTGTGCATTTTCTGAGTAACAATGCTAGACAGCTTTCTGTTGCCAGTCGTTTTCTGTTCAAAGTCTTTTTTGTCCTCCTGTCTTGTCATCAGTGACTTAATATTCCACCTCAAAATTCAAAACTACACAACTAAAAACCACTTTACAATGCAAATTATATCTATTAGCAATGAGTGTGAAGTCCTCACTGGAAATCACCAGTCAGCCCCTCCTTAGTTTCATCTGTAATGTAACAATAAAATACAGATGTTTGACTGCACTGTTTCACATGAAGCACTCCACTGCCATTATTTAGATAAAAATATCTAGAATGTCATAAAGATTCTAATAGTTCAGATTTGCTTTACACACTGTTCATATTTTTCAATTGCTAGACATACTCATAACTATAATGGCATCAATATTATATTTGCCACTTTCCAAAATCGTATGAATTTGGGATCATGAATAAATAATTATGATTTAAGTTGTTGTGACAATCACAACTGGTAAATTAGAAGTTTTGATGCAGGCTCCAGTGGACATAAACGCGTTATCCATGTGAATTCTGGGTCTATAACAGTGTAGTTTTCAAAGCAGCCAGAAACACCAGCACCTTAGAGAGGAAGGAGATTGAAAGATTCCCTTGCAGAGAATTGCTGATGCTATGAGATCAAACACTCCGTGCCACATGCGGACAACTGAAGAGATACCGCCTCCTGAAACCTGCAGAGAGAGAGGTGACTCAGAAGGACTCGATTTGTATTTCATGGCAACTGGAAGGTGAGACGGACACTTGCCTTGATGTCTACCGAGAAAGTTGAAAAGGTGTGGGAGTGGTTCTGCCATAGTTCCTTGGTCATGCGTTTAGCTTTCACTGCTAGATTTTAATCAAAGGAGATGATAGGTGAGCAGCCTTCATAGACCAGATACAATGTCATATGGAACAAAGTAAAGAAGTAGCCTAAAGTCAGTGCGATTCTTATTTAAGGGTATCGTCGGTGTGCATATTAAAACCCAAGCCAAAAGTTTTCAGTGAAGGGGAATTAAGGTCTTTTGGGAGAAGGGTGCTCATGATGATGTCAGAGCAGAAAATTTAAGCTGAGGATTCCGACAGACATCTTGAGGACTTAGAGAAGACTACTATCTCATACAAGTCAGATGTACAATCTGCCAGATGCAGGGACGGCAAAAGCATTGTCGAAAGATGGCAATAAAGTAAGAGCTTTGTTGTAAAACTCTACCCCATTACCACTACCTCTCTGTATTCCAGCTCAGGAAGCTTTGGGAGAAAGGAAATGGAAAAGTAGCCAGTTATTCCTGTTCCCAGACAGCAGGCAACATACCAATAGTCACCATGGTGATTTAAATCAGAATCAAAGTTATGAATATTATAAAGCACCAGGCATCTTAATTGCTGATTACATATTGTGTTTTGTGATTTGAAGTTACCACAGGAAACCCCAAGACTAAAAGAAGAGTCAAATAATCTTTGCAGTCAACATAACTGTCATTTAATGGCAGAAGAGTAGCATTCCTCGCTTAGTAATGCTACCGGAATAGTAGGGATAAATAACAAGCAGGCATATTAAAACAATCTCAAGCCATATCTTGGTTCCACATCTCAGAACCATTCACATGAATATATTATTTTTCTACTCATAGGGGAGAATATATTTCCAACATTGCATCAACTTACCCCAGAAAGACAAAAAGTAAAGTAGGAAAGAAAACACTTAAAGAAGATTTTCTTTTTCATGCTGCCCTTCTCAGTATCACCATCTGGCAGTTATTCTGTGACAATTACTATAGAAACAAGTGGCCCTCATCGCAGCACTCACTGAAACACAATAGATATTCAGAAGAAAGAAATCTCCAATCACATGCAATGCAGATGTCAGAAACGTAAAATGGTGGCATAGACTTTGCTTTTTTTCTCAAAGTTTCACAAGGGAAAAAACAGTTTTGATCACCCTCTGCTCCTGTGTACAAGGATGACCCTAAGTGGGGCATCTGTATTTCAGCAGGGTCGATGTTTTTAACAGCTAATTCTTTGCTGTGTGGCGTTGTGTACACTACAAGATGCTTAGCAGCATCCTTTGCCTTTTTCTTTTAGATTCTAGCACCTCTCCCCAGTTGACAGCTGAAAATATCTCGAGATATTGCCAAGTAGCCTCTGGGCCATCAGAATGCCCCTTTGCCCCACCGCCATGAGCACCTCTGGTTCAAAAAGATCAGGTTGCTCGCAAAAATCCCGGTTTACAACCCAAACCCAACACACTCCCCTTTCATGTAGCATGTTCTGAGGTTCACAGGGATTCCATATAAAATTATATCCTTTAGTAAATTTCATCTGGCAAGGATCGATGGATTAGCAGAATGTTAAAAATGAGAATTTGATTCCCTGTGACAATCAGGATTTTTCAAAGATAAGCCTTTCTACTACTATCAAAATGGGTCATGAAATTTAGATAGTACAGAATTACTTTCATAAGTTTGTATTTTATCAAAAATTCAGTAAGACTGTATCTCTATTCCATGTGTA
Organism: Galemys pyrenaicus; assembly: GCA_019455555.1. Lineage (NCBI taxonomy): Eukaryota > Metazoa > Chordata > Mammalia > Eulipotyphla > Talpidae > Galemys > Galemys pyrenaicus. Next base: position 6,248,862 of record JAGFMF010012288.1, on the reverse strand, counting down.
ATGTCACCCAAAGAACAAGAAAGTGATGCTAACTCTAGCACAGGTCTAGAGAGAGCAAGTCTCTACTACCACCCATTCACTTGAATAACACTATGAAGGGCACAGTCTCTATGGCAATGCATGTCTTTTTATTTGTTTATTTATTTATGCACATAAGAGCTGAGGTACAGGCCAGAGTCACAGGAGGTGAGAGGATTCACAGAGACAGAACGAGGAGAAGAACAGGCAGCTCAACCGAAATACACTGCTGAGGGGAGCAGCAGGAGGTAGGAGAGGTCTGCTGTACCATGTGGATCCCCTCCCTGGCCAGGGATCAAACTCACAGTGCTTGCAACAGATGCTTCACAGTGTGGCACTCAACCAGCTGTGCCACCAGGGAGGACCAATGCATGTCTTTTATATACAGCCTTTACAAAATGATCTCTTACGAGATTTTACTGCTTTGTGGGAAAAAACATTTTAGATCGCTAAATATTGAAAACCCCAGTTGAATTCTGAAGAGAAAATGGTTTCAATATATTTTGATTCAAACTGGAAAAACATAAGATTTTTTTATGACCTGGAAGTGATATTCAGATTTATATATTTTATCACGTGCTAAACATAATTGAGTATATGCCTTTAAAAGTAACTTACATGTAGAATCCCATGAGTCTTTTGAAATGAAAAATCATCGAAATGAAAATTATCAGTGTCCCTCCTCCATTACGAACCTGTTCTGGAGGATATTTTTGTTTCTGTCATCATAGAAATGATTACTCTTTAAATAAGGATGAAAAGAGTTAACCAAGAGGACAAAATGGCTATAGCTCTAATAATATCCCCTGATGATGCCAATCCACTTCTAATCAAGACACAGTCACTATTACATTTTGATAGATTATTTATAATAGAAGAGAAATATAAAATATTTAGTGAGAAATATTTTAAAAGATCCTGTTGTATTGAAAAAATTGATCATTTTAATCAAGGGAAGAACATGCAATAAAACTTCCTTTATTTAAAATGCATATTTTCTTCTCCAAACTCTTTTCTCTGAAATGATATCATGTGAATTCATACATCAAATCAATGAATTGTCATTTTATAGTTAGGGTGTGTACTTGTGTATTTCTCCATCCTTAACTCATACCCTCCATAAGAGTAAGAATTCATAATTATGGGTATGTGTATATTTTCTCTGAATGAGAAACAATGAAAGGGAATATAACAAAAGGAAATATGTGAAGTGATACCTTCATGGCCATTAAAATTTTGACCCATGGCATTCTGTGAGCAATTAAGTTATCACCAAATTGTGGTTACATATAAATCTTTATATACAAAATTGTAGAATGTCTTCCTTTGAATATATGTCTATTCAGATTGTACAAATTTTAATTAAGTCTTTGTTGGGGGTTGTTAATTTGCATGAATTCTTTTTATATTTTTGCTATCAAACCCTTGTAGAAGGCAAGATTTGTCAATATTTTCTCCCTGATGGTGGGCATGGTATAAAATATCTGTAGATGTTTGAATCCATAAAGCCTAAAGCACATACAGTATTATAAACCAACATCTCAAATAATTGAGAGGAAAAAAGGGTAGACTTCCTTTCATTATGATGATGAAACCATGAAAATTTTACTTTGATACAGGTTTATTTTGCTTTTGTTTCCCTGGTTGTTAGAGACTTTTGGTACCAACCATAATAAAGTATATTTAAATGTCTAATTATAATGCCAAGCACCTGAAACTGCCATCTTTTAATCAATAATCTTTAATAAAATATAAAAGTATAGAATTTTCAAATTCCTAATCTCTGCTTCTATTATGCAGATATAAAAATTGTTCTTAAGGCCTTTAAGTGATATTAATAAGGTCCTAGTAGAAGTCAGTGTTTTTATAGGACTAGAAGGAAGTTAATGCTGAGGACTCTGAATGATATGATCACACAGTAGCTTAATATCATATTTTGAATGGAGAGGGGGAATATTCCATGCCATTTTAATAAAAATATTGAAAATAAGCAGCACGCTATGCATTAAAGTACAGGAATATATCTAGGGAACATTAGAACATTCCAGGGTTTATTTATTCATAAGTCTCTCAACAAAGTAACAATGTCCTGTATTTTTTAATTTTGATAGCAATTCCAGTTGCTATAAAACTCACTGAAATATCCTATATTCAAACAAATGAAGAGCCAAAAAATATACAGTAACCAAAAGTAAACTCCTTCAGACATTTATTTTTGTTGTGGCATACCTCAGTGCACAGGGGATCAGTGTCAATTAATGGAGAAATCATTTAAGTAGCAATATAGCTAATACAGTAGTAAGGAGTGAAATAAAAGAGAAAATACTCCCGTGCAAAACACTGTCATGACAATGCAACAAAAGGACAATAGAATAAGCCAAACTCATTAAGCTCATACAGAATTGTGTCACTAGACAAAGACATTGTTACAGATAAAAATTCAGGCTTAAATTAGACAATCGCCATTCACCCCAGTGACAAGGCTTAAAGCTTATTTAATAAATTGCCAATGAAATATTTATAAATGGATACAAATTCTAATTAACCAGGAGTCATATTACAAAAGGAAACTAATAACAAGTTTCCTAACCCACACTTTCCATTCAATGCTTAAAAAAAAAAAAATCATATAGAGCTCATTTTTATTTGGAGGGAAATACAATAGATATTCAATATAATAGACATAATGTAATGAGGAAATGAGCCGTGGCCTTTTTCTTTCATCAAAATAATTTATATTATTATTTTAGACTTACTGATACCACATTCAAAATCACTTAATTGCTGTCTTCAGGACATGCTGTATCAGGAACCAGATGGTTTTAGAGACTGAATGGAATTGGGAGAGATGATACAGCTTTTCACAATAATCTTCCTGGTTAATGATGGCTAGTTCACAACAAACAAAATATGCCCCATTAAATTTCAATACAGTGTTTCCCAAGATGGAATGAACAAGAATATACGGAAAGAAAGAAAAAAAATGAACACTATGAGGGAAGTTCTGTTCTTTTTTCTAGTAAAAGCTACCCTCACATTAGCAACACTCAGATTGAACATAAATGTAACTAGACAAGGGTAAACGTTTTCATTCCCTCAATCAGAAGAGGCACTCTTATCTGGCAGGATGACTCCAGAGGCACCGGGAAAGCGCAGCGTGCTTCCTTCCCAGTGGGCTCAGCACCACTGAAAGTGTCTCCACAGACCCAACTGAATACAACCCCAAACAGGTTTTGCTAATGCTGACCCATCAGCCAGTAGGGCTCATTCATGTGTCTCCCTAGCCCAGAAATCCCTGGTCTCTTCCACTTACTCCATGTTGCAGGGAAATTAATGAAAGCAGTTTTACTGTAAAGACAATGTGCAACAGATCCAGTGATAATTAGCAAAGAAATGTAATTGTGATGTGAGTAGATTCTCATATTTAGATTATCCAGAGAAAATCTCTCAGGGGAGGGGATTGTTTTATAAGAAATCTGAACAAAGAGAACAAGAGAGATAGAACTATCTAGAGGGAAAACAATCTTGAAAGGCACAGAGCCCTGCAGTCTGAGATTATTTAAAATGATTAAGCAAACCTCAGTGTGGCTGTAGTGCAATGAGCAAGGGAAAGGGAGGTAGAAGGAATTAGAGAGGCAGCAGGAATTGGAAGAGAGAAATTTTATGAGCCAATCATAGATGAGTCACATAAATCATTGTGAAGAATTTGGATGATCTTTTCCACGTCAGAGGAAGCCACTGGAAGATATAAAGGAAAGGAACAGCAATATTGCGTCTCTTGCACAAGGGGATCTCTAGGATCTGGATGGAAAATAGGTATTATGAGAGGCAGGTTTGAGTCAGATTAGTCAGAGGTTTGCAAAAGTCCGATGACACATGGTGATGGATTGGGTTATTGGTAGACATGGTGAGCCTTGGAATCTGGATACATTTTGAACAGCGGCAAGAAGATTTATTACTGGGATAATTTAAGGAATTTGTGAAAAGTCCTTTATCTAGAAAGTCTCAGACAGAAGTGAAACCTACTTCTCTCTGAACTACAGGGCATGTTCTTGCAACTGCTCAATGGTTTCTAACCCAAGAGATCATCGTAACCACAGAGCAATACTCATAGACTTACAGAATTAGAAAGAAGATCTGGAAATTATCATCTCAGGTGTTCAAGCAGGTTTGCAAACCACCTCTTACACCATGCAGCAATTGATAGATGCATGTGAATTGAAGAAACAGCCCTAACCACCACAGGAAATGACTGCATGGGACATGTGCAGAGAATAGTTGTGTGAGTATTCACCAAAGGGAAATATAAGCAGAACTCTGAAACTCAAATCCTAGTTGTAGAATGAGAAACGGATCCAAAAGGGTAGATTTCAATGAAGGAAATTAATTCTAAAACATTAAATTCACTAAGTCTGGGACACAGGAGAGAAGAATGGATGTAGGCAAAGCACATTTGTTTAAAGAAACAGCTCTGGTATGCATAAATATATGAAAATAAATCTGTTTTAAAAAAGAGAGAGAACAGGTATCGAAACAGGCTTAAATCACTTGGACTCAATTACCTCTGAAAAAGGAAAAATGAGGTTAGTTGTTGAGAAAGCAGATGATGCTGAAAGTTTGGGGCAAAACCTTGAGAAAATAGTTTTGGAGTCTATCATTGCCTCTTGAATGCTGTTTGCTTGGCTTCTGTGACACAAAATCAGCAAATGACAAGAAACAAAAGCACCCAGGGAAAATTCAGAGAGTATATTGTGGTATATAAAGTAAAGAATAAATTACATAGTAATCTAGCCAGCTGTGTGATTTTGTCTATTTTACTCAGCAACCTGGCACAGGAAGGAAGAAAGAGTAATGAGGATTAATCCAAGTTTAAGGATTTGTGGGTTAGAAATGAAACTTTCCAGGTCAGAACAAATATTTGGTTTAAGAGCTGTGTGAGTTTAAACAATTTATTTAACTTTGTGAATCCCAATGTTCTCATTTGCACAATTGAGATAAATCTTAACTCATTATGCGGTAAGGATGAAATTAGATAAACCAAATTGATTATTGTCTGATTAATGGTAGATGGGCTAGAACTGATAACCATTTTTACTATTCTAACTGCAATGAGAGTGTGGTCTGAAGTGGAATAAAGATTAATTATCAGAATTCAGAAGGCTAAGAATTATGAGGATAGATTTTTGAAATGTTCATGTGTGGAATCCTTGATATATCAAGAATAATGGCAAGGGACCTCATTAGTTAACCTAGAAAACTGACAAGAAAAAAGCAAACCATTTTTATCATGCCAACCTGTTGAGGCCTCTGTACAACATAACCCTGTACTACCTGATTCTATTCACAGCTCTGACTTCGAGTCTCCTGGCATTTCTCTGGATGTATGTTTTCCATGCGAGTAAAACCTCGTCCATCTGGTATAGCAGACAGGGCAGGTTCTGAGAGAATACTGCTTTTCTGTTTGGCCTCCTGTGTCTAGATTTCCTTACCTGCTTCCTGTCCACTCAACTTTCCGCATTTCCAACATGGCTCTCAGCTCTATACTTTACGAAAATGGCTCCTTACAGAAGTTATTCTGCAGTGAACCCACGTGACCAATTTGAGGTCTCATCTCTGGCCTTTCCACATCATACAGGCCCATCACTTCTGAAATCCTCATTTGGCTTCTACCAGACCACTCCCTTCCGGCGCCCCACCAACTGTTCCAACCACACAAACTGTCAAATTCAAATATTACAAGTTCAGCCACCACTAAGTGATTATCAGCCTACCCTGGACTCAAGTATTTACCAGAAATAAGTAACTCCCACTGTACAGCAGAAATCCAAGCTCCATAGGCACAAAATCCACATACAAATCTAAAATTTCCTCATTGTTATGCAGGTAACTCTCACTTTGTACATCCTTATAGCCTTCCAGAAACCTGAACACAAGCTTGCTTCCTTTTATAAGAAATATATGCACTGCTTTCCCCTCTCCCTGGAACACGGGTCCTTGGTAGCACCAATCAGTTTTAATTGTATGGAAATCAGGTTTACGATTTGCTATTCTCTCTACTACACACAACATCTCTCCATATACACAACAAACACAACACCCCATACCACACATAAACCCCCATCCACCCAACATAATCTCACACACACACATCACACCACACACAAAACCCCTAATCCTCCCACACACCACACAAACCTCCCCTACACATAAACACCATACACAACAAGCCCTATACACACCCACCATCCTATAAACTCGTGCTCCCCACACACACAGCTCTGAAGGAGTCATAAGCCAAGCAACACAGGTGTAGTGTTTCCCACTCATTTTCTAGCACATAATTCCACTGGCACTTGGTAGAAAAAACAAAATGTGAAAGACTGAGTACATGAACTACCAGCACCCTTTCGAAGCATGGGAAGTAGATGCATAATTATGTGCAAATGAACTTGAATTGGTCAATAAGACAAAGATCCAAAATATTTGTTATTGGGATATTTTGTATTGCAGTACTGTTGGCAGACAATACCATGTATGATTCAGAATGACGAGTTCATGCCTCTTCAGATGCATGTTAGCACACTACTCCCATGCCAAGGGGCCGGCCATTCTCCATCACCATCTACCGAGCCCCCTCCCAAATTTGTTCTGGTTTATCTTTATCTGTTTTTTTGTTGTTGTTGTTGTTGTTTGTTTCTCTATACCCCATGAGTTAAATCATCTAGCATTTGTCATTCTCCTTCTGATATTTTACTCAGAATAAGCCTTTCCATCTCTCTGTCACAAAAATATTTTAACTTGTTTTGTAAATGGCTTTGAACTATATGTCACTTTTTTTTTAATTTACCACATCTTCAACTTTTTTTTTTTTAATATTCTGATCCAGAAAGTAAACTGCTTAGGATGCGAAATGCCCAAGATCAGTAGAATATTTGATCACAGTAACTACATTAAATATGTTTTGAAAATAAAATTTAAGAGTAATGCCCAACTCAAAGAAGAAAACAGTTGGTTTCACGGAAACAGTCAAGGAGATCACCTACAAAGATGGGTTTATCTTTCTAAATCGCAGACATGCATGAAGTGTTTTATTATAACCCACTCTACCATTTGCTTTTATGCTTTAATAATAGAATTATTCTGCAGCCATTTAAAAGTCATTTTGTTACTAGGTAGCACTTTGGCAAAAGCAATGATACTGCCCTTAAATTACTTATAGGCTACAAACTACCAATAAATCAGTTGTTGTTGGAAAGTTTTACTATAGCTTAATAGTTTCATTCAATAAGCACAGTAGTTAAATGAATATGAACATATCCCAAATAGTTTGTACTTTCTAACTATTTCAAAGAAGACTTAAAAAAAGACTTACTGTAAGTTAAATTTTCTGAGATAAAAATATTTTTTCTAAAATAACATTCATATTCTTGCCACAGAGAGACACGGTTAAGCTGTCAGTCACTGGCCACTGTCTAACTAAAATTACATGTGATAAAATTTCATATTGTAATTTCATGGTTCTTCTTGAACAAAGAAAATCTGATTGATTGCAATCATTTACACAGCCAGAGAAGAGAAGGATATAAAAAAAAAATCAAATATATCATTTTAGGCTTCTATCTACAAAGCTTTGTGAAGTGAACTAAAATGAGAAATACTGCACTTTTCTGGATTGCATAAAGCAGCTGTGAATCCAGATTCCACATTTCATCTTTCATTTTGATGTACATTCTTTTGATCCCCGAAAAGAAATATATTTATAATTTCCAAAAGAACTGCCTCAGAGGTAAGTGGTATCCAAATATTGTTCTGCAGAGATAAAAAATACACAATGTCAGTGGTATTTGGTGAGGGATTGATGATGTCTTTCACAAGAATATAGAGACATCGTTCCTATAAAACTTGTAACATTATGGTTTAGGGACTATTTAACCTTTAACACAAATCATTTTTATTTACCCACTGGAATTTAAAGCACTTTATTCTGTTACATTGTATTTCTTTTTGTTCCCCATTTTCCCTGTGCTATGCTCACTGAAAATCTTGTCTTTGGAAAGCTGTGAAGGAAAGACTAAGCAACACAATTTCAGGGCAAACAAAAAGATAATCAATTTCCTGAGAAGATATATTTTTAATGACAATGAACTTAAGTCCATACCAGTCAAGGTGTCTTTAAAAGTAGGAAATAAATTGATTTATGTTTATTTTCTGATGAGTTTTTAGATAAATCTAAGAATAAATAATAACAAATATTAAAAATAAACCTTAGTTTCATAAGTGGTATCCTGGAAATTTTTTCTTCTATTCAGTGTTGGACAATGTTCCATAAGAATTATCTAAAGGCATATCACTGATGGTGTAAGGTGTAAACAGAATAAAACAACAAACTCTAAGTGACCTTGAAAATAAAAGGGAGTCAGAGAATTTTATTTCATAAACAATCTGACAAAAATGACAAATTTCGAATTTTGATGCTGCTATATTTGGTGAAATGCAAGAGTTCCTTAAGGAATTCTTCCTAAGTATTGTGAATGAATGAGAATGAATGTGTCATTTCTTTCCACCCTGACAAAATAACATTGTAGTTGGTATACAAAGCTAGAAAGACTATACGGAATAAAACATTTTGATTATTGATACAATTAAAACAATTAATATTATAAGAGAAATAGCCCCTACACTATGATGTTACAGTTTGATAGGACCATGTCTGTATTTACTGATACAATATGCCTTCAGTCCACTGCCAAGGACAATGGTGTTGTATGTTTCTACTTCTGTAGAACATTATTTGAATAGCACTTGCCTCTAAAAAGATTCTCCTGGATACAGGAACACTGGACATTTAATCTAAGAATGAATTAAAGGATCATGACCCTAAATGGATAAACAGATCATTCAAAATAAAGGTAAGTGGTGTAATGTTTACCATTGACTCTGTGGTTGGTTTGTTGAGTTTTTAAAGCAAGCCTGTTCCTTCTGTATAAAGTGGGGAATTGTTTAATATAAATTAAGATTTGAAATCATTAACTTTGCCATTTTCTAAAACATCCTTGAGCTGCAGTTTTTCAACACTAACTAATTACATTTAGGAGGAAGTATTACAAAGGGAGGCACGGAATTGGCAATTATCTGTTGAAGTCAGGTTATACAGAAAGTCATTCAAGGAAACTCTAAACAAATGGTTTAATTGAATGAATGTCATATTCAAATATACCCCATACATTAGGGACAAATTGTGGATATTAAATTATATCTACAAAGGGAGATATTGTCACTTCAGAATCCTGAAAATAGTTTTAAGATTTATGACTTTATAGTCTTTGTTTTCATATGGCTACTTATTTTTTTTTCTTAGTAAAGAGTCATACTGAACTAGGAAAGGACAATTTTAGTGAAAAATTGATGTTTTATTTTATTGTAAGTTATTTACTAGAAAGACCCTTATCTTTAACTAATGTTTCTCTCAGACTGTGGTTTTAACAGAGTCTACAGTGTTATGTGTAGATGATTTTGATGAAGCATAAAAGATTAAAGAACGGTTGTGGGAAAAAAAAGGTGTCAATTTTAGAAAGACACCCAAAGTTCATATGAACATAAATATGCTGTAAGTATATTAAAACAAAAATAAGGGCCTTCTTGGTGGCACAAGGGGTTAAGTAGCAGCACTATGAAGCTATCCACAGCCATTGCAGCAAGAGTCCGATCCCTGGCCAGGGAGGGGACCCACACAATGCAGCAGACCTCTCCTGTCTCCCCACTGCTCCCCTCAGCAGTGTGTTTCAGTCAATCTGCCTATTCTGTTCCCCACTCTGGTGAATCCTCTCACTCTCCAACACCTCTGGCTGTATCCCAGTTCTTGAACAAATAAATCATTTTTAAAAATAAGTATGATATTGGAAATCATATTTCCAACTATAAATTGGAAACTTAAAAGCTGAAAATGGGTTTTTCATGCACGACTATTAATTTGTTTGGTTGGGAGAGGCACACCCTCCACCCATTCTTCTGCCTCAGTCATCAGGGTCATAATCATGCTTTGCATTGGGAAGTGCTTCACAGTGACCAGAACTCACTCTGCTATCTCTTCACAAGAAGCAATATTTACTTTGATCCAGTTTCTGACTGGAAGACAGATTTACAAATTAAGGTACTACCATATAAAAGTTATTTGCATCATGGCTTTTCAAATTAAAATAGTTACCATGAACATATCAGTAAAATTAAGATATTTCGACATCACATTTAAATTTGAAACCACATTAAAGCATATTTTATGCCTAGTTCTCAATTCAAATAGTTATATTATATGACTGAACTCTGTAAAGTCATTGGCATTGAGTTTGAATTCTAAACCTCGTTATGATTTGATGGTTCTCTTTACGTTCTCTTCTTTAACTCCTTACCACAAGGAAAGCCATTTGGACAGTCCCATTAAGACAAAGGTGATTTCTGACAAGTACAGGCCAGGTTAATCTTTGACAAAGGAATGTATCGAAGGCATAATTTCACACAAAGTGGTTAAGTAAACCATCTGATCATTTACTATTTTTATTCTACACGGCATTTTATAAGGTGTTCAGATGATAAATAATATCAATGAGACTTGTGCGTCCCATACTCACTTGCGAGCTAAGAAGAATTATTTTTATCTTAGATGACATAAACACATTCCATTTTAGACTTCAGAGAACTTGCTCAGTATCAAATCACAAATTATCTAAATTCCAGATAATTGGGTACACAAATGTCGGATGCATGAGAAAGAACATAGGCTAGTACCTGATTCACTCTCTAGATAGAGCAGGAATTGTCTTGCGGCTTCTTAGTTGAGGCAGATCTTAATAAACGATAAGCTGAATGAAGATAACTACTCTATCATTGCTATACATGAGATAAAATTTAAGAGTCACATTAAGTCCAAAATTAACTGATCATCTTTGAGGCATTGCTTTGAGTCCTTGACCTTCACAGTTTTATGTTAAACATGATCCAGTACACACTCATTAAATTATTGTACCCTACCCATATAACTCGTGTCCAAAAGTTCCTTGTCACAGCATGTCACTGATGATGTATCCTAAACATATGACAGCAGTAGAATGTAAAAACAACACAAATCAGTTACTCTTTCTTACTATTAACTGGATGTGCTTAGCGATCTTTCAAATTTTCAAGATGCAGAGAAACAGGCATTTCAGCATTGCTTGCTATTTTTTTTCTTTTTCTGTATTTTTGTCCATTTAGTAAGAGCATTTCTTCAAATTAACATTTTGTAAAAACATGACAATTTTTTTCCTGATTTAACTGTTTTTCAAATAAACTGTGCTTATTTGCATAAAAAATAAATTCTCTTGAAATTTGAGTGTTTTCCTTTCAGTTCATTAAGTTTTTCATGACATATCTTTCCTTCATGCAATTCATCACAAGTCCTGTGTTTTGTTTAAAAATGGTGACTTCAATTGCTGTGTTTTTATACAGATGCACTTGATTTGCATGTTAAACACAAAAGATTATCTTTCAGTCCCACTACATAATAGATTCTTTAATTTCCCTGAAACACTCATCCCTTGTGGTATACTTTCATAAATTTAATATGGTTAGAGACAGAAAAATATTATGTAATGTGAAGATATTTTGCAAACAAATGACAAATGAAAATATCGTTGCATTTCCAGGTCAGCAGAAATTGGTAAGAGCAAGTCTTACAGGCACCAAAGAAAACATCTCTATAATATTGCCACAGGAGAATGTTGGCATCAAATCTACATTCCAGTTTCCCAAATGAACCTGGGAACTGGGATTTCTGAGCTCACATCTCATGATTTTTGTGTGTTGGCTCAACATCGTTTGAACCTCTATGAAGGGAAATAACCATGATTTATCCTGTGTCTGAATCCCAAGACCCGTAGCTTTGATGGCCAACTTCCTAAGCCAATCTCTATCTTTTCATAAAAGAGGAAACTGAGATGGAGAGTGTTGAAATGATTTACTCAAATACACAGGTTGAGATAATAAATGTAAACAGTGAATTATGGGACTGGATATAATGAGGTTCGTTACATTTTAAATGTGTCTAAATTAATAATTTTATTGTGATTCAAGTTCGAGTTGATTTGCCAGTGAAGATTAAAGATGTAGACTTTACCAAAACTGCACAGATCACCATCTGTCTTGGATTATTTCAAATTTGACCTAAATATAGTTTTAGATCAGAGGATTTCTGAACATGTCTTAATGTTGTCAGAAGGATAAAGGTAGAAATCCCAATTATTATTTTAAACTAAATGCCTTATAGCAAAGAAAATTTTAAATGTGTAATTACTCCATGATTTCAGATGAGCATGAACAACTAATTTTTGCCAAGAATTCTGCATGACTAAATTATCCTGACTCTTTGGACAACGTCAACACCGTTCAGTCCTAGCTACACCGCTGCACCCTCTGGCAGTCAAACAGCAAGGCCAACAGAATCTCATTAAAAATGAAATACATTTGGTAAACATTCAATATAGCCAGTGCCAGTTGGAAAATAAAGATCATTGATTTGCCAAACCGATTTTGGTGAGTATATGAAAAGATTATAAAAAGACATTTCCTATCTCTCAGCAATATTGTCTCAAAGCTATATTACCTTGCAATGCTAAAGCAAATAAATTTGTTTTGGCATAAAGATATTGTAAATACATCCATGGTAGACCACAGCAAAAAAAAAAAAAAATGGCTAGACATTTTGAGGTTAATTAGCTTTAAAGTTTTAAGTGCTAACTACCTAACTTACAGCACTTCACTATTGCCTTCTCATAGAATATAAAATAAGGTTAAAATGTTCCAACGAAATAAGATTAAACATTGTTAAGGGAATGCTTTTAAAATTTGCCTTACATCATTAATTGATACTCAATAATTTTTCTGCTAATCCTTCCTGAAGTTGTAACCATCTCAGAAGAACAGCAGCAAATTTCAGCATTATTCTTTCATCCTAAATATACCACATTAACCTTTGCCTTATTGTTTGTTTGGCATACAAGTAGGACCCATCACACACAGAACAAAGCTTTATTAAAGCTCCTTTAAATTTTCTCCAAGCAGGCCTCTGTAGTGCAGGGATTAAAGCCTCAGCGTTATCAAGCTATCAAGTTATCCATAGTCACTGCAGCATGAGTTCGATCCCAGGCCAGGGAGCTGACCCACATAGTACAGCAGACCTTTCCTGCCTTCTGCTACCCTCAGCAGTTTATTTCAGTAGGTCTTCCTGTTATGCTCTCACTCTGTCTCTGGTGAATGCTCTCACCCCCTGCACCTAACACCTACACTCCAGTTTTTGCATGCATACATAACTAAAAATAAATCAAGCATGAAATTCTCTTTGTCATTATACACAATGACTGTATATGTGTATATTACCAGAAATGGAATTAAGCAAAAGTGCACATTGTGGTCCACTCTTCATAGAGTGCGAAAAAAAAAAAAAAAGAAATGGGATTTAGAAGAGTGGACTTTCTAATAATAAGTATGCCTTTGTAATACATCTCCCTATACCTGCAGGAGATCAGATTCATGCCACATAGTCCTAACTCTGGTCACAATATTGCTGTAAAATGACAAAGTTTTGGGAAGAGGAAGACCTGGATACCCAAAAGCATTCCTTCTGAGCTCCCCAATCTCTATACTTTTTGTCCCCAAGACTATTCTGGGGTTCACTCCCTTGCTGATGGATTCATTCAACACACACTCTTGAGTGCCTACAATGTGCTCCTGCTGTTTCAGAAACTAAGCTTATAAAATGAATATAAGGGACCAAGTTCTTTATGGTCCGTGTGGGCTGACATTCTTGATAAGAATAGACTGACAATAAACAGAAGAACCAAGAAGTACTCATCCAGTCACATACAAAAATCAGTGCTACTGATATTTTTATATCATTTTGATATCAATGATTTTTTTGGAATATCGTAAAATGAGTGCCACCTACAAAAATCAGACTTTGTAAAGAGATTGAGTGGGTTGATGATCTTTGAAGAAATCAGCTATAATTTCCCTTTTTTCTTTTTTTAAGGTTTATTTATTTATGCTTACAAGCACGGGGGTACAGGCCAGAGGTGTTGGAGGGTGAGAGAATCCACCAGACAGATCAGGGAGCAGTTCAGGCAGATGGACTGAAACACACTGCTGAGGAGAGCAGAGGGCCAGGCAGGGGAGGTCTGCCTGCGCCATGTGGGTCACCTCCCCAGCCAGCAGCAGAGATCAAACTCGTGCTGCAATGGCTACGGTTTGCTTCATGGTGTGCTGCTCAACCCACTGAGCCACCAGGGAGGGCCCTATAATTTCCCTTTTTTAACTATAATAGCATGAATTCCTTACTCACCATCTTGTCATTTGCATTTCTATCTTTCTCCAGTCTCACTCCTTAATCTCAGAAGTCGTTCTTATGTTTTATGGTATGAAATGTAAGTTTGTTGAGAAGGAAAGGTCTAGTGTATCTGCTTTAGAGTCCATGTGTCATGTGTTCCAATTTACCTTGTGTACAGGACTGAAAGGGGATATTGCGGCTCTGCTATAATCTTTCTTTGCAGATTTTCATCCTAATAAAGCATTTATTTTCATTTAGTGAACACAATATGGTTGGGAAGGTATGTTCTCACTCTTACTCTTCTGCCACTAAATTGTAAATGATTCTATTCACTGTCCAATTGGCTTTGGTTTGTAATGACACTTCCTGAAGCCGGGGTTGAGATCTGAGGCCCCATCCATTAGTCAAGTGGAAAGATCCCCTAGAGTGAAATTATCCTCATCCTTGCCACTAAACGGACTAGACAAAAGTGATTTTTCAGTTGACTAGTACAGCTGGGCTCTTTGGAAAAAAATAAAGCACAAAGTGACTAGAGGATTAAATGTTTCTACTGACATACAGCATGTTGAGTGGTTTATCCAGCACACATGCAACAAGACAAAAACAATTACCTTATTAATAGACACAAAACATAAATACCTAGAAATCCTGCAAAAAGAGAATCTATCTTTAAAGTTTTTACTAAATTGACACTATATGCTATAGGACTCAGATAAATATTTCATTTACTTCTTGATTAAGACTGGTTGAGTCCATGATAAGCATTATATGTAACTTTAAAAAAAAGTGACAAAGTAATAGGATACATTAATGATGACATACTTTTTTAAAAAGAGTAAGAGTAAGGGCCCTCCCTGGTGGCACAAGAGGTTAAGTCGCAGCACTATGAAGCTATCCGCAGCCACTGCAGCACAAGTTCGATCCCCGACCAGAGAAGTGACCCACAGGGTGCAGCAGACCTCTGCTGCCCTGCCTGTTGCTCCCCTCAGCAGTGTATTTCAGTCAATCTGCCTGTTCTGTTCCCCACTCTCTAGTGAGTCCTCTCACCCCACCCCATCCCCCACAACTTTGGCCTGTACCCCAGTTCTTGTATGAATAAAAAGTAAATCTTTAAAAAAAAGTAAAGGGTATGGACACATGTTTAGCGAGTATATGCTTAAGAATACATATTTACTGAAAATATAAGGAAATCTATAAATATTTACAAAAACAAGAGCATTCCTATGTTGGAACAAACTTAAGCCAGAATTTAAAATATTAAAAACCCAAGGATAGAAGAATGCAATCCACATACCAACAGTGCAAATCTCTAAGAGTGTGCGTGTATGTGTGTGCATATGCATGAGTGTGAAAACAGTTAAACTAAACACTGAAGGCAATGGAAGCAATATATAACAAGGCTCTATGTATTAATGAAATAGATCATAAGATTGTATAAATGCAGTAAACAAGAACGTATAAGATTAATTAGCTCATTATTTTAGATAAGTTATCAGCAAAGGATAGATATAGGATATCTATAACACCTTTATCTTGATGATTTGTAGCATTTTTAATTGAAAAGGAGTGGATACTTACTGGGACAGGACAGGAAGAAAAGATGGGAGCTAGTGAATACTGAATATATTTACATAATTTGAAAACTTTATTAACTTTTGTTACACAATTTCAACATGTTGTAATTCTAGCTAACCCTTTGAACTCTGTCCCTCAGCAATGAGACTGGAAGAAAAACTGATCACATGTTAATTTTTGTGCAAGCCAAATACAGCTTTTTTAGTACTTATTGGGGAAACTACGATCACAAATTTGAAATTACTCCTGAAACTGCCCAGATGGTAGAGTCAAATTCAGCTGAGATGAGAAGTGAATGAGAAGGGATGAGAAGTGAAACCAGTCAGAAGGTGAAAGACAAGAATCAGATGGTTTCAAGTATATGTGGAATACAGAAAATCAAAACAAAGGGTCAGGTAGCATCAAACTAAAAAAACTAATCCTTGAAAGCTGAATGTGGAATGGGGGCATCACAAGAGGGAGGGAGGGAAAAGAGGGAGGGAACGCAAGGAACTACGTGTAAAAGTGTGGCCCCAAGAAAGGGAGAGCTTGCAGGGCTTTTGTCCAACCCAAGGGAGGGTGGAGCTGAGCAGGCAGGAGATGCTGAGAGGATGCTGGAGAAAGGAAGAAGGATGGAGAACCAGGAGACCTAGTGGAGGCACAGGGGGCAGAGACATGTGAAGAAGCTGCTCTTGTTTCTTGGTCCTGGACTGGTTGGAATGGATGTGGGTGAGAGACCCGTGGGGAAGGTTAACAGTGGCAGCTTTTTCTTGGTTTTGATTTTGCTCTTTCCTCCAGATTTGTCTGACTGCTTCTGACCCTTTCCTATGGGTCCCCACTGAAAGTGCTTTAGACTGTAGCAGGCTTTCGGGCCTTGCTTTGCGCCAGTCCTGTTTAGCTGTATAATTACCTATGAAGGTATGGGTAACTTAGGCTGCTTAAATTAAAAATTATATTTTTTGTCTTTTCTGTATTACACACTGTAGTGCCAGGAGGAGGGCACAGGGCAAGTTTTAGATGGTTCTTAGCAGACGGGGGTAAAGGAAGGAGTCTTGGAGCCCTCAGTGGCTTTTATGCTTTTTATTGTCAGAGGTGGCCAGGTACATGGCAGGCAGGGTGTCCATCATTATACCAGTGGCAGGAGGGCGGAAAAGCCTGAGACTTTTCTCAGACCCTACACACACTAATTATATTAAAGTTCCTTTCCATTAAGCATTTTACATTTTTTGTCTTGATACAATGGATAACAAAATCTATTTAGAGCAGGCAAGTTTGAGGCTTCTTGGGTGTCCATCTCCCTGCCCTGTAACATGGAGATGGACTATGGGTTCTATTTGGTGGGCTCGCTGTGTTAACAAAGCTGAAAGGGTGGATTCTATACTTTTGTAATGGAAACCAACATAACGCCATAAAAAATATTTTAAACATTAGGTGAATTGAAAGAAAGTAAAGGTAGATGACATCTAGAGCGTGAAGGAAGTGATTCATTTCTCCACCAGCAAGACACACTAAGGGCAACAGAAATGATGGCAGCAGAAAAAAGTCACCGGAAAAGTGCTCAAGATGCACTTGAGAATCATCAGTTTTTTTGACCAGATGCAAGTAGTTATGACAACAGAAACATACAAAGAATGAACATTTCTGATAGTCACATTTCAGAACAGCTCAAGGGGCTGTCTTGACACTGAAGGGCCCAGTATGTCAGACAAAATGGTTTCTTGGGCCATATCCTGTCAATATATATTGTATTTTAGCAACTTGTAAGTCCCTGAATTTATGTTTCTCGCCATGAGCCCGAGGAGGAGCCATTGCAGAGTCTATGACCACAAGTACTTTCCAAAGGTCCTTGTGGACTCCTAACATACTTGACTGCAAACTAGAACAGCTGTTAATTGACTTCCTCGTTGATACCACTAATAACGAAGAATCAAGCAGTGATTAATCTCCTTGGCCAAGCACATATCAGGGTGTGTAACAAAAGTGCCAAAATAAACAGAAAAACTCCAGATCATCAGGAGTGTTGCCATTTTTGTTAACCAGGAAAATAAATTTATTACCCCAGAATGCAAACATTAGGCTACATTTATACATGAAGTGCTATGGCAATACCAGCTTTGATACCAGCTTCTGCTACTTTGTTTATTTATCTTTAAAAACATACAGTGCCTGAGGGATATAGATACATACGCATTCTTCCAGTTACTTCTACACTGACATTCAGGCTTCTAAAAAGTGCTAGAAAGAGGAAAGAAAGCACGATGACCGGGAGGGAGGGAAGGAAAAGATAATGACGTATATAAAAGGAATAGTCCTTTCAGCAAAGGGTTCTCAAAGCTCTTTTTTTTTTTGGAGTGACAATAAACCAAAAGATTTATTTAACTACTGGCAAATGAAGCAGAAGGTCATATGGGGGTTTAGTCGGTGATATGACATGATGTAGGAAGTTGCACCAGGAGTGTCTC
>JAGFMF010012288.1:6155208-6230102 GCA_019455555.1 Galemys pyrenaicus | reverse complement strand
TTCCAGACCAATGGGATGGTGCTATTGAACTGCTATGCACAGTGAGTTGGTAACTTCTGCTCTTGCTCCTTATTTCCTTGGGCTCTGTAAAACTATTTTTGGCACAGGCACTTCAGGGCAAGTGTGAATCCTAGAGAGGGTGTGAGAGAATCATGGCTCTTATAATAGTGATTACCTTCTTGGTATCCACTGGGAATGAAAATTCAACTCAGTGCATAAGCTGGTTTTGTAGATTTTTGGAAAAGATCAGCACCCCAGTTTATTTCCATTGAAAAAAATTAAAAGATCAAAAAAAAGAAAATTTCAAAATGAATAAGTCTATAAATAGTTGAAAAATTACCCAGAAGGAAGTCATTTACTGAAATTTTAAGAAAATATAAGTGGTTCAACTAAGACTTTCAGGCATAAAATAGTCAGTACTAAGTCTTGCTTTGTAACTATCCACAGAACAATTTAAGTTTTCCAGAAAACCTGATGCAGAAAAGCAATTCAGAAAATTCTACATTGTGTTTTTATAATGAATTTACTTTGATATATGTCTAAGAACTTTAATAGAGAGACTATAATAGTATCTCTTCATTGGTATCTAACCAAGGTAATTAAACATATACTTTAGCAGGCAGGAAAAAAAAATCTTAACTTGCTTTAGAATCTGTTCAGATACCAATCTCTCCAGCTTTTTACTTTGTCTTCTGTTTAGAAACACTTTGCATAAATATTTACCTTTATGAGTTAATTATTGTTCTGGTAGTCAACCCTATTTTATTCTCAGTTCTAAAAGCTAAGGATTCTATTGTCTACCTTTGGAATCCGAGTGTGACTTTTTGCTACACTTTTGTAGGGTCTCCAGAGCCCCTCCTAATTTATGGCTCTTTTCATGTTTTGTTTTGTTTTGTTTTTTCCAGAGAACTCCTATATCTAAGAAGATTTCCTTTTGAGAACATGACACAACATATGCAGGGCATGGACATGTTAAAAGTACTCAAGTCTACTTAATAACTTTCCAAACCTTAGAAATATCATATTCCCAGGTCTCCCTGGTGGTGCACAGGGGTTAGAGTCTCAGCACCATCAAGCTATCGGCAGCAACTGAAGTATGAGTTTGATCCCGGCCAGAGAGCTGACCCACAGGGCTCAGCAGGCCTCTCCTGTCTGGCCCACTGCTCCCCTCAGCAGTGTGTTTTGGTCGATCTACCTGATCTGTTCCCCACTTTGTTTCTGGTGAATCCTCTTAACCCCTGCACTGTGGCCTGCACCCCAGATTTTGTGCACATAAATCTTAAAAAATATGTATATTTCATGATATGATATTATGATATATCATACCAGCAAAGTTTAGGTCTTACATAAAAATTTTAGATTCTAGGTTTTATTTGTCCTGAAGTATATTTACTCTTCTTCTAAAGCTTGTAATAAACTTTTATATTAGAAGACAAGATGGGAATTAGACAATTTGTACCAGCGATTTCAAAATGTTAGCCTATTTCAAAAGGTAATTATTTTCACATAGAGGTAATTTTATGAAATGCCATAATGAGCATTATTAATGTGTCTATCATTCCGAGTTACAAATGTTAATACTTTGACATTTTGATACTCAACTACAATAGTCTATTGAATATTTTAAACTGAATATTGAAAATGTCCAGAAATTGTTATTTGTTTATCCCATCACTTCAAATTTTCAAAAAATTTACAAAAAATATTCCAGTTATCTTAACACATTTATTATTCAAAAACCCTAGACTTAACAAAAAAAATAGGGTCTTAACATACTAAGTCATTCACCATCAGAAACAGACATCACAGAACGAATGATCGCTGCTAACCTTTGGACCAATAGTTTAATCCTAATAAGAAGCATCAACTTCGATGTGGAAGTGCTATGTAGGACATTTTGTACCTTGTCCTCCTAGACTGAAGAATCCATAATGAGTTATGCCTAGCCCCTTGTAAAACCAAAATCAACCCGTTTTCTACAGTCATGTGTCTTTAATTACAATTAGTTGAGAATCATTTTCCTTACTCAAGAACATAAAATTCAGCAACAGGGACTTATAGCCCTAGAATGCAACTTAGCTTTTCTTCTGGTGTCGTGATTATTTCTTTTCCCTATGTGCAAGGAACAAGGGGACTGCATCTACTCTACAGAGATAAGTAAGTGTGGTCTCCAGGGAATGTGCTATATTGATTACAGCGAACAAGGTGGAGCGAGTGCAGCTGGCTCACACTACTTGGTCTTCACACAGATGCAACTTTGCTGAGGAGAAAATGAGTATGAGGTAATGCCATCATAAATAATTGCTTACATCATCTTGCTCTATGGAGGCTCAAATTTTGTAGAGGGAGAAAGCTCTGTAAATGTAAAAGCATGAGAAAGGCAAGCTCTTAAAGTAATTGAGGATTTTTCATTGGACAGAAGCTTTCCTCAACACAGGGCTTTAAATCTAAGTTTGGTGTTCCCGTTTAGTTAATAACTGCAGATTGGAGTTGCTTTTACATTTTTTACTACTAGCTTTTTACACTACAAACAGAATTAAAGGAGCCAATGGAATACACACAATTAAACAGCCTTCCATGCAATGTTGTATAATAACACTCGGAGAGGATATTTGTTAAACATAGTCCAAAAGCTTTTAAATGTATTTCTCGTCTAAATATTGAAATTGATATTGATCTGTATATTTAAAAAAGAAAAAATCCAGCAATGGATTCAATGAAAACCATTAAGATGTTCAAGTATAACTTCTAGGATTTATTCTTGCCGTTTTTGGAAAGCAATGTTAAAGACAGAATGGAAAAGGATATGCTACTTATAAAATTAAGTGTGTCTACTTTTTCCAAAATATTTGCTAACCTAGATATATAAAAAATTTCCTATGGCCAAATAGAGAAACACTTTCAAATATTGTATTTCTTTTTAGCTTACAACTGAACAAAGTTAACTCATAGGCAATAGAAGGTAGATATCTGTATGTGATTTAATATCTACCACTTAATTTCCATCTCTGTGAGCAACACTCAATAGAGTTTATCATCATTGTTTCACAGTAGACATACTCAAAGTGTGGGTAGTTAAGGAACGTGCAGGAGCTGCTATAACCAAAAAGTCAACAGTTCCAGTCAAGAGGAGCAGCATGGGAGAAAGGCTCTGGCACTTGCCACTTGTGTGACATCGATGAGTGAGTTAACCTAGTTGTACTTCAAGTTCCTCTTAAGGCAATGACAAAAATTCAGGAAGATCAATATAAAATGGTTAATACTGCCAAGACACCATAACAGTGTCTGGTAGGTAAACAAAATTGATCTCTCTGATTTTTCAAATTAGGATCTTCTTATATTTAACAATACTGTGTCTTTACTATCTTTCCAGATTGGTTTTTGTTAAATGTATCATCTGTTATACATGTGTAGAACAATCTGGAAAATTACTAAATGCATAGTTGTTATTTTTTTTTTTGTAAAATGAAACGCATTTAAGAAACAGTCAATATAACTTACGTAATCTAAAAGGAAGTTTTAAAACTGTGAAAGCCTGACAAAGAATCAACATCAAAGATATCATCAAAAGACTTTTAGCAAAAAAGGTGATGCTACGTCAGATAACATTTAAGAGACTATATAAGTACCTAACAAAATTCTAATAAAAATGATTGTTAGATTTTCCCAAGCAATTCTCACTTAAATTATAATTGTCCCATCAAAGATTATAAGCACTACTTTCTATTACTCCACTTAAAATATTTTCCAATTATTATATACTGAAGTAATGTTAACCTGACATTAATACAATGTGTTTAATTTACAAATAGAATTTTATGCTTAAAACAAACTTCTAAAAGAAAACCAAAAATGATTCTAACCAAAATATACAAAAGAAAAAGATTGTTAAATGCAATTTTATTTTATTTTTGTCTACGAAAAACCATTTACCTACAAGAAAGGATGCCAATAAATCTTTTTTTAAGTATTTATGTAGTTGTTTTATTATGTAGTAAATAAAGTCTTCACCCTACAATATAATGCCAAGAATGAAAGTCTTTACAATACAGAAGATTCAGCTGCGATCTGATATTAATGCTACAATTCCATCATAATGAAGGAGACTTTCTGGTATTTTTCAAATTCCTTTCTTTATAGGGTCTATACTTTATTAAATTACTAGTATTTGGCAATTCCTTTTCACATTTAATTATAGTTAACATAGGAAACTATGCTGTTAGTACTTAAGAAGAAATAAGAATGAACTACTTAATAGTGTTTCTAAATAAAAATAAAAGTATGATTTGTTGATAAACATACTAAGCAGATTATAGAATATTTCATTTTATTAAAGAGGTACCTGAAAAGTTGTACTCCCATCACCTTTTTTCCAGAACCAAGGTAAGATCAAAGAAAGTGAAGAATTCAATAAAAAGTCTACTCTCCCTTCCCCTCCACTTTCACTTTAAGCTGAGACTGCATTTGACACAATAGATGTTCCCTGAAGACTTTCTCCCTTCTCTAGTTGAAAGATGGGCCAAAAATTGCAGAAGAAGAGACCAAAGAACCCAGATGGAAAATGATGATGTGCTGGGAACAAGACCACTGACCAGGACAGAGCAGAAGCTGTCAGGTCCCTTACATCTCACTGACAGCGACTTCCCTGAAACCAGGGGCAAAGAATTCTAAGAGGAGTAACAGACTGACATGAGGACACTGACATCCTCCACTGGAAAAATGAGCAAAGCTTGTAGAAAACAGAATCTAATATTTAAAAACATGGTAGAAACAGGGTTGACTTTGATACCAGTGTAGTTAAGAACACAAGAGAAAACTAACAAGGAAGTCAATCTTAATACAAACACACACACATTCACACAATTCTGCATCTAAAATGATAGTACTTATGAACACAATTTTACAAGGTATCAGACAAAAAAAATGAAGAAAGGTCTCAGTGACTTACTAAAAGAGAAAAGGGTTGAACTAACCATGTTATATGTGTACATAGGAAATCAGAAGTTGTCAAACAGCCTAGAATCTGTAGAGTACAGACTGATTAGTACTATAGGATACAAGCATGAAGTCCACATATCATTAACTCAGAGTAAAAAATATTTGGAAACACAAGATTTTTTAAGACTTATCATCTGCTTAAAAATTATATAGAGATATAGATATACATATAGATATATAGAGAGATTCCAGAAGTTATTCTAAACTATCAACTAAATGGGAATCCATACTGTGGTACATAGAAAAATAGAATAGTATAATGAAAAGTCATTTAGATTTGAGATGCATGTGTACACACAGAATGAAGGAGCATGCAAAGTTTCAAAATAAAATTAGAATTTTTGAAGCAATATGCTTCAGGGGTAAAGACCTAATATTAGCACAAAACCAGTAGTCATCTCAAAAAAAAAATAGGATTTTAAGTGAGCTGTGATATTTAAAATGTCACAGTAGAAATCTCTCTGCTTCACTGGAAAAGATTGAGATTGTGAGTAAAAAGATATCAGTTTGTCCTCACCTCAAAAATTTTTAAAAGGTAAATTGTACATGTAAACACAGGAAAAGTAGAGAAAACTTGAACAATAAAGTGTGACTAAACAAAAATATGATGCAAATATCAAAACAACCAATGTTATGCTTAACAAAAACAGACTCATGTCCTATTAACAACAAAGAAACAATTTTGGAAAGAAATAACTTTTGAAAAAAATTACTGAAGGAAAGAAATACCTCAAAAAGTATCTGTTATATGCCTCAGGAAAATACAAGAACAAAATAAATCAAAAACTGTTATTAAAAGGGTGGTCACATTGAAAGTTATATTGAGGGCCCTCCCTGGTGGTACAGTGGGTTAGGCAACACACTATGAAGCAGACTGCAGCTGCTGCAGCACAAGTTCTATCCCTGCCGCTGCCCAGGAGGTGACCCACATGGCGCAGCAGACCTCTCCTGCCTTGCCCGCTGCTCCCCTCTGCAGTGTGTTTCAGTTGATCGACCTGTTCTGTACCCCACTCTGTCTCTGGTGAATCTCCTCACGCCCTACACCTCTGGCCTTTACCCCCGTTCTTGCATGCATAAATAAATCTTAAAAAAAAAAAGTTATAGTTATATCTAAAACTATTTTCAACTTTAAATGTCTTCATTATTTAAGAACAATAAGAGGGACAGTAAATATTGATAAAATTCAGTTTATGAAAGACATTGAATAAAAAACTGGCACATGTCAAATAATCAACTGCATACAGAATATTGGAATCTTAAAAACAACTTGAAAAAATAAAATTATACTCAAAAATTCTTGCAGATTTTTTTCAAAATTTACAGTTAAATTAAAATAATATTATAAAGAATTAGGGCCTCCCTGGTGGCGCAAGGGGTTGAGCACCTTGCTGTGGGAACTCTGCAGCCACTGCAGCAAGGGAGTTCGATCCCCGGCCAGTGAGTGGACACATATGGCACAGCAGACCTTTCCTGCCTCGCCTACTGCTCCCCTCAGCAGTGTATTTTAGTCCATCTGCCTGTCCTGCCCCCCAGTCTGTCTCTGGTGAATCCCTTTACCCCTGTGACTCTGGCCTGCACCCCAGCTCTTATGTGCATAAACAAATAAATCTTTAAAAAATAATATTATCAAGAAGATGAATAACATAAGCAATAAATTCCACTAATGGATGAATCATTCAAATTCAGGATATATGTATGGTGATGAAACAAGAAAAACTCATCATGAGTTTATACATGGTCCCCAAATTCATAATATGAAAAATAAACAAAAACTGTCCTACATCTTTAGTCTAAATGGAACTTAAATTTATACATCTAAATTAACCTTTGGGTTGAAATCATTGGATTGGAGTGAAATTCCTTCTTTGAAGAAAATTTACTCTTTTTAATAGTTTCAGTTATTATTTTTAAGAGAAAGTGCAAAGTGGTTGCATTTATGAATTCGGAAATGTGCATAACAATAAAAAAGTAAATTCTAATCAAATAGTTCAACAAATGAATGACAAAATGTAACACAGATACAGGATATATAAATACACTAAAACAATACCCAATTAAATAGGGGTGAAAGAGGAGAAGGTATCATTGGAAAACCTAATTAAAGAGTGTCAGAAGAGTACCTCCAAAGAGAGATAGGGGGCCAGTCCTGGCTCAGCAGGCAAAGAGTGTAGGAAGAGGCAACAACAGTCAACAAATAAGTAAAAATATGTTCAGCTAAAGTGGTATCACTGGTGACCTAGGGGTTAAGACTCAGCGCTATCAACAATGCTACCTGATTCAATTCCCAGCCAGGGAGCTGACCTACATGGCACAGCAGACCTCTCCTGTCTCTCCACTGTTCCCCTCAGCAGTGTGTTTCAGTAGCTCTGCCTGTTCTGTTCCCCACTCTATCTCTGGTGAATCTTCTCACAATCCTGTCCACCCACCCTCTAACTCTGGCCAACACCCCAGTTGTTCTATGCAAAATTTAAAAAAATATATTTAAAAAATGAAAACACCAATCACCATTACCACAAGATTAAGAAATCTCTTTTCAGGGCGGTAACATCTTACAAACCATAAAAAGTTCCTCTACTGTCTTAATCTTTAAGAAATACACCTCAATAAAAAATTCAAAAATTTCTATGTTCAAATATGGAGTTTCAGCTGTTAAATCTCAGTTCTTATCTTCTTCTTAAATAGAATTCAGAAATCGCCTAAAGCAAAAGTAGATAGCAGTAGTCTTGACATAAGAAGATGCCCTTTGTGAACCATGAGTGTGATGAAGGTTTGTGTGAAGAAAATGAAAGATGATGAAGAATAAAAGAAAATGATGAAGAATGTGAAGAAAAACATTTTCTAATTTTCTCCAGATCTCTTAACTCAATCACCCATCGCCTTCTTTTTCATATCTTCAATATGCTCTCCCAAGCATAACATCTTCCATACCAATCACTCTAACAATCCTAGGTGTCTATAGCAAAATATTCCTGCTAGTTTGACATAGAGTAAGTCCCCATAAATAGTTCCCTTCCATGTCTTAAATATTTCTTTCAATAACCCAAGTGTGTCCATATATGTGGGTACATACAAACACAAGACTTTGGCATGCCTTAAAGGTGTTAGGACACAATTCCTTCTACAAAAACAAAAAATTATGTAAGTTCATCTCATGCATTTTTTTCTGGGGAAAAGACTTACTATTTCACTAGATTATGAAAACATTCCTGTAATCACAGATTAAAATATGCATGTAAATGGAACAGAAATAAATTGTCTGATTTAAATATTACTTTGTCACTAAATACAATATTTTGAAATCTGAGACATTCTTCCCATAACTTACAATGGAAAAGATAAAAGGTAAATAGAAAACAGTTTCAAAATAATTTAGTCTTTTCTACTAATAAAAGAGCAAACATAATAAAGAGGCAAGATTAATTATTTTTTGGTAGATATATAACACCAGGTAATTATGTGACCACAGTAACTTTTACTGTCATGGGTGGTTCTCAATATCAAAAAAGTGTCTTGAAATATGTGTGCTGGGCCTCCCTGGCTATCAAGCTATCACCAGCCACTGCAGTATGAGTTCAATCACTGGCCAGGGAGCTGACCCACATGGTACAGCAGACCTCTCCTGCCTCGCCTGCTCCCCTCAACTGTGTATTTCAGTAGACCTGCCTGCTCTGCTCCCCACTCAGTCTCTCTCTCACCCCCATATCTCTGACCTACACCGCAGTTCTTTATGTGTAAAAGAATAAAAATAAATATGTAAAAAAAGATATTGTGTTTTATGTAGTCATCTTCAAAAATACAAGTTGTTTTTCAAGGTGAGTACCTTATACAACTATACTGTTACTAAATATATCATAAAGAGAATTAAATATATGCTCTGTTTTGTAGATAGATTAATGAATAGCTAGCAGTAAAATTTTTCAAAGTACTTGAGTAGTCAATGAGAGGAGAAAGATAATCTGCTGAATTTGAACATCACTTAAATAGTTGTGAATATACAGAAACAGCTTTGTTTCCTTGCTACCAACTTTAATTAGCATTCTGGCAAATAAAATGCATGGATTCTTTGGTTCGTAACTTAGAACTTAACTATCATATTCTACTATGGATCATTTCCCAATTTGAACATTTTTACATTGATTTTTCTCTGTCTTTGAATGAAAATGTCCTTATCATGAATGACTACTTTGTCTAAGCACATTTGTACATATTTGTATACTATATATATATAAGTATATCTGTTGACAAAAAAGTTTACCAAATTTAGAACATAAAACAAGGAATTCAGGAAAATCTAACATTTGTTTCTGTCATATTCTTGGAACAGCAAACAAATCTCATTCCAATGACTATGCCAAAGTTGGTAATACATCATCTATTAAAGGACTTTTGATAAATTGTATGCAACAATTACCTGAGGAATCACTGATGGAACATCAAAACTAATCCTGTCTGTTAAGAATAAGCAAAAACATGACATCTTAATTGTTTTTTTTTTTTTAAAGATTTATTTATTTATGCACACAAGCACTGGGGTACAGGCCAGAGGTGTGGGGGTTGAGAGGATTCACCACAGAGAGCAGGGAGCAGAACAGGCAGATCAACGGAAGCACACTGCTGAGGGGAGCAGCGGGCACAGCAGAAGAGGCCTGCTGCACCATGTGGGTCCCCCACCTGGCCGGCAGCAGGGATCGAACTCGTGCTGCAGTGGCTGTGGTCTGCTTCATAGCGCGTTGCTTAACCCACTGCGCCACCAGGGAGGCCCAACATCTTAATTGTTAATAAAAACAAAATATCTAAATTGTTAATTTTATAAAACACAATTTAAGAAAATACCATGCTTCTTTTTTTTAAGATTTACTTTTCTCTATGTATGCATATAAGAACTGTGGTACAGGCCAGAGATGTGGGGATGAGAGGATTCACCAGAAACAGAGTGGGGAGCAGAACAGGCAGATCTACTGAAATATACTGCTGGAGGGGAGCAGCGGATGAGACAGGAGAAGTCTGCTGTGCCATGTGGGTCCCCTCCCTAGCCAGGGATCCAACTCATGCTTCAGTGGCTGCTGATAGCTAGATAGTACTGTGACTTAACCCCTGTGCCACTAGGGAGGCCCCACATGTTTGTTTTCTTCTAACAGTACTTCAAAATACAAAAACCCAAGTAAAATAAAAAGAGGCATGGCATTAAGGACTGTTTCCTAGCATTATAGCGAGTCAACACTCTCTATATATTATATACTATTATATCGCCAATTAAAAGTAAGTGTGAACTTGAGCACTCACGAGATCTCTCCCCATCACTGACGTGTGCACACTGCCTTTCCAAATGACTATATGAAGGTATGTATAAAATTATCAAAAGACCCATGTTTTCTCTTCTAGTAGTTTTCAGTCTGTGCATCC
Organism: Galemys pyrenaicus; assembly: GCA_019455555.1. Lineage (NCBI taxonomy): Eukaryota > Metazoa > Chordata > Mammalia > Eulipotyphla > Talpidae > Galemys > Galemys pyrenaicus. Next base: position 6,219,701 of record JAGFMF010012288.1, on the reverse strand, counting down.
TTAATGGTATGAAGAGGGTCTTAATGTTACCAGTTTTCTCATTAATGGCAGAGCGGAGTCAAAACAGTCGGAGGTTTATGTCAAGAACTTGTCAGAAGCTACGCCTAGGGTAGCAATGGTCACCATCAAAATACTACATGTTCTTATACAACTGAACCATGCCTGTGCCCCAGCTACACGGTGAGTTCCTCAGGAGCAGAGAATGTGTTTGCTGCTCAATTTTATTGCCTCCCAACCTGCCACCACACTGTCAGAATATATGGAAAATCAATAACAGAAAGAGGAAGGCAAGACACCAAACACAGACGCCTGACAAAAGGAGGAATTCAAAACTAAGGGTGAAAATTTATAATAGTTAACACTAGAAATTGTTGCAAGCAGAACTCATTCTCATTTATGTTTCTTTTATAAGACTCCCTCAAGGTAAACAACTCAATGGTTTTACGGTCTTACGTGACATAGAGCTCTCATAAAATATTAAATCAATTAAAATTTTGTAATTTCAATTCAAGTCTCTACAGAAAATAAATTTTAAATGAAATAAATGTATTTCTATCAAAAACCATCTCATCAAAATTTCAGAAACTTTTAATATTTGAAACAATTACTGCATTCTCTACAAGTTGACCTTTGCAAGTTGAACAGAAAATTATTTGTGTGCTCTATCCTCCTAATTCCAAACTCAAAAATATGTCCTTATCATATCATGAACAAACAACACAATTTTGTTAAATTCAAAGAGGTAGGCAAAGGAAAATTCTAATAAGAACTGGGAGTTGATTAACTATAGTAGCAGCGGCCTGGTATGATCCTGGACACACCTCTCCTCTTCCTCCTGCAGCTTCCCATTAATATTGTACCGGATTCAGCAAGAACCAGACTTGCTGGTAACAGGTTAACAGTCTCCCATAGAGAAAAAGCATCAATTCAGCTGTCAGACCCATAACAGCAGGTTGCAAGTTAAGTTATTGTGATCTTTTGTACCATCCTCTTTCTTCCCAACAAGCCACATAAAGGTAGCGGATGACACCGAAAAAAGAGCACTTTCTTCATAGGGAGAAAGGATCACCTCAGTCCCCTCAAGAAGATCCAATTACCTTAGCAGGATTCAAAATTATCCACAGGCCCCGTCCCACACAGGAAAGAATAACAGCACTGAGCTTTCTGAGGCGATGTGCATTCCCTAAGACATAGGAGACTGCAATTGAGCCTGTTAAAAATCTTATTATAATGACTTTTCTTGGGTATATAAATTGAAATAAAAAAACAGCATTTTAAGATTGGGAGGCATGGAGAAACCAAATCAAATGTTCAGTTACTGGATAAAAGTTTCCTTAAGAGAGCATTAATTGTGATGGCATGAGAACAGATCATTGGTAATATTAATAAGCACACGAAAAATTCCAACTTTCTCATATCTCCTCCCATTTCCTTTACAGATTATTGTATATTGTTATCCAATTTTGAAAATTGAGAGATATGAATCTTAAAAACAAATATTTCCTGCGAACCATGTTTTCCCATCGCTAACTATGACAGAACTGTTGGGCTGTCAGAAAAGTCAGGATTTTTTTCCTTTAAAAAACTGAAAAAATGAGTCATGGCTTTTTTTACAACCCATAGAAGCCAAATTCTGATCTTTTTTGATCAGATTGGTTCCAGTGTTCATTAGATGGCCTTTACCAACACATTCTTTCAATTCCTTCTTCTAATGTAAGATATTTATGAAATTTGAGAGTCCCATTAGCTGATTCTGCCTCTTGCTGTTGAAATAATAGGTAGAAAGCAAAAATTTATCAGAAAATTAGTCATTGTGGCTAACTAAATTGAATTTTGGCCTCTGCATTGTACAGTCTATTGAGAACATTCCTGCATTTGCTTTTCCTCTTGTTTTTACTGTATCTGGAACTGTAAGTTTTAATTGTGAGTAAATTCATGCACTCTGAAACAAGAAACAACTTGAGCACTTTGCTGAGCAAACAATCTGTTTGATATAATACCACCATAAATACATTTAAATTAAATTACCTAAACTGCCTTAATCTTTCCATTTTTAATCCCCAGACTATCTTTATGAAAAACACTTCCAATGCAACAATGATCATAATATGCTGGTTATTACCAATGTTAAAAATCCTTACCCAGTAATGAAAGTTTACATTGCTTCTGTTTGCTAAAAAATAATAGCATAAATTGAATATTTTCTGTTTACATAAATGCAAACTGTCTATTGTCATTACTGATTCCAATAATGAAAAGGAGAATTACAATGACTTTTTTTTAAATAATGGTGATCCATACAATGTCTATAAAAGGAGTTAATTTCACATATTAATGTTACTAAAACTGTCCTTTTTTTCTCTCTCATTATAGAGCTTTCCAAGAAATGTTACTTTACATAACTTCTAAATTACCAAAATCACATTAACTAGCATTTGAAAGTATAATCAAAAACCAAGCTGGTATTGCCGATGATAACCCTAAAGCATCACAGGTCTTATATACCAACAAACTTGCTTTATTTTTTTTTTTTAAAGCTGCAATTAATCAGTGAAATGAGGCAGCAGGAATGCCAGAAGAACCACTTACAAAATGCAGCTCATTCATGAAAGCAACAAGAACCTCAAAAACTGTCAAAATCAACTCTATCACACTGTAAAAATGCAATCAAATGTTTTCAATAACATCTAGCATTTATTCAAGTAAAACAAAAAGACTGAATAATGGTTATTGTGCTGTCTTAACTTGCACTATTCCCAAACCCAACTTAATAGAAGCCTTGAAAATAAGCATCCCTGCAATTAAAGTACTCTTGAAAACCTCTAACTCAGTAGCCATAAAAGCAGTGGACATGTGTGTGTGTTGGGGGTCGATGGGGGAGATAGGGATGGTAAGAGAGGGATAGCAAACATGGATTGGAAAAGTTGGAAGTCACTTCAATAATGGGCAATCCAGAAATAGAGAAAAGTATACACGAAGGATATTTGAATATGCATCTATACATGTGCACACATAAATGCTTAGATATGTACATATACATACATAAAAATTACTTCCACCTGTCATATTTAAGAACTGCATAAAGTAGTAATCATTAACTGGACTGTTGATGGGTATACTAATGTATAAAGATAATTTTTACAATAATGATATGAAAGGAAAAATGAAACAACCTATCAATGAAAATCCAGGCTATTAAATTTGTGTTAATTTGAACTAGATGATTATAAAGATGGTCATTGTAATCCCTGACACAACTAATAAGCAAATAACTCAAAATTGAAGGAAAAACATTGACAGAGGTGTTCCAATTACTCATCAGAAAAATACATTTGACACAAAAGAACACAGGAATGGAGGAAGCAAAGAATACAAAAGATATAAGGCATATAAATTACAAATAGCAAAATTTGTCAGTGTATGTCAGTGTAGTTTTGTACTGGAAATCTCAATAAGAGTAAATGATTAAATACTGGTCAAAATGTAGAAATTTGTAGGTGTTTTAAAATGATCACACTATTGGGTTTTTACGACAGATAACATCTAGACACAGACACGGCTTTTTCATGAAGATGGCATCAAGTAAAGAAGGAAGCCCCTGCCCCACCCAAAGCTGAGGCCAAAGCAAAGCTTTAAAGCCCAAGAAAGCATAACTGAAAGGCATCCATAGCTATAAAAATATGAAGACTCTTACTTAAATACAAATTTGTCTTACTATCTAATATATAGTTTATCTCAGATTATATTCAAGACCTGAGACCCAAGACATTGAGACTGCAAAGGAAACCAAAATATCTGTGAAAGGACACTATTTCCAGAAACAAGCTTGACCACAGTACCATCATCAAGTTCCTCTGACCACTGAGTCAGCCATAAAGAAAATAGAAGACAACAACTCACTGTGTTCATGGTGGACGACAAGGCCAACAAGCAGCAGATCAAACATGCATTGATGAGGCCAAGGTCAATATCCAGATGGGATCTGATGGAGAGAAAAATGTGTATGTTCAACTGCTCTAAGATATGATGCTTTGGATACTGCCAACAAAATTGGGGTTACTAAACATAATTTTCTCACCATAAAACATAAATATATCGAAAATAAAAGGATATATAGACATATATCTCTATATAAGCTAGCATTAGATAAAATGGATTTTAAAATCAAAATAGTTACTAAAGGCAAAGAAGAACATATTACATTGACATGAGATAATTCAGTTATAATAGTTCCATATGTCATTATCTCATTTTCAATAAAGTGTAGAACCAGACCAACAAGTTCATATAGTTTAAAGGGTTTAAACCAATTCAACATATCACACAACTATATAACGCACAAAAGTTGTAAAATACACATTTTGTTCAAGTGCACATGGAATATAGTCTGGGATAGACCATATATTATGTAATAAGACATGTTTGTATTTTAACAAAGATACTGAGACAATTCAATGGCAGAAAAAAATCAATATTTTCAACCTGTGATGTGTAGCAATTGAATGTGCACATAAAAAAAGATAAAAACTGGGCCCTTAAATCATACCACTTACAAAATTATCTGAAAATGACTTTAAATCCCTAACACAAGCATAACGTATATGAATTTGGATTAAGAGATTTCTAGGATATGACACCAAATCCAGAGAAAAAATTTATATAACCAGTACTTCAACAAAATAAAGAATTTTCATGCTTCAGAGGGTTCTGTCAAGAAAGTGAATTAACAATTAACAGAATAGGAGAAATATTGGCAATTTATGTATTTAGTAAAGGACTAATGTTCAGAATATATAGCTAATTCTTAAAACTCAACAACAAAAGTATCAATAATCACTATAATGTTGTGCAAAAAAAATTGTAGAGATGCCTCCAGACATATTTAAATGACCGATAAGTATATGAATTTATACTTTATATTACTCATTTGAGAAATTCAATAAAAAATCATGATATGTCATGTCATAGACATTAAGATGACTATGAATAAGGGAGGGACAATGACCAATTTGTATTGAAAATGTGCAGAAGTGGACTCCTTATGCAATGCTGGTGGACATGTAAAATGGTGCTCCAGTTTTGTAAGCAGTTTGGTAGTTCCTCAAAAAGTTAAGCATTCTTAACTTATAACCTAGCAATTCTACTTCTAGATGTTCCTTAAAAGAACTAAAACATCAGCCCACAAACATCTGTGCATGAATGCGCAGGGTGCATTAGTCATGTTAACTAAAAATGTTGAAAAAACCCAACTGATCATCAGCTGATAAGTATAAAAACAAAATCTGTTATTTCTATTCAAAGAGATAGCATTCATTCATAGCAATTAATGAAGTGCCAATGTCACCTAAAACATGGATAAAAACTGCAAACATGTTAAGAGAAGAAAGTCATTCATAAACATGTTTCCATTTCAATTTCCCCAATTGGCAAATCCAGATACACAAAATGGATTAGTGGTTTCTAGAGACTGGAAGGAGGGGATAATGGGTAATGACTGGTAGTAAGTATGAGGTCCGGTGATTATAATATTCTCGAGTTAGTAGCAAGAATTGCCCAGTTTGTAAATACATGAAAAAAGTCTGAATTACATATTTTATGTGAAAATTTTATTGAATTATATCTCAAAAGAAAAAGTTGATCTATGCTTTAGTTTTAAACTTGTTTTATCTCATGATCATTTTTTGAAAGCGTTAACCCATAATTGAGAATGTACTAAATGATGAACCAAATGCACCTAGGTGCCATATGGTATTTTAGAAAGAATTAGTGTCCATTAAACTCTAAACAACAAAATGGCCTCAGGCAGAAAATCTAGCCTGGCTTCTTTGTTCTAGTCTACAACTGAAGCTTTTGTCTACTAATTAGTGTGACAGCAAACTTTTCAATCTCAAATAATTTTCTACCATGTAACTTAACTTAATTTGCCTGAGATTCACCTGGATTTCAAGATGAAAGTTCCATGTCTTATTAGAACCCAAAAGTATGACAGAAACAAATCATCTTTTCTGTGTCACATCTAAATTCTGAACCCAGACGATGCGTGGCTTGCTAGAATGGAACACTGGCCCACTTTGCTAGGGATTGCTGTTAATTAACCATTTCCAGCAGATTATCAGTCACCTCAGCTGCCTTCCTGTTTCTTGACCCTGGAAATTTTGATATATTTGATAATCCATCCTATTATAAAATTCTATTTTACTGCAGTAATAGTGCTTACTGTAGCACGGTATGTGATTCAGACATATGGCACCAGCCACTCCCACAGCCAAGGCACCCACGGTCATCTACCATAGTTCCCGGTGCCCATTCACATTTCCACTGCCCAGTACTATATACTCTGTGTCCAGTGTGCTTTACATGTTCAAGGAGAGCTCGCTGCTACCTGATTATTGGTCTTTCTCTACACAGCCTCATTTAAACACTTCTGTGGCCCATATCAGCCATAACTAATATTTTTCATCCCACATATTGACCAGTCAGACTGATTTGTACTGAAATTTCTGCAATTAGTTTTTCAAGTCTCCTAACTTCTCAAGTCATGTAGAGATATGGTGGTCAGACTCTATACCTCTTATATGAGAGGGGAAAAAAACTGTTTGGGCTATTCAATACTGAATTCTATAAGTAATTATAGTTTTTCTTTGTTGTTTGTATTTCTTAGTACTCACTAGTGATATCAAAACCATTGTCTTTAATTTCTCTACAATTTCTAAAATAGCATCTGTCTTTAGTAAACTCATTTGCTATTACATAAAGGCATGGTTTAACTTTATGCATAAAAACAAATACAGCACAAATATGATATAATTTATTGCATATGTTCTAGTATTGTCACAGTGTACGATAACTGTTTTTACAAAAGTTTATGATTAAAAGTATGTGTGTTCTGGGGCCTCCCGGATGGCAATAGGGGTTAAGTCATAGCACTATAAAGCTACCCTTAGCCACTGAAACTGGAGTTCCATCTCTGGCCTGGGAACTGACCCACAAGGTGCAGCAGACCTCCCCTGCCTCCCCCGCTGCTCCCCTCAGGAGCGTATTTCAGCAAATCTGCCTGCTCTGCTCCCCACTCTGTCTCTGGTGAATCCTCCTCACCACCCTATACTCCAGTTCTTATATGCATAAATAAATACATCTTTAACAAACAAGTATGTGTGCTCCATCTTTCAGCAAATCATCAGAAATGTTATGGGCATATTAGTATCTGTGAAAGTGCCCTTTTCCTGAGAATATAATCCTACCTCATTAAGCTCTACCTGGAAAAGCAAAAGTATTATGAATTAATCTTTTCTTTAAAAATTTGAGTGTCGTCTTTCTTCCAATGTGACTATTTGGGGAGAATGTCTTCTTCAGTGTCGTAAGTCCTCCTTTTGTTCTCATGCAAAGGCTTCTTTGAACGTTTCATATCATTGCTGTGATACGTGTGTTTCTACTTGAGTCTATTCAGTCTCACAACAATTCTGAAAAGCCCAGCATTTCCCAATGACTTCTGACAAGATGTTACAAACATGAGGAAAAAAATCTAAATCTACACACTTGAGGAGGCTAGAAAATACTTGGTTCTTTTTTCATATGTAACATTTAACAGAGATGTGATAAGGATCTTTCATTTTCATGACTCCATTATACTTGAAATAAACTACTGTTTCAGGAATGTGAGGCAAAAATAAATGCCTCTTAACTTATTATGAAGATTTTCAAAGCACTCTTAGTAAATGTGTTACCATCTACGACATGACCAAATTTGAGTCCAGATTTTACAAACTTCTTTACCTTGGCCTCATGAGCAAACAAAGAACAAAATTAGTGTCTACAAAATAATGCTCAGTGCTTAAGATAGAATAAATGCTCAATACGTGTGAACTGATTTATAATTGCTGTTGCTAAGCCAAAAATAACATTATTAGCTACTAGAAGATTTATGGAAAAAAAGACATGTGGCTTTTTAGCTTACAAACATTTTATTTATTTAAAGCAATCCTATACCTATGAAATTTAAAATTTGTCTGTTTACACTTATTATCATTTGCAACTTGCAAGTGCCCTGATAAAATTAACATAAATAATCCATTATTTCCATCAAGGCTAACTTAAAACATTTTGTCTTTTATTTGAAGCAAACACCCAATCTTAATATTTGCATAACTTTTTTCAATTGTTTATATTTTGATTTAGATATTTCTTCTTGCTTTCAAGTCAATCTGTCAGAATAAGATTTATTTTATTTCCTTCCAAATCAATATCCTCTCCAAGATATTCATGCTTTCTTCTGCTACACCCTTTATCTCCTCTTCTCCTGGGCATAGAAATCAAGCCCATGGCAAAGACTGGCCCATTTCTCATTTAGAAAATCTGTCTGATTACCAAATCCAGCATTTTAATTTGTCCATTCTTTTTTCACTGATGGAATATTCAGAGCTTCATCATTCACATATTCTTTCCTTTGTTAAATAGCTGTAATAGTGTTGTCTATGCTGCAGCGGACCTCTCCTGCCTTCCCACTGCTCCCCTTAACAGCATATTTCAGTAAATCTGCCTGTTCTGCTTTCCACTCTGTCTAGTGTTAACTCTCTCAAACCCTCCCCTACTGGCAACTCTGGCCTACACCCCAGTTCTTCTAGGCAAAAAAAAAAAAGATTAAAATATTTGCATTCTCTTCCAGGAAAGGAAGACTATATTCTTCATTGTATGCAAGATAGTCATACTAAATTAGTCATATAACCTTGTTATCATCTTTATTTCTATATTAAATATGATTTAAGGATATGAATATAGGCACCAAGTTCACAAAGGTGAACTTATGATGGTTAATTTCAGAACACAATACACAAATATTTTGTCACATTTTAGTCTGGGTTTTGTTTTGAAGATAGTTTGCCCCCCCACCCCCTGCCCTCTGGAATCCTAAACTACTGATTGCAGATTCTATAGAATATATTTCTAATATAAGAGAAACTAGATAAGATTATTACCACATTTCTCAACAAAAATCTTACATACTGGAAAATGGGATGATATATTTAAAGTACCAAAAGAAACATAAACTGTCAACCAAGAATTTCATACATATCTAAACTGTCCCTTCACGGAGAAGAATTTAAGATATTACTAAGTTAGATTACCAGATAAATAAAAGCTGAAATTATCTCTTGACCAGCTCTCTAAGAAATGCTAAAGGAAATACTTCCAGTTGAAATTAAAAGATAATAAATGCAAATCAGAATATATGAAAAACAAAGCTCCCTGTAAAACATGATAAACTCATATTTTTGTAGACTAAGAGCTATCAAGTAATAATCAGTTTCTTAGAAACTGCAACTTTAAATGAAATGAAAGATAATAAATCAAGATTCCATAATAATGCCACTTCATTCATTTAGCTAGGATTATTTTCTCATTTACATTATAAGAAAACAATATTGAAAAAAAGGAACATTATTTCAGGAAATGCTATAACTAATTAGAAGCCCTATTTTTAGTTTTCTATAGGATTCAAAAATCATAAATGTAAAACTAAACCTACATTAATGGAGAGGCATATATATTGTAGCATCAATAGCATAAACTAAGGATGCAGAGTTATAATGGAATAAAGCCTTTGGTGTGTGATTGAAGTTGAATTGGAATCAGTGCAACATAGATTGTTATAATGTGTGAATTTAACATGTAGGATGGACAGAATATAAAAAAAAAAACAAAACAGGTTCTACTGTATCTATGTAAATCTGACCACAAGAAAGCAAAGTGTATATTCTATTCAATTTCATTATGTCATTTGCCTTTATTTTTATTAACCATATATTCCTGTAAAATTAATATTACATAAAAATAAAAAGCACATGTTAGAAATAGAGACACCTCCAGGAAAATCTTAATATTGGTGATTACTTGTTCATAAGCTCCAAGGCATTTTCATTATCATAATAAATTATATAATCATTATATAATTATCTATAATTGTAATATAACTATAATTATAACTAAATGAACATCTCCTAAGCAACTACAATGTGCCAGGGGCCATACATAACAAAAAGATATCTAATTTTATTGGCTTTGTCCTTTTCTAATTTTGGCAAGACTTTTTGTCTTATCTTTTGATGCCAAAAGCTTAGAGTATAATCTTTCGTTAAAGTTTTCTTTTTCAGTTACTTCTTTATAACCTTTCAAACTTTCTGAAAGAATCCTTAACAGCTTATTAACAAAATAAGGAGAGAACCCATCACACTAATTCTTATCTTATTTGTAAAAAAAAAAAAAAAAAACCCTATGCTATTTATATTTATAGGACTCAAAGTAGATGTCCTAGTAAACTGTTTTGAGATTACATAAGGAGAGCAGCACAAAAGCTTGACGGCAAACAGAAAGGTTCAAAAATGTATATAATGTATTTTGATGAGGAGAATCAAAGAATTGCAGATTTAATCACATGCAGAACTTTAAAGTCTAATTATAGGAGTCCATCATCTGAGTCAAAGGCCAGAAAACTAATTCTTACTCATAAATGTAAGTGAATTGAATCTCATTTTGCAGAAGTGTCATCTGAGCTTCATAGAGTCATGGTTGTTCCAGCCCTATGTATTTTGTTGGCAAATTCTGCTGGAATATAAAACAAATTTCAGAACTCACCAATTAGAAATCCTTTAATGCATTTTCCGAAAAGAAGAACTTCTGACCTGAAGCAATTCTGCAAATTATATATACATGTGGTGTGTGAGTGCGTGTGTGTTTGTGTGTGTGTGTGTTCAACACCCACGCTAGGCTATTAAGAATCTCATTGGTAAGGGAATCCTCAGAAACATTTATGAAGAATAGAGTGGTGTATCTCTGAACTTTTTTTAAGTCTTTCCTGCAATATATAGAAAATTAAAAGAAAAAAATACAATAGCAAAGAACAAGTTCAAGTTTTAATCTGGAAATAAATAAAACAAGGTCTCTGGATATGTTTCATTTAATCATAGAGATTAAATTACCCATAGGAACCTTTATACCTATGTCAATGCTGTTTGTGTTTCTGATAATCTGAGTAATTCACAAAACAGGAAAAGACAATAAACTGAACAAATAATTCTCACTGATCTTAGAGAAGAATGTTCTAGTTTGACAGTGTGAGGATACAGTGTATAAACTGATATTTAAATCTTGTCTTTACAAAGGTTTCAATAACTTGTTTCTGGGACACTTCTCATATAAATTTAAAGAAAAGGCTGAGATTTGTCCACTGACTAAATGAACCCTGACACAGACCAGGCACCAAATAAATACTTGTTCCTTGAGTTAGTATCTGGAATGTGGTTAATAGCCTTTCAGTTAAGCAAAACAGGTCATTGGAAACAGCACTCACATTAGTCTCTAATTAAATGGAAATCAACTTTTCATCTAGATCCATATTGTTCTCACACTATAATAATTACAAAGTCAATAAGATGTCTTTGTGAAAGAAATGTCAGCAGTCTCCTAATGTCTGAATTGCACATTATTTGCAGTTTTAGGAAAAACAGTGAAGGTAAAATATTTCATGCTAGAACCAGAAAATGCTCAGAGGTTCCTCAGAAAGCTGAACTTCTGAGAATTCTTTGCAGAAATTACTCCAATTCTATGTATTTTATCTGAGATTATAGACTCTCACAGCTGAAAAGAAGCAGAAAAGATTTTGGCAGAAAAGAATATTCCTGAAAGCATTAATACTAATTTCTAGGAAAAAAAAAAAAGAAAAAGACGCAATAAAGAAAAATTACCCATTATCATAATTTTGTCAGTGTTTAAATGACTTTAGTTTTTTCCAGACACTTTTTGCCATATTTGTTTGATTTACTTTTCTATTTACCTGTGTATGAATCAAATTTCTGTCCTTTTTATGAGTGTGCTACAAGCTTGGAAAGAAAATTGTCCTGCCAGCAAGTACAATCAGAGAAAGTAGTCAGGAAACATTGAACTGAGATTATGTGACATAGTCTGGTTCAATTACCACTTGAAGAATGTAAAACATAAGAAGAGCAGAATATAGCATGAAAATAGCTCCGATTCAGCATTGTCCACAAGTTGGTACTTGCATGGTCTCAGGTGTATATAAGGAATCCTGGCATCACATTGAGATAATCTCTACAGACTCATTCCGTGTCTTTGTGCTTCCTTGGTTCTTTCCAATGGGATGGCAGAAAACTAATGAAAGAATAGCTCCCTCTGATTTTCACAAAAATGTTTCTTTCATGGCCCTTAAGTTTTTATTCTTTGAAAACAAAGCTAAAATCATTAACTAGACATCTATTAAGCTCTTTGTTTAGGTCAATGCAAGCAGTAACACACAGTAGGTGGTATAGCCAAATGTTTCCCTATGCCTATTTCCAATTGTTTAATACAAATTTATTTGATGCATGCTGCTTGGCTTATAGTAGCTTCATCTGTATAAAAGAATATTGGTTTGGCTTCCATTTCTTTCTTTTAAAATGTATTAAATCTTCTACCCCTATAACAAGTCTGAAATAAAGAACCCATTCTGAGAAAAGAATAAGAGGTAGCAAATACCCTTTGAGAAAAATTCATTATTAAAAATGGCAAAATAACTTATTTTCATACTGATGCAGTTTAGTGTATGGATATACATATAGCCCTGCCCAGAGCTGGGAAACTTCAAGATGGTAATATTTTCTTTTTTATTATGAAAGCTAAATTAACTTCTGTTGTAGGGTTTTTGGAAGACCTACAATGTCCCAAAGGTTTCTTTTAAAGATTGATTCAGCTCTCAACTTTACTTAGTGATGCCTTGTAGATTAGTTGACCACGAATCCAGCTAGTAATGTTGCTCAAGCATGAATTCATAAAGAGAAAGACCAAGAAAATAAGGTTCATGAAAAGCCTTGAGCAATGAGACACAGATAGATGTCTGTATACCTTAATGAAGAATAGTGTCTTGAGAGATATCATTTGACTTTTAAAAAAACATCTGGTTTGGGGTCAGATTTCTAACAATTATTCATTTTAAAACAGTTAAAAGATGGAATGTCTAAAATCCATAGAAAGAAATTAAATGTACTTTCTCTCAACAGAAAAGAAGAAAAATCATCATTTAAATGACAAAGAACAAAATTTAGAGTTACATATAGTCAAGATAAAGAGGCCTTCAGAAGGTGTTTTTCTAACTTCAGCCTTGATTTAAGCATCAGCCGAGTTTTAAAAGAGTTAAATGAAATGTAATTAGATCAGGGCCTAAAAACATTACTAAATAGATTTCTATCCCTCTTCAAGGTATAATGAAGCAATGAGAGAAAATGGGCTGAACCAGAGGTCAACTAGTGCCTCCAGGCCAAATCAAGCCCAGTTTTGGGGTTTCTTTAGTGAATAAAACTTCTTTTAAAATATACAATTGGGGCCTCCCTCATGGCGCAAGAATTTAAGCACCTCACTATGAAGTATCTGCAGCCAAGGCAGCACGAGCTCAATCCCTGCCAGGGAGGTGACCCACATAGCGCAGTAGACCTCTCCTGTCTCCCCTGCTGCTCTCCTCAGCAGAGTATTTTGGTCAGTCTGCCTGTTCTGCTCCCCACTCTGTCTCAGGTGAATCCTCTCAGCCTCCACACCTCTGACGTTTTACCCCAGTTCTTATATGCATAATAAATCTTTGAAAAATAAAATATACAACACACTCATTGATTTTCATATTGGCTCAGCAACAGCAACTGTGAGAATAATGGCTGACTATAGTATACAGTCAGGAAGTTCTGAGACAGTTACTACCTGGCACTTTATAAAAACAGTTTAGTGACTATGGATGGCTTGGTGGTGGGTGTTCTGTGGGGCTGATGCCACTGATCCTGTTCCTCCAAATCATATAAAAGATTGTACTTCCATATTACCTTCATTAAAAAAATGAAATAAAACAATTTTCAAAAGAGTATATTCATCTCTAGAAATTGAGGAAAGATATTTAGAGACAAAGAATCTTCAGAAATTTCTGAAGTGCTCAAAGGAAATACAGAAAACTAAGATTCATTGAATATTTTTATGCTAAGAGTTAGGGTGTCATGTTTTCACAACTACTCACAGTATCTCTAAGAAAGATACAGTTATGTAAGAATTAGGAAACTGAGGATGAGAATCTGCAAAATATCACAGTCCCAGGTCTCCTTATACTGCAGTGGGAACTGTGTGTTGCACAAATATGTAACATCTAAGGAAGTGCTGTTTGCCCACAGATATAATGTGTTTATATATTTATTACAATTAACTGGTAGCAATAAGTGTATGTTATGACAAAATCAATATTACAACAATTGGAAGTGAAGCATATTGAAATAGCATGCCTTTGAACTTACATAAAGATGGCATCTGGTCTGATGATTCATAGTGTGATATTACACCAAATGGAAATAATGAATTAGTATATTAGTTTAGAATGAGATACCGGGTAATTAAAACATTAACAAAGACTTGAATTAGCAGCAAATGAAATGTGTGTTTTATTGAGTTTCTCTCCCCGCATACACAGTGAAGTGATATCAGAATATTAAGACATAAATTAACACAGGGTAAACTAAAAGACATCCACTTGTGTCACATAAAGCTGTTCCTAATTCTTTATGGAGACTACCTTTGTGTATACCCTGACTCTTGTGTTGCTATTAAAATGCAAATTCATAGTAACATTAATAACAGAGAATTTCAGTTAAGTGTCTACATTTTCACAAAGAGTTGGTCTCCTTTTTACTTTAAAGGAATATACCTCCCTTACATTTTCATATTTAGTATTATATCATTCAGTATTAAATACATAGGGCACATATCTTCAAGAATAAAATCCTTTAGAGCAAGTATAGAGACTTTCAAAATCCAACCAAATTTGTATACTTTTAAATGCTAAGGTCATTGTTTTAACTAGTGGATAATACCCTAAGCAAATTATATTTGTCTAACTGTATATACACATGCATACACACACACACACAACATGCACATGAGTACCATGAAAATGGTTTCTAACTGAATATTTAGTGATTCTGAAACTTTTCCCAGAAATTCCAGAAAGTTATATATACTGCTATAGCACTGTAAATGCATTTACTATGTGTAACAACAATGGGATTTATATATATATTCTAGAAACTGGTACAATGCATCATTATTGTACACGACTTTTTAAGGAAGTTTTACTTAAATTGGAGGAGTTCACAGTGGAGTTGCTACCTCAGTTCTGTTTCAAAAGACAGTAGGATTTAGACAGATACAGCAGAAGAAAGCAAGTGCATCTCAAAACAAAGCTGCTGGGAAGGTTAGGTAGATAGAATTTCCCAGCAGGCTTTCAGGAGGCAGAGCCTCAGAGAAGTCAGGACAAGGAGGCACATCTGGGGACACTTCTCTAAAAAATGAAAACAACTGTGAGTAGATATGACCACTAAGGGCGACTGCACTGAAAAGACACATGTTACTGAATATTTGGGGAATACCCAGGTTAGGACAGAAAAAAGTTGAGAAGCTGCTTCTCTCACCTGTTGTGAAAGAAGATTACAGAATTTCAAAGATGTGTTCACAGTGTCAAATGCTCCAGAGAAGAAAAGGAGGAGGACTATGAAAGGAAGTTGACTTTATCCACTTCAAAATTTTCAGACAACACTGAAGACAGCAATTCCAAAGGAAAACCAGATTGTCAAAGGATGAAGTTCCAGTCTCGCGAGAACTAAGGGCGGAAATAACACATAACATACCACCTATAGGCCTCCCTTTCATGCTAACAGATAGAAACTGGTATAGGGAAAGGTAAGAGTTCTTAAAGTTATCTTTTGATCTGTGTGAGTTCAAACTGGCAGGGAAGGTGAGATTTGAGATGTTAATAGCCATAAAGTTTCAGTTAAATGAGATTTTACAAAAAAAGTCTGATGATTACTAGCAGATACTAAAAAATACTGAAGAATAAACTTACTCCTTTTGAATGTAGCAGAGGTAGGTAAACAAGCTGATAAAGAAAAAAATAAGAGCTTAGTGACTCGAATTTAAAAGAAAGTTAAGTTTTCTTTGAAAGATCTCTGGATTAGATATCTGTGCTATCTACCCAACAATCATAGAAATCAGGTAATCTGGAACTCTCCAAATCTGGGAATCATGTAATTAGATTTCATTGTTATCTGCTGAACCTAGAATTATGGGAATACTGGTTTCCTACCTTTTACTTTTCTGTTTAACAAGGAAGAGTTATGGTACACGTACTTAAATTAATGGCAGTTTGAGACATAGAAGTTATCATAAATACTTTTGAATAACAAACTTTCCTTACAATGAACATCTTTTAAAAACCTCCAAGAGACTACTATACCCATTACCAATTTTAAAACAGAGTGAAACAGAGAAGAAGATATAAGCTTTGTACACACACTGATTTAGCAATGACAAAGATAATTGGAAACTGATAGGTTCAGTCACTTCTGAAGAATTTCACTGGAGCAGGATAAAGCTTCCTCTCGCTAGTAGCAACATTAACATTCAGTCTCTTTTTTCCTACAAATTCCCATCCTATTCGGGGATTCGAGTGCTTTGCTCTCTTCTAACCCTCAAAGCTTCATCCCTTAGGACAAGCCAGCATTATCAAATTTCTTGGATCATCTTGCTTTTGAAAGCAAGGTCATTTTAATTTTAATTCCAGGTCAAGAAAAAGCCAGACCTACAAAACATAAAGGCTTATGCTATTGTGAGCAGAATCAGCGCTTTTACTTCCGTGTGAGATTACAACAGCAGCAAATTAATTCTCATTAGTATTATTTTGCCTTCGTAATTTTTCCAATAATATTCATTCAGTATATGAACACTTTTGGGAAAGCATACCTTCTGAGGCAGCCCATGCCTTTTTAAGAAAGCACAGTTAGGCAAATAGAACCAATAGCGACTGAGGTGGGACAGAAAGCTTCCTCAGGAGGTTTCCCTCTGTGGAGAGTTAGGAACTTTCCTCATATGTTCTTAGTTCCTGTAAGCCCATAGGTCACTAATTTATTTGGCCAGGGTTCTGATTAGCCTTAATTAGACTAACATAATGCATGTATGTACCTTAGAGCTTTCCTCAAAGTCTCCTTTCTGGTTTCGATAGTTCTCAGGAAGTATTTACTTGATAGATCACTTTACTATTAGTGGGATTCCCTTATTTCTCTTGAGGTTAGATCAACAGTCCTTCAGACTGAATCTTCCCACCCAGACTCTGGCAATGACATCCCCTTGAATATACCAGAAAGAAAAACATACGCATACGTCCACATGTTATTAATCATTCAAAGAGAAATTTCTTTGTTTCATCCATGGCATCACCTTTGCACAGTCAATAAAAGGCCTGAAATTTATGTCAACAGCAGGACTGCATCTTTTCTTCTGTTTAGGAACTGGATTTCCAAGTAGCCCATTGCCATATTTGGGTCTAAGATACATCTCAGTTTTATCCTTTAATGATTCTGCGACATGGGCCTGACAACTTCATTTCACATTTAACAGAAACTGTTCCATGAGGGTGCAGCAACAGAACCAAGGTACTCAGAGAAAGGAAGGGAGAGTCGCTGAGCCCCTCCTAACATTCAAGTAGGAAGCAGTAGAGGAAAATCAACTAAATCTTGTGGCTAGCTTGAATTTATAATAAAGTGGAACTGCATTTCCTATATCCTACTTTTATGACTCACTGGGGCCTGTGCATTAGCAGAGTGTATGGTACATCTATGCCCGTTACATTGAACATGGAGCATAATGTTATAATTTAAAACGATTGCACACATTTACAGTTGTATGTCTTATTTTATGACATATTTTCAGTCATGTCTATGATTTATTTGATGCTTGGTCTACCATAGAACATCAAATTATAACATTGTTCCTATGAGGAAATATAAAATTTTTATCACAATCTGCTCTAGAATAAGTTTTCTAAGAATGCACTATGGTGACAAATAGGAACTTGCCACAGCAATTTTATGAACTTGACTAGGCATTAGATTTATAGGGTAGGGGTGAAAAGCCCCTTGTGAATAGTTAACAACTTATGTAAGCCTCCTGTTTTGTTAACTTTGACCTTTAAACCCTGGTTATGGATACACATTCCCCTCTGTACTTCTGTCCTGGGGGTAACTAATTCCCTAAAGATGCTGTCGCCTTATTCATTTGACACTTAAATATGCCCTGTCCTGTGGGTGACTGGAGTTCCCCAGCCTTTCTTTACAATTCCTGTCAATGCAGTATTATTTACGTAAGACAACTACAGTTTTGTAGATTGAATTTAAAAATATGCATTACACTGCTTGGGGAATAGGCAATTCACCCATACATACAAACACAGGAACAACTGTGGTTTATTAATAAAAACATTGTGATGGGTGTGACTTATTTAGGAATATAAAAACATCAATTTGTTTTGAGCTTCAGATGTCTGCACACACTTTAGAAAGTAAAATCACTGAGCAAAACAACCTTTCTCATGAAGCAGAATTTTAAACCCATGCCTTGCGATAGATACTATAGGATATAATTTTAAATATTTTAAAGATTACTTCTAGATGGATGCCATTTATATTCTTATATTGAAAGGTAAGTTATTTAGAAGACTTCAGGTACAAAAACATATCAATAAAATATGGGCCTGCAAATATTTGTGTTTGAGGTATGTGCTTCAAAACAGCTTATAAGATAAAATTCCAAACATAAGAAGTTTGCAAACAGATGTCTAAAGATTATGTTCAATACCCAGTGATCAGCAGAAGATGAAGTTATGGCCATAAAACTCTCTTTGCCCTCAACAGATCGCTACAGATGAAGTTATCATAGCCAGGATCTGACCTAATGCTGCTTTAAGACTGTTATTTTTTTTTTCCAAGATAATACTCTCTCAGATGGTTTAGCAACCAGTGCTTAACCTCTAACATTAGAACATTATAAAAATGAGCATTTAAACCTCCTCACACATGAGATCTGAATTTCCTTCTCTTTTGTATCAAATATTTAAATAATGTAGAGACTGACACACAATATTTCCTATTGCTATGAAATACAAAAATATCTATTAATTCTAAAATAGTAATAGGGCAGAATAACATCCAATGCTCAATAAAATTTTTCTCTGAGAGAGTATCTGAGAGGATGCCTATGAAATTCGATGCTTTAACACATTTTCATCTCTCTGGAAGAATTGTTACAAACGGTTTCAAATATAAAGACATTTCCATTAGTCAGGGAAGTTTAATTGATGTAGTTATATTAAAATTCTAAATTGGAAATATAAGGCATTAGTCACATTATGTAATCTAGTCAAAAATATTTATTGGATGATTGCCATATAACAGCTATTGTTCTGAACAATTGAGATATAATAAGCAAGAGAGAAATGGTCTCTCCTTCCTTCGGTGTATAATTTATGGGGGTTATGAAGAAAGGGAAACCAAAACATGGAATACATTAAGTTTAATGCTATTATCAGGATAAGAGGAAAGTGTTATTAGGAAACTGGCAAGAGGGAGATAGAGAATAAGAAGTAACCCTCAGAAAACTAAACATTAGTACAGAATAAAATGGTAATATAAATATGGACTGGAAGAGATTCCTGATGATAGATCTTACCAGAGAAGGGAACAAGATCTTTGCAAGTCTTAAATTAAGGTCTGTGGACTTTGTCATGTGGAAAAAATTTGCAAAAAAATGTTTGGTAACATACATCTGAATAACCCTGAATTATACACCATGTTGTAAAACAACATTACCTCAATAATAAAGTAGTTCAAAAACAGAACTTAGTCTGAATGTATCAAAATAATCTAAATCCTTTTGACAAAGTTGTTTTATGTTGTTGCATTTTTATATGCTCTGATATCTCTATGTTGACACTAAAATAATGGCAAGGGTCTGTTTTCTGATATTTATTGTGTGTGTGTATATATATATATATATATATATATATATATCCCTCAACACAATTGATCTTACCTAGATCAAGATGTGGCTCATTAACCTGTAAAAAAGAGTTCAATTATTTTTTCTAATTGTAAGAGATGTTAGGAAATCAAATTTTCAATAAACTATTCTTCCAAGGTACTAATAACTTAATCAAAGCACAGTATAATCAAACAAAGGTTTCTATAAAATTACAAATGTTGAAAGCATGTTGGGTCAAAGTGTTTCAGGTATGCTATAGAAGCCTTCCCACTTCTCAGAAAAGAACCACACAGTTGTAATTCCTGCTGATATATAAGACTACCAAGCTATGTACTGATGATTTATGCTTTTTCTGTACAAATAGGATACCTCTAATGTCAGGATTCAGTCTTTAAAACAGAGGGAGACCAACGCTGTAGGGCCCAAGTCTCATCTGGAATAACATGAAAGTACTGTGTTCTACTGTGTCCAGTTAATATAGTCACAATACCAGATGCACGTTGTAGTCTGGATGGTAACCACTGAAAGAACAGCAGGAGAGTATACTATTAGCAAACTAACAGTGGAGAAATTAAATATGATGAATATATTGATCCTAAAGGTGAGAGAACAGGGAACACATAATAGCTATGACAAAGAGAACAATGGTAAACTGAAAGTTAAAAATGTAAATATATCAGTAATTCCTGCACTCTAAGTGATGGAATGGAGTCTAGGGGAAATACAACATAGTAAAAGGTAAAACAGCTTCCCTTGATCCAGGTCAGCCTGTTAGAAATCTAGAAAGCCTGCACTTAGGTGGCCACCATAGGCAGCTGGTTCTAACAGAGAGATTTGGCATCCCTGTGCCTCTTCCTGAATCCAGATCAATAAATCCACCTCTTCTTGTGCTGATAATTCATTTTGATTACATTACACTCTGGTTTTCTTTAAAATAGAAGCAGGAGTAGTATCCTCACTATAAAGTTTTGAGAGACTTTATGGAGGAAATTCTTTCAGCAGACTACAGGGTACCTAGTAACAATAGGCAGCACAATATTATTTTATTATTTATTTATATCCATAAAGGGTCTCAGTTCTCACCAGAACTAACTGTAGGTTTGAGTCCTGAGTTCACTATTTTGATTCATCTCTAATTGTCTAGATTTTCTTGTGAAAAAAAAGTCTTTTTTTTTTCAATGCCAAGTTCATGTTGCTATATCTCAAATTCTTTCATGCTTATACTAGAATAATATTGTGACTGTGAATTATATTCTTGGGTCACATTTTCTTTCCCTCAGTACTTTGAAGGTAGTGTTTCATTGTTCTGCCTTTGACTGTTACTATGGAGAAGTCAGACACCAGGCTAATTTTTCCTGCTTTTAAGTGGTATTTTTTTTTGGTGTGATTGTCTAAAGAATTCTATCTTTATCCTTGAAGTTCAATAGCATAACTTCAGACTCTATGCAGCCTTTGTCAAAATACCTTGACTTTTGTTAAATGCCCTTAGCAGGGTTCATTTCAATTAATTTAGTGTTGTATTCTATTCATCTGAAAGAAAACTTTGGGCTTCAGATCATTTTCCCAATCCACTATGTAGGTCTAGAGTCTGTATTTGTATTGGAGAGAATCAGCCCTCTTTAATTTACCATGTTTTATATTAATGGGAATTATTCAGGATTTTATCATTTTCCAAGATGACTTTTAAAGGAAGGCAGTAATTTGAGAAATTGTGAGAAATTGTGATTTTTGTCCTTCCTGCAAGAGTTAGTTAAGTGAACCTTATTTTATGCCTTCACTTGAAATCATCAAGATTTGGTAAAGCAAATCCTATGAATTTTAAGTTTGTCATTTTATAGTGTTCCTATGTATTATGAACAAAAATACAATCATAGATAAAGATACCAAAAAGACAGATCTGAAGAGCCCTAGATGAAGCTGAGAGTTTAAGAAGTCAATAAAGAAACTTTAGGAAAATGATATCTTTCATAACATAAAAGATATGAGAAAAGTACTTTTAAGTATTTTTATTGAAATAACTTAGTTTTAAAACATAATAGTGTATACCTGAAATATGTATAATCAATATCTGTATATCTTGTTATGTTTGAAAGTGTCTACACTAATCAAGCACAAACAGAGTTAATCTACACAAATGACCAAGCCTCAGAACATTACAAATCCTCTGGACATTTCTTAGCCTACCTCCCTGTTCATAGATCAAAAAATGCACAGATGAGAAGTTAAGGATTAATTTGTTCTTCAGGAAATCACCAAGTCATGACAGAGATGACAAACCCAGGCCCTTTCATCCTTGGTCACAGCTCAGAGTCTTTTAATCTACCAGAGATGCAAAGCACAATACGCTTTACACCCACAAATGAAAATAGCACACACCCTCCGGCCTCCCCAAATGACTTTCCTGTTTTTCTATACGTAAACCTCCATACACAAAACCCAGTAGCCCTGGAACAGGGTGATGGATTTGAGGATGGCCATCCCCCATCTTGTTCAGTGCCTCATGTTAACATTATTTCCCTCCTTTAAATAGTCAGTATTTGACCTTTTCACTGCACACTGGGCATATGAACAATATTATGAGCAACATGTTCATCACTAAAATTCTAGTTCCATCCATCCTTTGCCATACAATTGTGTGGCTCTTCAATTTTCTTAATACCATTCATAGGAGAGACTTTCCTTGCTCTATGTTGTTTGTGTTTTTTTTTTTTTAAGATTTATTTAATTATATTTGGCATCCTTTGTAGTCCCTAGGGAGTTCCCACCACCATTTTACCTGTGCACCATCACCTCAGTGCCTTGTGAGCTTTCTGCCCTCATCCCGGTCTCTTCCATACCACCACCCCACCCCATGATCCCTTTCGTTTGTCTTTGTCCTTTTGTTCTTGTTCTGTTTCGTTTATGTTCTTTTGTCATAAACTAGTTTTCTGTGGGTGTGGGTGTATTTCTAGGATCGCAAGAATGTTTCATGATCTGCATGTCTGTTTTCATTTAAATATCACGTTGTTTAGATGATTATCACTTTTTAACGTAACATGACATCAGGTAGCCTGAAACTTCCATTTGTGTTCTTTTCCTTAGGATCTTTTGAATATTCAGTCCTCTGCGGTTCCAAATAAATTTTATGTTTTTTGTTCTAGTTCTGCCAAGGTCAATGGCATTTTGATAGGGTTTGCACTGAATTTGTATATTTCCTTAAGTAATGAGGCCATGTTTATTATCTTTTAATGAATATAAAGAGAAAGTGTCGAATCAAGACAAAAAAAATTGTGTATTTTTTACAGCATCGTTAGGCTGGTGATTGTTAATCTTCTATGTTAGTGACTTCTGTATATAAGTCACTGTTATCTGATGTATACTATGTACATGTAGATGAACAATGATTGTTCATAGTGGCCACACTGATGACCAAAATAAAATTTCTAAGAATTTTATAATATCAGTAGGGAAAAAAGCTAAAATACTAAATAACTAAATAGTAAAATTACCCATTTAAATACTGATTGTGTTAAGACTACAAAAGAAAAATCGGTGCTATGAAGTGTTAAAATCCCAAGTATAGGTTAATCTTTGTACCCAATATATACTCAATATATGTTTTTGATTATAGTCTTGAAAAGGTAATTTTCTTTTACTGCTAGAGTTCCTAATTTTGAATAATGTTCCAAATGATATCTATTAAACAGCTTGAATTTTTTATTATAAATGGGCACCTAGCTTTTAGAAATAAGAGGTATAATTTTGAGAGGCTCTTAGAATTTTACACCTAAATGGAATCAAAGCGATAAGATAAAATGAATTTAATTTCATTAATGAGAAAAGAATCTCATAAATGCTTATCCTTCCTGTTTGCATATATAAGTAGTGACACAGACAGGCAGATGTAACTCTGCCTATATGGAAGGGAATATACTATCCTTATTTTTAGAGAAAACATGACTTTGATGGTGTTTTATTCCTAGAATAAGAACTACCTCCCTGCACAATTCTGATTGCTTTTTAAATTTAGATTGTGATTTTTCTGACATTATGAAAAAAAAATCTTCAAAAACTAGTAAATATCTCTAATATTTATATTTATATTATTTATAATATTTATAATATTTAATTAATCTTTAATTCCTAGCTTTCTATGTTCGTGGTTATACAGATTTCTTGTGCTCCAGCCCAAAATTAGCATACTTGTAGAGCTGAAATGAGGACTTGTGATTCAAGTCGTGAATACTCGGTGCTTATTTTGCTTCCAACAGTATGTCAAACACCACTCATAAAGGAGGAAGAAAACTGTTGAAATTGAGGAGTAAAAATTTTAAATAGAGAATTTCTTCCAGAAATAACATGTTTTCAGATTTAGATGGAGAGAGCACAAAATGATCTTCTGGCCAGTTACAATTCTTCCTTTGCAAAGATGAGAAAAATGTCAGATTTATAAGACAATGTAAAGCACCTGAAAAATGGGAACTTCTATTTTATGTCAAGACAAGTATGAGCAGACATTGACTCATACCTACCAGAATCCCAGCTATAAACCTTCCAGGAATAGCAATATCTTATCATTAGGAGAGAGTCCTATAATTATTGCACAGGTTATCTCTAATAATAGTAAAGAAAATATTCAGAAACATCCCAAAATGTACCATGAGTAATAATTTTGATAAAAATAACAACTCTAAGAAGGAGATCAGTGCAGTCCTCTTTAGCTAGACACAGGCATTCAAGAACCAAGAAAGACCAGAAAAGAGGTTCTTCAAGTTTAAGAAAAAACTCATGTTCAAATTAGTAAAGTTTATGATAGAAATGCACATACTAATTATAGATTGCTATTCTTCCTTTTAATAACTCCTATTCGGTCAATACAGACAGGTACCCCCATTTCCCTGTATGCCCTGCCAGTCATCACTGCAAGGGTAAAAGCAAGATATGATACACTTTTTTCAACTTAAACACTAAAATGGCTTAATCGACGTCTGAATCTACAACAGTGATTCTTCCAAAGTATATTAATGATGTCTTCCCCTTACTAGTCCTACTTCTAACCTCTTTTCTATTCTTTTTAATCACAAAGCAAATTTATGCATCTTTCTAATATGTTGCTTAAAACTTCATATAATACTAGACAAATTTACTAGGAGACTCTCAGTATCCAGACTGTCAAGGACATATCAGAAGCACCACCCATGCCTACTCTAGATACAGAATCAGCAGAGCAACCCCACAGGAGTTGATAAAACCATTTGTTGGCCTTGCATGCTCTACAAAGCAACCCTGGGAATGAGAAAAAAACAGATGTTACCTCTTCATTTTAAAATATTTTGAAATTTAGTTTTGTTACATCAAGTAACTTAATAAGAGATTACTAGGGTAAGGCTATCAATAAAATAAGAAAAAATATCTGAGAGTTTTTAATAAATTTATTTTTGTCAAATTCGAGTATCTCTCTGGTTATTTAAATGCCACTCCTCTCTCTTCCCCTACTCCTTTTTCTCCCTTCATGTAACCTTCACTTTTCTTTATTCCTCTGCGGTCAGGAGGCTAACTCCTAAATTCCAACCAAGTTAATATTCCCAGCTACTAACATTGAGATTACAGGATAGAGATGGAGATATGTCTTCCCCATTTCTCCAGCTCTGGCCTCATCTCTCTTTTGGAGCAGTATTGGACTCCCTCAGAGTGTGGGAGGCTGCTCCCCACTGGCTCAGCTGGGTAGCTGGACCTCCCAGCTCTAGTTTCACTGAGCTATAGAAACACCATTTCACAGCCTTCTCTGTTTGGGCCTGAGTGGAGTAACGTCCTTACAGTGCTGCTGCTGCTAAGCTCTGGGTGCCTATATTGAGGCACATGTATTCTTCTGTCCTGCCCTGAACAGTGTTGGTAGGGCTTTCATTCTTTCATTATAACTTTTTTTAGAAGTGCTTCATGCTGTTTCCTACCTAAGCCCAACAGATACGTTATTAGAACATCTAATGTCAAAAACTGACAAGAACAACTCATGATTCTGCCTGATATATTACTAGTAGTATATTTAGGAAAACCCTGATTATAAATAAAGTCTGGTAGCATCTGGCGGTTAGTTAACCTCTGATAGCTAACTAAATTGGAAGAGAGGTGAAAGAAAGGTGCAGTTACTATGAGGCTCCCTAGAGATTTGACTTTCTCCTGTATAACTGCCCAGAGCTGGTAAATGAAAGTGCAAGAGTATTGGCAGAATATCAACGGAATGATAGGACTTTCATTACCATCAACAGGCATTTTGGTGTGGTGAGGTTCTGTCGTATACTTTAAAGATTTGTTTAGAGAAGAGTTAAGTTTTTAGCAAAATTCAGTTGCAAGTAGCGATTTCCCTTACACCAATATTTTCACCACACATGCACACGTTCTCCAACTATGAAAAATGTACACTAAAGAAGTACATTAAAACACTTGACAAGTCTACACAGACATTCTCACCCAGAGTCCATAGTAGTTTAGAGTTAACTCTTGGTGTACATGCTATGGGTTTAGAAAAATATATAATGACAGATATCCTAGCTAATGGTGTCAGACTTTTTTTTACTGCCCTAAAAATCCTCTTTACTGTCCCCACTAATACCTGTCCACCAGATCGCTGGCAAACACTCGTCTTTTTATTGTCTTCATAGTTTTTCTCAGGGTCCAGTTTTCCAGAACGTCGTAACTGAAATCATAGCATATTTTTTTGATAGGTTTGTTTTATTGAGTAATATGTGTTTCCCCATATCTTTCCATGTCTTAATAGCTTTTCTTTTTTAGTAGTGATGTGCTTCTAACACGTTAATCAGAAAATTTCTACCAAAATAGCTCTAAATAACACTTGCCAATCTTTACATCACATATGCTCCAACACTGCCAGCTATTAATCTGATCTGATATTAGGATTTGATGAGCTAGGGTTGAACAGTGATTTCAGAATGTTATTGTGGTCAGGAAGTCTGGTCTGAAATTATAAGAAGCGATGTGACCTTGAACAAATCATGTAACTATTCTTCAATTTCTTCATATGCAAAGTTGGAATTGATAATACTTTAGAACATGGCTTTACGTGTTGAATTATTCAATGATATTTAAAATGGAGTTTGGAATGCATTATGCATCAGTAAATATTAACTACATTGCATATGGGGCAAAAGTAAAGTATCTTTTCAGCATCTCTGAACTTCAATACTACAGATATAGGGGAAGAGAAATTCTTAGCCTTAGTCCATTCAAACATTTGGAAACTGAAGGCTCCTTTCATTTCACAAAACTAATAACTGGTCAGCAGGATGAGATGATGAAGAAGCCACACAAGGCAGATGCTCCCCACAAATTGTCAGGAACCTCTGATATCGAACTTCTATCTATAAACAAAATAAAGTGTGTTTAAGTGAAGTATGCTTATGTAAATACTGC
Source organism: Galemys pyrenaicus (assembly GCA_019455555.1). Taxonomy (NCBI): domain Eukaryota; kingdom Metazoa; phylum Chordata; class Mammalia; order Eulipotyphla; family Talpidae; genus Galemys; species Galemys pyrenaicus. Next base: position 6,192,413 of record JAGFMF010012288.1, on the reverse strand, counting down.
CACCCTTTGCCTGGACGCACTTCAGTTCCCAGCTGTGGGATCAACCTCAGGCCCATATGAGGCAGTAGGAAGAGCTGGGTATTAAAGTCTCCAAGAAGGAACTGCCAATCAATGACAGAGATTTTTTTTTACATCCATTTCCCCTGTCCCTTGGATGGAGCAATTCTGATATGCAAGCTACAGTTGGTCCCATAGTTCCACTGCTGGATTAAAGTTCAGTTACCCACACTGACATCTTCTTCAGTCAATGGTATTACCTTTATGGTTTCTTCTCCATGCCCATTTTGCATGCTTCCCAAAAGAATTTCACTTTTCAAGTATTGTATGCACTCGATACTGTGGTGAGAGCTCACCCCCACAGGGTGGGTGAATGTAAATGTGCCTTGAGTTTGTGAATGATACTTTGGCTTAGAAAATTGACTAAACTAAGGATTCGTTAATAAAAGTGTTACATTATTCTATGACTTCCCAAATTCTTGTATTTGTTTTAATGATATTTTTACAATCCCGCTGGTGTGAAGAAAGGGTCAGGCAGTGGGAGCAGCATTAAAAAAGTACCAAGGACTGACGTATGGAACACTGTCCTTGTGGAAATGTGTCTGCCATATCCCTTACACAGAGATATTAAATAAAAGGCTGTCCATCAGGGTAGGCTAAAGACACAATGCAGGGGCAAGAATCACACGCACGTGCAGTTTGATTAGAGGAACTGAACATTTGGGTGATTCTTCAAATACATGCACTGGATGAGCAAGACCAATTGATGTGATGATTTGAAGGCAAGAAATAGAGAGTTGGTAACTATCCAAGGAAAAGGAGAAATTTATGAACAAGGTTGCATTGACATGATTAGCACTCTGTTTTAGCTGTAGGTAGTGGAGAAGATGGCAAGAAGAAATGACAAGAGTACTTTCAAATGTTTACCTTGACATTAGACTTTTAGTGGTTACAAACCAGATGCTGGTCTATTTTGAATTTAAGATAAAATACTATAAATAAGGTTAAAATGCAAAAGAAAGTCTCAAAATGTTCTTCACATTTCATTTTATTTTTTGTAATGAAGAAGTAAGGTCATGGTAAAGTAAAATCAGGATAAATAGTGTAAGGATTTAAAAGTTACTAATAAAAACTGAAATCACAAACACTTGGGAGTAAGAAATTCGTCTTAATCTTTCAGGAAGGAATGATACAAATAAAAGTAAAGCATAAAATAGAATCAAAATAAGAGATTTTGTTAAAAAAAAAACCTAAGGAAATCATTAAAATAAAAATTGTTAAAAATAAAAGAATGCTCCTAGAATAATGACAAAGGCCTACGAGATTTTAATGAACCAGGAGTAATTTTAAAAGCTTACAAATAGACTACTACAAAGGAAAACATATTTGTTTAAATGTCATTTGGGTGTTCTTTCTCTCATGAAATGGCTGCTGGTAGCATCTACAAGTACTTGATCTCTCTCTCAGATGTGCCTCTCAAGGGAAAATGTTTAATTTATTTTCAAATCAGCTCCCTTCAGGATGGTTGTTTATCTCCTATTTTCTTTACCCAAAAGATAACTCAGCTTGGGTGGCTATTTTTGCTAAATTACAAATCTCCTTAGGCATTGCTTGTTTATTTCTAAATGGTCTTTCTCTAGGGTGATGTATGGAACATTTGCTTTGTTATAATAAAGAATGACTATGTTTTATTAATGAATAGTTCATGTTAGCTTGGGAAGCTATAACACAAAATGATTCTGAAATTTATACTTATATAAATACCAGTTTTAGTTTATGATTGAATTTCAGTCTGTGCATTTACTTCTTAAATTCTGTCATATCTTTCATTATTAAAACAAATAAAAAGGAACAAATTCCCTACTTTGAAGCTATTCGAGATTTTTTTTTCCTACTACAGCAAACAATACAGTATAGAGATAAAAGTTCTTCAGAGATAATTTCAAGTGATTGTAAAGTGATACTCAACACAGCTTTAGAGTTTATGAGTATATATGTAACTGGCAATTAATTATTGTTATTCATCACCCATGAAGTAAATCTGTCAGTAATTCCTATTGACCATTTAATTTTATATAGAATTTATACTTATTAATCAGCCAAGAAAATTAACTGAAGCAAATCAGAGTATGTAGAATAATCCTAAAAGAGACATATTCGGCAACTAAGTAATGATTTAGTCAACTCTTCCTACTTGTTGCCAAATATAACACAGTTTTCTTTCAAAATGAGATAGAATTGAATTGTCTGGACTCTTAATGGTCACCAGATTCCATTCTAGGATCGTGTCTACACATCTGTCTTATTAATTTTTAAAAGATTTAGGACACTTGCCCATATATACCAGCTTCCCTTTTATCTAAGATTGTGGTTTATATTGGCATTTTCCTGGTTTCTTCCACTCTAGTTCATCAACTCAAAATTAAAACTTTAGGTTACCCTGAATTGAAAAAATTTCTGATATTATTAAAGTCTAGGATTATCACTTTATTTATATTAGTCAAGCTTCATCTGCCCCTTTCCTGTAAGCTCTCTCTAATTTAATTCTTATAAAAACTTGCCAGGGTGTTATGTTATCCTTTTTTAAAGATCGATCTCCATAAATATCTCAAAAAATTAGCAAACATTGTAAGTAAAAGAATATATTTGTGTAGTTATGTGATATGAATTTAAACTATTAAGAATGTCAAAAACTAACTGTGTTAACTAATGAATAAACTAAAATGCAGAGAGAATGTATACCTTCTTTTATATTATGGCTAAATAGAGATGCTAAAATGTAAAGCCTGTCTGCATTGAAATATGTAATATTTTCAGTGCTGCCCATGCTGCTGCATGTTAAAAAAAATCCCTAATTGCTATTTTACTTTTTATTTTTTAAAGACCTATTTTTTTAAGATTTTTTTTTTTTTCATTGTAAATGAATAGGGATGCTGGCCAGAAGTGGCAGTGGGGTAGATGATCGGACTCACTAGAGACAGAATGAGAACAGGCAGATCCACCAAAATACACTGCTGAGGGGAGCAGTGGGCGACAAAGGAGAGGTCTGTTGTGCCTTGTGGGTCCCCGCCCTGGCTGGGGATCAAATTCAGGATGTCGTGATTGGCCTTCACAGTTACCTTCACAACCCACAGTGGTAGCGCTGAAATTTAACCCCCAGGTCATCACGGAAGCCGTACTTGCTATATTAAATCACAAGATTCACTGTTGCTCCTTTGTGTATTACAAAGCTATGACTAAAAAGCACAGGAACTTTTTAAGAGGCTGGGGACCCTATACAATTCACAAGTTTGGAAACTCCCTTGGGTGACCATTATTATAAAAGGTCACCTAAAATTCTCAATTTTGTATCTGCAGTAGCAATTTTTACATTAAAACAGTAAACTATCAGAGGACTTTCACATTTTTATGTGGCAGATGAAAAAACTTGGAAGTCATCACTTTCCTTAGCAAAAATTTAAAACCTAAAAAAAGATGAAAAATCTACCATTATTGTTCTATCTGTCAGAGAGGAGAGGTCACATGGCAAACCACCAACCATCAAATTGGAGAGACTGACACGCAATTCCAAAAAAAAAAAACCACAACTCACCTGAGCGGAAAACTCCATGGAAATCAGTACTGAGGTAGGAAAATCAAAATTGCAATTGAAAATTTATTGAAGTCTCATGAGGATTAGACTAAGAGTTCCAAATTCCACAGGTTCCAATCACAGACTTTCTCACACTTTTATGAGTTTTATCTCTAAGAACTCAACAGTCAATATAAGAAAAAAAATAATAATAATCCCCTCTGGTTTCCAGCAGGGAGAAGAGAAAGGAGCTGTTTTGAGATATGCCGAAGCATTAAATTCTTAACCAGGCCTGCCTTAAAAAGAAACTACTGGCACCAGATTCTAAACTATTTCTCAGCTCCTAACAAGCCTGAGGTAAAGGAGAATCCCGACTCTAGTCACTCTGATGCACCTAAAGAGGGTAAAATCAGTTCAGGTTTGTGAGAAACATTCCTGAAGTTCACGGTGCAGAGACATCACAGGGCTATAGAGTCCATCCCCTACCAACAATTTACCATGGCATTATTAAAAACCTATATACGGCATCTCTATTTACTCAATCTTGATGTCATGTCTGTCAAGGAAAAATGACAAGGCAAGGTATACTAGCAAGAAAAATACATCATTGTAAGAAGTAGAAGGAGCACCAGAACAAAACCCATCTTGCAAATACATCGGGCCAATGGGAAACACTCTAAGTATAATTCATGTAGATTAAAGTTAAGAGGAGAGAAAAATGTCATTGCAATGCTTTTCAGAGATACTGAATTTCAACTGGGAATTTAAAACAACCATGATTGAAATCCTGAGAGATTTAATGAATACAGTAGTATTTTTCAAGAGGAAATTCTAGGAATGTAAAAGTAATGCTAGAGATGAAAAACACTGTAACAAAAATGAAGAATGCCTTAGATATTTTATTACTACACTGAAAATAGTAAAGGAAAGAGTTTCTAAACATGAAAACTTCCAAAAGTTAAAAGAGTGAAAAAAGTAACATTATTAAGAATTGTGGGACAACTCAAACAGTGTAACATAACCAGGAAAAGAAAGTGAAACAGGAAAAATATTTGAAACAAAAAGGAATGAGATTTTCCCCAGTTAATGGGAGACACTAAGACAGATCCAGGATGCCTAGAGAAAACTATTCAGGATAAATATGAAAAGCCCACATCTAGATAAATCATATTCAGTCAGTAAAAATAAAGAAAAGGCTTTTGAAAGTATAGGAAACTAAACCAACTTTACCTCAGGGAACCATCTGACTTCTCAGAAACCATGAAAGCAAGAAGAGAATAAATGAAATATTTAAAATGCTAAGAGAAAAACAACCACCAACCTAGAATGGTGGATACTGAAACATTTTTTCAAAGTGAATCAGAAATAAAGTCTTTAGCCAAGCAAAAAATGACAATGTATGCCAATATTGACCTGTAACATATTTTAAAAATAATCCTAGCACTTTGATTGGGGGCGGGGGGAGGAAGCATATAAACCTATCATGGTATGAAACTGGACTCCTGAAATGACATTTTTGTAAATGAATGGTAAATCAATACATTTTAATTTAAAAAAAAAATTTTTCAGCAAGAAGTGAGGCTTGGCTATAATTCTAATATCCCTATCTTGAAACAGATAACATGATTCCCCACCACCACCAAAAACAGTAACAGCAACAAGCAAGCTTATTTGTTGGTGTAGTCAAAACTAACAAGCAGAGGTGGTCTCTTCCTCTCTACTGTCCTGCATTTTATTCCAGTCTGTTCCTGCATCCCCACCCACCAACTACTCTTAACTAATTCTTTCGCCCTTCTGGTAAGAGGGGGCTTCACAGCATTAATCTGTGTTGTTGCCTCTCCAGTTAGAAGTACATTTAGTGCGGGACCCACTGTTATGAATCTCATAAATTGCTTTACAAGGTGAATGACAGGGAAGATTCTGGGTTATGGAGTTAGTTCTGCTTAGCATTCTTCATGAGGCAGACCATCGTGAGTCATCCATTTTTAAAATGGACTGTTCCTAGTACCATAGCTGTCATCTTTCGAGTAGCCACAACAACCATTTTTGATCCTACATGGATGAAGAAAAGGGGTTTCTGGATAATAAAAGTATCCCTTTTAAAAAGATTTACTAGAGCATGGATTAAGTTCGTGGGCTGATCTATTGTTAAATACCTTACTTAATGTAGCAAAATAAAATTCAATAGATCTTTCACTGCTCTGAGAGAATTTTAGACCCTTGAATCTCCTATATGACTTTTATAATTTATAGTGTCTGGTACTTTTATGAGTATTATCTTCGCTTGTTATCACAAATGCCCTTGCTCAGAAAGCTATGCCAATTGCACACAGGTCAGAGTTAACAGAAGGGCCTAAATTCAATACCAGCCTTTTGTTTCACCTACAAACTACTTTCCTGCCAGATCCAATACTATGCATAAAAGTTACTATCAGTCAGACAGGCAGTAACAAATTAATATACCTTATATTATTTGCCAGATAGTCAAATTTTGCTTTATTGCTTAGGTCTTAAATATTTTCATTGTATTTTTACCTTAAAAGCTATTTTAATTTTAGTGGTATGAATGACTTACATGTTTTCTAAAAAATGCATTACTTCTCAGATATTTTATTGTTTTTATACCATTCTATACATTAATTTAAAACCAAGAAAAATCATATCAGAATATATTAAGGTTTTACACTGTATCCAATTCATATTTTAAAACTTTGTGTATTTATGAATATCAACTGTCCTTTAGGTTGCTGACTTAATATTTGATTTTTTTTCTACTGATGCTAGAATAATTCACCTTGTGTCCTATACCTTCATTTTTTAATTTTTTTTGTTTCACTTGGCATTTTGTTAATATTGAGAACAGCTCAATAATGAGTCTGAGATGAAAAAAAAAACATTTTTTTTTCCAAAATAGAAATACATTTCTCTTGAGTACAAAGACAATAATATTTAAGACAATAATGTATTACAGAGTAAGTACCTCTAAAAGATGTGTTAACCTATAAATTGTAGGGTTGAAGATACTACCATTAAAAGCTCACTTTTCAGGAGAAAATCATGAATTTGATCTTGACCTTGGCAGGTAATGTCCTAAAGAAGGTCTTTGAGAAATGACTTGGTGACCGCTCGCCTCTTGCTAATGGTGAAATCTCCACTCTGGATATCTATGTTGTTGTATTTTTCCTCTGTGTAGCCTGAGCAGGGACCCACAACACTGGATTTAATAGCTATAGTGAGCTATGCTTGCTACCTCCGGTGGCTCCATTAGATCAATTTTATAGCCATTACTTAGGTCCTCTGAGTATTTCCTAGATTGTATCAGATTATCAGTGACGAAGGCCCTACATTTTAAAAGTTTGTACATTTAACATACATTTCACTCATTTCCCCTTAAATCAGCTGCTGAGGGCTATTTAGTACAATATTGAGTGGGGCAACTACTTGGAAACACAGCATGCAATTACCTTTCTTCTTAGTTTGTGGAGTGCTGCCATGGGCTGTTTTCTCAGAAAAGGGAATCCAACACAGAATGGGGCCACAGAGCTAGGTGAGGCAGGGAATTCAGGAACAACCTTCAGGAGGGGTTAATGGAAGCAAAGACTGGGCAGAAGGAAAAGCAGACCAAGTCAGCTGGAACAGAGACCAAGCAGATAATCTGGCCCTCATAGGCTGTGAGGACCTTCTGGAGATATCTCCCTTTAAGGCCAGGGTGCCAAGCTTTTTGTTTTACTGCAAATGTAGATAATGCACCCTTGGGGGTGAGAAAGCCCTCCTCAACCAGGAAGAGTTTCCAGGAAGACCCAGTTCTGAATTCTCAAAAATCCACATTCCCTGCAGTGGAAGGAATCATCTAGACAGTTTTCTGCAGCTTTCCCTCAGGCCACAACTTGATACTTACTGTTTTCTGCTGAGACACTTGTTGGGAGGCAGTGCTGCAGGGACACCCTGAGGGCCAAGAAGCCACCACCACTTAGTGCTTCACTGTTCTCAATTGGAAAGTATTCCCTTTCAAATGATTTGGCCAGAAGAACTAGGTTTTTCTCTTGACACTATTCATTTGGGGTAAGGTAAAATTTCTTCAGAAAAAGATCAAACAAAATAACCTTCCAACGCAAACATTCCTAAAGGTACCAGACTGATAAAAAGCCATAATAGTTTAAAAAAAGCAAATGGGAATATAGGTAGGATATGAGAAGTTCTGTGAGGGAAAATATATTTTCCTATATTAAAACCTAAATAAAAATATGTTCAAAACTGTCTTCTTATCTCATAAACACAATAGATCAAGATTAGGAAATCTATTACTCTATATCACTACATAATAAAAATTAAAATTAAGTTTTTTTTAATCATTCAACATATGTTCTTGATTTTTTAAACTTTTTTTAGTGCATATATTTGCCCTATTGAGTTCTAGGGCAAGTTAGGGTTAATTGGGCTGCTTCAGAGACAGTGCAAGAAGACTTTAGGAAGAGTTAAAGAGACTTCTGAGGTAAGGGCAAAAAATTAAGAATAAGGGAAGCTCCAGAGATAAAGGCAACAAGTTCCAAAGGGAGTTAATCAAACACTCCAGGAACAGAGACAGCAGGCTATTCCTGGACAAGGCTAATAAAAAGGGGGGAGGGGGATAGTCTCTGATAAGGGCTGTGAAGCAGGAAAATTCCAAGCACAGAAGCAGTTGAAGTGAGACCACTGAGAACCAATCACAGAAAGACTGATGGAACTTTAGAATAATTAGGGCAAAAAAGTATATATTCCCAAAGTAAGACTCCATTAACTACCTGTATACCTGTACCTGTACAGAGCACCTGAGAGTTCTTGCTTTTGTTCTTTTGCCTCTAAGTAAACTTCACCTTCTTGAACAAAGTTTGCTCCTCTCTGCTTCCTTATCTGACTAGTCTGCAATTTTCTTTTTGCAGTTTGGTGAGACAAGAACTTGTGGCAATTTAAGGATTACCAGGGTGAAAAGCAGCAGCTGCTATAATCATGCTAACAGTAAACACCAGCTTCACTAGGACAATTTATACAAAACCACCATTATCAGAAATTCTGCTTTTTTAATTGGCTTTCTACCATGGTCACTTTCATTTAAATTTTCAAGGTATTACAGTAATAAGATGCATACAGGAGGACACGGTTATCAGGTTATCATGACTTGTCGGTAATTTCATAATTTACAAAGCAAATCCAAAAGAGTCAACTGCAGTTATACAAACATTTAGGGAAATTAATACACAATTTCCTACATATGATACTGAATGCTGGCCTTAGTTTCCCTCAGCCTACAAAAGGAAACGGAGTTTGAGGAAAAGGAAAGTGGTTTAATTTGTCGACAGATGACAAAAGTAAACAGAGTTTGGTTTAATTTGTCAACAGATGAGGAGGGCACCAGACTTGTGTCTGAAAGACCCCCATCCTGCTCTTTGGTGGGGTGCAGGGTTCTTACACAAAAGGGGGGAGATGGGCAAGGGTCTGCAAAGGGGAGGGGGAAAGAGACTGGTGGGTGCCATCTTGCTTTTTCAACAACTGCTGTTTAACTCCCTTTTCATTGGAATGCAAGAAAATGAACCTGTTAAACAAGGGGGGTTGCAAGAGATAGGGGGAGGACAAACTTGGTAATATTTATCTGAGACACCAGTCATTTGTAACTGCAATTATGTGTGTGTGTGTCTGTGTGTGTTCTTCATATATATAAAAATCACTCACTGGAGATAGCAAATAAAATATAGTAAAAGTCTCAGTTCAGTTTATAAATGAAAATGAAAAACCAACCAGAATCTATATAAACATTTTCATATTCCTGAGAGACACAAAGATGATTTGAAATAAGGACTTGGAACACTCTTAGAAACCTCAATATCCAAGTTTTTAATCTCCCAAAGTGAATCCATGTGCCAGCTGTGATCCCTGATAAACTGAGACAGATTCTGGCGAGTCAGATGGGGTAAAGGCCCCATGGAAAGTGAAAGTGGCAGAAACATGGAAATGTACAGGCTGATTCTATGAACAGGAGACCTCCAAGAAATGTTTGATAAAGAGGGGAGCAGGAGGGAACGGGGGATGCCCCTGTGTTTTAGACTGTAAGTATTAATCTCTAGCAAACTTCCTGCATTTTTAGCCACCTGTGTGTTCAGCTTCAGCAAGCTACCTCCCTGTGTGCGTACTCGATAGAGGCCCCTTAGCAAGATATACTTAGCATTTAAAAACCCCAGAAATGAGCATTTCAGGGATACCCATACTGGCACTCCCTCTCTTTTACTGAAGGAAGCTGTCTGCTTTCCTGTCCCTAAATAAACACTAAAACTCACTCCTCCCAGTCCCTGTCTTCAATTTTGCGGCATGAGACAAGAACTCACTGACACTGCAACAAAATCATTCTCAAGTCTCTTTCTTGGGTCCTACTCCAGCTTTAAATCTATTTCCTGGGACTAGTTCTTCCCTTGTTTCTAGTTGAAATTAGAACAAATATTGTTATCTCTTTTATCACTCAGGTAACAATCTACCCTGGAGTTAGTAATAATTATATATTGTCCAAATGTAACTTCTTTAGTTTGCTAGTGTTATCTTAATAAAATACCACAAATGGGGTGGTTTAAATGACAATGTACATGCTGACATTTCTGGAAGCTACAATTCTGAGAACAAGGTTTTCAGCGGGATTGTTTCTTTGGAGATTCTTCTGCAGGACTTGTAGATGGTTTTTTCTTTGGTCTTCATGTGGTTTTCACCAACCACCCTGCATCTGTGTCCTCATCTCTTATAAGGGACGCTACTCATATTGGGTAGGCCTGGCCCTGTTAATCCCAATATTAATTACCCAGTTTTAAAAGATTCTATCCAAATTCAAGGGCATTCTGAGGTATTGGGGGGAAATAATTCAGATTTTAGCACTTGCATTTGGTGAGTCTATAATACATCCCAGAAAATAACCAAAGATTAAACTTCAAAGGTATAGGAATTACCCATTGGAAGAGCTCTGAGATGATGCTGCTATGTAATATGAGACCAGGATTTTTCTGACTTGCATTGTTTGTTTGTTTTTGCTGGTGCACTCGTGTTCATTTGCTGTCTTGCTAGCCATGAATCTTGACCTTGCCAAGATGAAAACACTGATGCACTATACATTTTGACTATGCCTAAAGTGGTATCTGGAATGTAGCAGTTGCTGTATAAGTACTTCTCAATTAAATAATTTGGAAAGTAATTTCAAAAATAATACAATCTGTGTTTTATTTCAATAACTCAGTGGTCCTTTAACATATGAAAACATCTTTCATCTTATCAGTTACACAACTATGTTTTTGTAACCTTGAATACCTTGGCACTCAAGTCTAAATGTTGAGGAGTTCTGCCAGAAGACCAGTGCAAGCTTCTGAATTGAATTTCTAGCTTTCCAGACCGCATTTTCTAGGACTATCTCAGAGTGGTTAGCAGTACACTATTTACTATAAAACAATTATTTTCATTAGAGAGAAAAGAACCTTTGTGATGCTTAGTGAGCCCTATGACAGAAGAACAATACAGCACATCCTCCTGGCCAGATTTGCCACCGCTATGATTCATGGTTAATAAACAAGTGGGTATCATAAGGAATGTGTTGCCTTTCATTATAGGATTACACTTGAAAATGTAAGAGGTAAATCAATTATAATTTTATCAAGGGACATCACATGGAACATAAATTTTATATATATATATATATGTATATATATATATAGTAGGGTTGTGTTTATCAATTTGCATTCAGAGTAAAGTATTCTTCTTGGATATAGAAGTATATTTGCTATGAATTCATGGCCAAATTGGCATTAATTGATGCTCAGCCACAAATAAAAATAACAAAAATTGTCCTGTGTTCACATATATTTTGCAAACAGACTGTGGAGAGTTGAGAGGAATAAAGTGAATCTTTTTCCTTTTAAAGGGAATCATCACTCTTGTTATAGTGTGGAGAATGACTGAGAAAAGGACAAAATGGAGAAAGAAAGATAATCTAGGCAATATGGCAGAACTCCTATCAGGCAATTATTATGTCTTAGACTACGAAGATCCTCAATGGTGTATGAGAGCTCTAAACTGATTTGGATGAATTTTGGTTTTTTTTAGTACTGGTTTACATTAAGTACTCTAGCGTGAGTTTTGCCTGTTTCTGTTTTCCAATGACCTACACAATGCTGGTGTTTGGTGCCACACACCAATTGGGATGGTCTGAATTTCATGCCCCTCCCCCAAATCCCTATTTTGACACCCTAACACTCAGTGATGGTATTTGAACATAGGACCTTTTGGAGAAAAAATTATGGACACATAATGCTTAGGGTAATAATTAAAAATGTGTTTCTTCAGGACTGATTCACATGTCTGATGTAGAGAAAATAAATGAATATACATATATACATACCTGTGTGATATAAACATGCACACAGTTATTGTGGTATGTATGTGTGTGTGTGTATTCCTTGGAGGATTTTTTTTTAATAATCTGTACAGTTTGGAATATTTAGAACTTATTTTTCAAAATTTGTCTATTGGTCAATGGCTGAAGTTCTAGGAGCTACTGAATCAGGATATGCATGTTACCAACATCCAAAGATGAGTCTTAATAATGTTAAAGTTTGAGAAATTCTGTGCAAAACCACTTTATATCTTACTGATGAGAAATTCAGTCCATGATAGCAGAGTGCTGTGTCAAGACAGTGGGCAATAGTAAAAATGCAAAGACCAGGCAAAAGCAGGGAATCAAATCTGGAATAAAGGGTACCAGTAAGGCTACTAATTGCAAAGATCAACCAATCTTCAATGTTCAAAGAGGTATATGATGTGGGATGTCAAAGAGGTATATGATATGGGATAGAGTTCGTCTAGCTATCAAAAGATGAGAGCCATACAAATAGAGAATCCAATAAAATTTTTTGTCATCTAGGAAATGTATTAGAAAAATAATAAATACATTTCATTTAGGAAGTGTCACCAGATTGCCAATGTATTTTAGACTAAATGCTGTAAGCAATAAGAACAATGAAAAATAATATGAGGAAATTTGCCACTATTCCACTCCATGTTTTTGGATTATGGGAATGTAAAATTCTGAGAAAAATAAACAAAAGTTTAAAAAAACTAAAAAGGATGAGAAGCAGATTTTGAAAACCCTAAATAGTTGTTTGGAGAGCATGCTGAACTTTCCTTGAGTGATGTAGAGTTAAAAGCAGGGTCAAAAATCAGAGAAGGGGGCCTCCCTGGTAGCACAAGGGGTTAAGTCTCAGCACTATGAATATATCCTAGCCACTGCAACAGGAGTTCAATCTCCAGCCAGGAAGCTGACCTATGTGGCACAGCAGATCTCTCCTGTCTTGCTTATGTGCCCCCTCAACAGTGTGTTTCAGTCAACCTGCCTGTTCTGGTCCCCACTCTGTTTCCAGTGAGTTCTCTTACCCCTTACCCCCTGTACCTCGGGCCCGTGTCCCAGTTCTTGTATTCATAAATAAATAAATCTTTAAAAATAATTGGAGAAACTGGGGGTTAACAACCAAGGTTTGACCATTCTGTGCTGGTTGCTGCAGAGGCTGTGGGTCAGGATTCTACTCTCAAGAATAGCCTGGCCATTGTCCAGTGGCACAGACAGTCTCTCTCAGGGTGCAGTGTGCTCAGCAGGGGACACCAGGCTGCTCTAGGAAGCTTAGGCTAGGGTGGAGGATGAAGCCTCAAAGGCAGGGCTTTTGTCATTTCAAATGACAAAAGTCATCTAGAGCACCCTAAAAAATACCCACTGCTTACCAAAACTGCTTACTTACATTGGATTGCTTAGAAAAAAATGTCCCCATCCCAAATTAGCTGCCAATTAGCCTCCTTGTCTGAGTTCATGTAAAAATCACCATCTTGCCAATTCCTATATTTAATTTACTCTGGTAGACTTAGAAGTATGACCAAATGCATCCAAGCTCAGTGCTCCAAGGATATATTTTACCAGCAAAATGAAGTCCATATTCTGAATTAGTGTCAGAGGTCATGTTATAAACAGAGATAAGATGAGTATTGAAACATAATCAGGGAATTTTAACCCAATTCTCCATATCTGAAAAGGAATCAAAATTCACTTTGCCTCATTTCCATTCAAAAAGATCCCCTGAGCCGATAGGATCCCTTGATTGTACAAGAAAGGGGACCACAGATGGCTGCAGAGAATGGGATTTTTAACTCCTTTTCGTTCATTTGAGGAGGGGCAATTTGGTGAGAGAAAAAACACTGAAGAGAGTCAAACTGGCGTGGAATCTGACTTGGCACACTTTTTAACTATCATTGTTGCTATGATAAAAATGTAAGCGGCGACAGAGAGATCTTTGCAAAAGCATATTGACAGGCTAGGATTTGGAAGGAATCCGAACCCAGCATGCAACTTTCAGAAGGCCCAAGATTGCATACCCCAGGCTTCCAATGCAAGCGAGTTCCTGCTGGGGAACAAGGCAGATGAGAACTATTACATCAGGATGGGGCCGGTGCTCAAAGCCAGAGAAGAGCAGCCAAAAATGTTGAATTTTAATAAAATTCCAGATGTAACACCCATGTATCTAAATGACTAGAATGCTATTCTCACATTCTTTTAAAAGAAATATTAGTTTACACATAGATAAACACTTGGATAATGTACATCCGACTTAAATAGCAATGGGCTACAGGCAAAAATAATCCAGCAAGTGCAACCCAAAGTGTCAGTGTTATTTTTGTTGAGTTATTTTCAGAGTTCTTCTAATAGTTTGGAAACATTAAAATTTCTAGATTGCATCAAGTCAAAACCACATACAAATCTGCCTACTTAATTCTTACCTGAGTATTATATGGCTTCTAAAGTCCTTTGGCTTCCCTGCTCCTTCCAGAAGTAAAAATTCCACTAGTGGAGTGTTCCCACACTGGGTGAATACACCTTTTTTCACCCATTTGTCTAAAGATCACCCAGTATCCTTGATACTTTGGATATATAAACAATTTTATATGGCTCAAAATACTTAAGATCATTTAACTGAAGAAAGTGTATAGAGAAAGAATTATTAGAGTTCCAAGATACTCTTTAAATGTCCAAGCAACTTTCGAAGGAGGAACCAGGCTTCCTCAAGTCTCAGAGCAACTACATGACCCAGTACTTGAGAAGCACTAACATAAAGGCTAAGTACTATTTACTGGCATGTACAATCCAACTTCACAACTGCTGTACTGGACATCAGGATACAGACATAGCTGAGACCCTTCTATCATCATTTGAAAGATCCTTCTGGAACAAGTTGTCTTTCTCTTCTTGATGTCAATTTCCTCAATACTAAATATAGAGTAAAGATGATCTCCAAAAGACATACCATAAATGATATCTGAGTCATGTTTTTGGTCTCTTGCATCTCTTATGGGTTTAACTATGCTCATCCTCCATAAAAATAAAAATTAAAAAAAAATTACACCTCCAAAAAGTAAAATCCTCACTTCCAGTATCTCAGAACGTGACCTCATGCACATAGAGGTCAGCTAGAGGGTCAAATGACTTAAAATGAGGTCTTTAGGCCTAAATCCCATATGACTGGTGTCCTTACAAAAGTGGAAAATTTCCAGAGACTATTTACAAAGAGAAGACAGTTAAATTAAAAAACAGAGAAGGGGAGATACGCCTACAAGAATGTCAAAAATTGCCAGACACCACCAGAAGGAGCTGAAAAGAATGGAACAGATTCTTGTCTCCAAACCCTCAGAAGGAGTCAACCCAAACAACATCTTGTCCTGACTGCTGGCCTCCAGAAGCACGAGATGACAACATCTGTTGGTTAGGACATCAAGTTTGTGCTGCCTTGTTATAATAGCACTAGGAGAGTATCTATGCCCAAGGCCAGATGAACCCGTCATCATCCATATAATTCTGATATAACCTGGCAATGAGCAAACTGACCTAGTTCTTTCTTCCCCATACACCTTTATGTTTACAGGTTTTCTCATTGTAGGGGGGTTTTCAGTCATGGTTTCTGAGTGTATGTGTGGCGTAGCAATGGAGAAATACTAAAACAGTCATAGATCATAGAGAAAACAGATGCTCTCAAGTTTCAATGAGAAACCTGATCAACCACTGTCAATATAACTTCTCTTCCATTTTACAAAGTCTATGTATGCATATTTGGTAAAGGGTATCTTTCAAAATGTCTTGTTCAAAACACATACCATTGGGCCTCCCTGGTGGCACAGTGGGTTAAGCAATGCACTATGAAGCAAACCGCAGCCACTGCAGCACGAGTTCGATCCCTACTGCCAGCCAGGGAGGGTACTGAGGCAGACCTCTTCTGCCTCGGCCGCTCCCCTCAGCAGTGTGTTTCAGTCAGTCTGCCTGTTCTGCTCCCCGCTCTGTCTCCCGCGACTCTGGCTTGTACCCCAGCTCTTGTATGCATAAATAAATAAATCTTTAAAGAAAAAAACATACCATTGTCTGTTGCTTGTTTTGATTTGCATGGTGAATTCATCAACACAAGGCAGGGTAAGAATGCTCTGAAGAAAATGAAAAGAATATTTCCTTCATTGAGCTCTAAAATGGCACTTGTGATTCCAGTCTCTGCCTCAATTTGCGTTACTTAGCTTCGAGCATTCACTTTGCCATGGCCCTCTGCTGGATCTGTGCTCCACAACTCGAGCTTTGCCAGGAGTCCGGTTCCGGCAGACGCTGATGACTGACTAGCTGTTGCTTCAGCTCTTACAGACACCACTTATTTGTTTTCATTACATGACTCTATCCACCAATGCCCTCACACAAGGCATTTAACAGATACTTCTTGGTTACTGGGCACAGCACCCATCTATCTTTCTCTAGAAATTTTCAGTGAGCCATTTTTTGGTGACATTTTGCAGCTTCCCATTGTTCCCGAAGACTCCCAGGCTGCTCTACAATCGCACCTTCCTTTCGTTCCACCCCATGCCTCCTGGAGCTGCATACAGCACCGCCTGCCACCACCCAAGCACCACAGCCCCCTCTCCCGAGACCGTGGCCCCTACATCAGTCGACATTCCCCAGACAATGTGTTCATGGAGACGATATGGCTGAAATAAATCTTTCCTAAATCTGACTGGAGAGGCAGATTTAAAACAATCTATTTTGAATGACACTGTAAAACATAAGAAACTAATTCAAAGAGTAGGATCAACTTACTTCTAAGATACTAATAGTTATCATTTAAATATTGTGTGTCTCGAAAGATCATTTCCTTTGACAGAATCAAATCAGAAAAACAATCTCATGAGAGTAACTGACACAAAAGAACTCAAATTTTATATAACTGAACAAGAAGAAAGTTTGTGAAAATTAGAATGAAATTAGGAAACTTTAAGAATGTAGCAGCTTTTATATAAAAATAATGGTCACAATAAGAGAGTAATGTATAATATACATATATTATAGAAATACTTTTTAGCTCGATTTCATTAATAGTTAGGAATTACAAATTAAAATGAGACCTATTAAATTTTCAAAATTAAGACATCTGAAAATACAAAGAGTTAGAAGCAATATAAATTAGCTGAAAATCCTAAACACTCTTATTGATTGTATATCTTGATACAACTATGTTGGAGAACCACATAGAATTATCTTGAAAATCAAATATACAGTGTCCATTACAAAAGACTTCCTCTACCAGGTTTATTCCTTGAAATACATTTTTACATGTGAATAAAAGTCTTGCCTAAAAAACTTCATTGCAATTAAGTATATAATGAAAAATTTTAAAAAAACATATATCAACAAAACATATCAATCAACAAATACTCCAGTACATGCGCTCGATGGGCTGTGATAGATGGGCTTTCACAGGAGTGAAAGTGAATGCTCGATAGTCACAACAACATAAGCAAGTTTGATACATAATACACAGGAAAAACAAAAAATCTTGTCTGTAAGACCAAAGGAAGGGTTATGTCACACTCTTTAAAAAAAAAGAAAAAAAGAAAAAGCTAGGAGCTTCCCTAGTGGCTCAATGGGTTAAGGAATGCACTACAAAGCAAACCTCAGCCACTGCAGAGTGAGTTAGATCCCTGCTGCCAGCCAGGGAGGTGACCCACATGGCGCTGCAGACCTCTCTTGCCTTGCAGGCTACTCCTCTCAACTGTATTTTTCAGTTAATCTGCCTGTTCTGTTCCCCACTCTGTCTCTGGTGGGATCCTCTTAACCCCCACACCTCTGGCTTATATCCCAGTTCTTGTATGCATAAATCTTTTAAAAAAGGAGAGAAAATCTTATCATATATATCTATATACACATGCAGTAAAATTGCTTTTTTTTTTTAAACCAACATTATAGGATTAAATGCAAAGTTCAGGGCAGTGATTACCTTTTGGGGGAGTTAGGAAGTGAAGATCACTTAAGGAAATAGAGTAAAAATAGCTCTTTTTTGGATATTGAAAACTATTACATAAACTTTTAACATAAACATATTACACTTTTAAAAACTTTTATATAAACAACTTACTTCTATATGTATACATCAAAGGTATATTAAAAAATAAACTAAAAGGATTTGTTGGGAAAAACTTGTGGAGTATAAATTTATTGATTGCAATCTAAAATAGTTCAAAATGTGAGAAGGTTAAAGGTAAATTGAATCTAGTTTCACAATCTGGAAACTATTAAAAATGTAAAATATGTCAAAAAAAATGGCTTTGGACTTTGTTATCCTTTATTTTTAAAGCATGTATGCACACTCAAACACACATAAACTAATTTTTTAAAGATTTCTTATTTATGCATATAAGAACTGGGGTACAGACCAGAGGTGTGGAGAGTGAGTATTCATCAAAGAGTGGGAACAGAACAGGCAGATCAACTGAGATACACTGCTGAGGGGAGTGCCGGGATCGAACTCTTGCTGCAGTGGCTGCAAATGCCTCACAGTGTAGAGCTTAACACTTTGTGCCACTAAGAAGGCCACATACACTGATTTAGAAACTAAGAAATTAAAGTTTCAAAAAGCAAGGTATAAGATAGTAAACTTAATTTTGGCTTTTCTCCTTTCACCAAGTATTTCTCAAAATAAAGTTTCTATTCACTTCTCTAAGCAATACATACGCAGTGTTATTCATAGGCAGCATATTTCTATCTCACTTAAACCCAAACAAAATAAGCTAGGAAGCAAGACTATGACAGGGAGCAAAAATCAAAATTTTAAAGTAGGTTTCACATTATCCCTGGCTAATCCCCTAGGGCTGCAAGACACCTGACTAGTGTGTGCTGTGGCGCTCTGTATACAATTTAATGAGTGAAAGTCCTCACTGGAAAAGAGCTCCTAGGTAGTGTTGATCCTCCAGATTCGCTAGTCCTCAGTTGTACCGCTGGGTACCTGCCATCCTGCGGCTGCTATGCATACAGAATTTCTTTGTTTTTGCCTTTTATTTTGCAATCACAATGGAGACATTCATTTAGAAGTCTACTTAAAGCCGATTTTTTTTCTTATTCTGCTTCAGCAAAAAGGTTACTCAAAACTGACTTGGGTATCTTCAGTTTTCTATCTTAACAGTCAGAAAACAATACTTTATTTTTATAATTATTTCCTGCTTTGGTTGCTATAGTGTGGTTTTCTTTCCCCTAATACAGTGACTGCATTTCTCTTCTATATCTCTGTGTCCTGACAAGGTTGTCTCCTCCCTTCTCTCCTTCCCTCCCTATCTGTCCTTAAGACTCACACTATGAAGAACAATACAACCACCCCACTCTCCCAACTGGGAACCCTTCAAATGTAAACCTGCTCCCATTTTCTGTTTCTATCATTTTTAATCAGCATAAACACAGGAGACTTCAGAGAAAAGTCGGTCTGTTTGTTCATTTAGCAGCTTCAGTATCTGCCATTGTGACCCACAAAAAAAACTTCACATCTTAACCATCAAAATCTGTACTCAGAATTCTAGCAGTAATAGAAGTTCCAATCACCCATTTGATTTTCTGGGTAAAGTAATAACCAGAGGACTTAGTTATACATCTTAGCACCTAATACAATGTGTTAGCTAAGGATTGGCAGAATCTGGAAATTCCTTTTATGGTTTGTTTTCCCAGCAGTTCCCTTTGAAACCTGGCAATCATACTGAATGACCTCCCTAGAGCACTGGAGCCCTCGTGCATTGAGAGCAACCATGGCCAACACCATGATAGCCTCCAACCTTTATTGTGCTTGTGATTCCTGAAATTGGAAGGCTTTCTGGGATAGATCTATGAAAGAATCAGTCATTCTGTATGCCTCTAGTCTCCATCTTTATCTCTGTTGCAATACCTTTTGTCTTTTTCTTCAGTTTTCCTATTAAGCCCAGAAGGACCTCGCACTTTGGTTTAGCGAGGGTAAGCCTTTGTCTCTATCCATCAGACAAGGATGTTATTCATAGACCTTCCTTTCTGTCATATCTTTTTTCCATTTTGAGGGCACTAGATGACTACTTGAAACTGCATGGGCTGTTAATCCTGCCTTATGAAACTATCCTGAAAAGCTACCATTCAGTTAGATCATTTAAGGGGATAAGTGGAAGACTGTGACAGACCATCACTGTTGCACAGTCATGTTAGAAACATTATTCCTCCCCGCCACACCCCATGAACTGATCGGATTATATTTGGAGGATTACAATAGAAACTCCAAAATATGGTTTGAATACACAAGGGTTTATTCTATCAGATGAAATGACATATGAGCAATGTCTGCTTTGATATTGCAACTTCTGTTTCCTTGGTTAGCAAGCACTATCTGAACCATGTCACTAGCACAGCCCCCAACCTTGAGGTCACTGAGAGAGCCAATATGGCAGCAGAAGTTCCAGCCTTCACATTGGCATGTCAGCCAAGAGAAGGAAAAGGAGAGCAAGAAATTTCATATATACACGTATCTCCCTTTAAATGTGCCAGCGGTCACACCTAAGGAAGATGGTTGCAATTAAGGAGATTATGAAGTGATAGGCATATTGCATTCTCAAAACTATGTATGTTTTCTAGCACGAAAGAGAGAGAGAGTTGGAAAGTAAGTTGCGACATCCCCTACCATAAGCCATATCTAGAGACCTATGGCACCAGAGCTGCAGCACACCCTCTGGAGCTGAGCAATCATGTGAGACATTTTAACTTCACTATGGCTCATTTCCCTAAAAGGGGGGGCCATGGCAATTCATAGAGAGGGTTGCTTTAAGGATTCAGAGTTAATACATGCCAAATACTCTGAAGAGTTCCAGATCCAGTCCTTTCCTAACCCCCCTTGTTATATTTCCCCATACAATAACCTGCACTAAACACAAGACACATAATATCTATTTTATATGCAGAAATCTATATTTAACTAGATCTCTTGAATTTAATAAGGAATGTCTTTAAAGTCCCAGCTGATTCACTTACATCGCTTCTAATTCTTACAAGTGCACAAGGTAGAGTAAGGTATTTCAAATTTCAGTATGCAGTAAAGTTGGTGTCCAGGAGCATTTCCTTCTAAATAAGCCGGCAATCTCTATCTCAAATAGTATAAGGAAGAAATACATCATGCTGGTGTGTGTGTGTATGTGTGTGTTCATGTGTGTGTGTATGTGTGTCAGGTTTTATTCTTAACCTCCAAGATTCAGAACTTTTAATAGCACCCTATCGAATTAGTCTATCAGATTGCTGTTCATTAATCAAATCCACAAGTTTGAATTTACAGCCACAAACAACTGCACAGGGACTAGAGAGCTCAGATAACCAGGTCTACACTACACAGAAGAAAATAACTTTAATCAATATGGTGTCTGCTAGGTATTGAATTAAAACTAAGTACTTTTGATGTGTAAAGCCATTTTCACAAAACATGTAGCATTAAGGTAGTAACAAAGTAGGTGATGCTGACTTACCTCTCTTCCTGTTTTTAAAATACTACCTAAGTATACAAGCTTCTGGTCTGTCTTTTCTTATCAAGACTCTTTTTTTTAAGATGTTATTTATGCATGCATGCAAGAACTGGGGTAGAGACCAGAGGTATGGGGGGGTGGGAGGATTCACCAGAGACACAGTGGAAAACAGAGCAACTGGATCTGGTGTAATTCACTGCTAAGGGGAGCAACGGAGAGGCAGGAGAGGTCTCCTGTGCCATATGAGTCCCCTACCTGGTGGGGATTGAACTCGCGTTGCAGTGGCTGGGGATGCTTCATAGTGCAGTGCTTAACCCCATGCACCACCAGGGAGGCCCATTATCAAGATTTTTTTTGACAGGCATGTAGTATACCTAGATGTTCACTGAATTTAATGAGGATTCAAGTAAGTCTTCTGTATCTCAGATCATCCAGCATTTTACAGCTTTTCTCTGCCCTAGTTCATGGAGCTCTTTCCCCCTAACACTCAAACCATGACCAGCTTAAAGCTTAACACCCACTACTATATGGACAAGAATCCAAGTTTTAATGAATTCTATCAAGGTCAGAAAACAGTATGCAAAAGAACTGGCATTAAACCAAATCAATCTGACATCACAATATTTGCGAGAGATTCTTTGAAATATTTTTGTTGACAGTAGTTTATCACTTGCTACCACCCAAAGTTTTGCTACATATCACCCAAAGTTTTGTCATTTAACATGCATTCACTTATCTACAGGGAAACAGAAACATGAATGGTTGACTTGGCAAAAGCATGAAATGCACTGAACGACTTACGCACTAAGTGTTCATGGATAGATTCTTCATGGGGTGGGGGTGCTAGTCTTAATAGCCATGCTCAGTGAGAGATAATATTCCCTTAGGACAGTCACCTCCATGATCATTACTTCTTGCTGCTCTCCTTACTGCCTGTTTCAGAAAGCCTATTCACCAGCAGGACTTGTCTTTGCTAAAACAGCAGCTTTGCATTGTGGTGATCCAGGTGGTTGCACTAAGATAATGCAGTTCATGTTAATACAACAATAGTAGAATCAGGCATGATTGAAAAGTACGGACAGTCCAATTTGCCACAGCTTAGTACTATAGTCCCAGACTGGTTTTTAAACAGCAAGACTGACATAATCAAGATTCTACTTCTTGTGGGGCCATGCAGGCAGATTTTACTGAATAAAACTAAAATGTTTTAGTCACATCTAATTCCATCATAATTGCCTAGGCTTTAAATATAGTCTGCCATTTAAAAATCAGAGCTATGTGGACAAAAGTGAAGGCGAGGTCATGAGATCCAAAAGTCAGTTTCAGACGCAGGAAGTCTTTGTAAGTTTGCCTAACCCAGACTTCGATGTAAGATAGTTCATTACTCTCCAAAATTTATAAGAACAAATCACCTATATTTTTTCCTTCAACACAATTAATGACGAAGAATTTATAGAAAACATTTTATAATACAGTTTGTCCTTATGAAAACATAAAATTTATTTGGAAAACACCTAACAGGGAATCTACGTTCCACATAAAAGTTTGGGTATTCCAGTATAGGGTATGCTAATGTGGATTCCCTTCTCAAGAAGTATCTCCAACTATCTTACATGAGAAATATTTTAAATCATTTTACTTTCCCCGGATGGATTCCCATTTATAGAAGGCTTTTTAAAAATATGTTTTCTACAGTTAAACCCATAAATCTGGGTGTCCTCTCCCTCATATTCAGTGGGACACATCATGAACATACTCCATCTGGATTTTGTGTAGATACAGTATGTCAGTATATACAATTGAGGATAATATATTTCATTGATAATCCTGAGATGAGAGATAAATAGATCTCTGAAAGTACAATAAACTTAACTTTTTACTTACGCAACTTGGGTATACCATCAGGAGCTAGGTATAAATATCCCATCAATTACAAAGATCAGAGAATTAAACCACAAGAGAGTGCAAAGAAACTCACTGCAGGTAAATCAGCTGTGAAGTGATAGGATTCAGTTGGAATTTAGGATGATTAATGCTATAGACCCTGAAATTAATTGTGACTCTACACCAGAAGTTATTGAGAGTGGATTCCCCCAAATCACTGCATTTGTTGAAAACTTCTTCAGATATATGTTACCAACACCTCACACACCAGCAAACACCCACTATCCTACACTATAGTCATTCAAACCCTACAAGGTGTTCCTGTAAACTGTGAACTAGAGGGTCAGAGTTAGACACAGTAATGCTAACAAAAACCAGATTTTTATAGAATAACTCAATTGCTATGACTGTAATATTACTACTTATTCTAGAATAGTGTGTCAATGTAAAAAATTTCCCTTGTTGTTAACACTCAGTATTTTTGAGAGCTATCTAGGGTCTCTTAAGTAAGTGAAGACTACCATCTACACAGTCACTTTGATACTAAAGCTTATAAGATTTGTTTACTGTGAGTTAACATTTTTTATTTATCTTTTAATGCCTATTTCCTCACTGATGATAGAAATCCAGCAGATAATCCCAAAGATTTGTTTACTGTGAGTTAACATTTTTTATTTATCTTTTAATGCCTATTTCCTCACTGATGATAGAAATCCAGCAGATAATCCCATAGCTGAATGTGCATCTCTAAAATCTCATGAATGAAACATTGCTTATTGGACCTAGGTATAGTGAGGATAATGGAAATTTATATTTTTTTTCTTAAACTACTTACATGAATATCTTATTAATTGTTATCAAGGTCATTAAAATCTCTTGGGCAAGGTATCTATGGCACTTTTAAGAGATTATTGCTGACTCAATCACAATAACTATTGTGTTTTCATTATTTTAATTGTTTACATGAAATTACAGGGTATGGTTATTAGTCCCACAAAGAGTAAATAATAACCATCAATAGCCAATTACAACTGATAGTTGACTGTATGACCAGTCAAAATATATCTGGGTACACCAATTGGTCCTATAATTCAATAAGACAGTCTCATCAAGACTTACATGGACCTGCCAAACTACTGCCTGTGGCAGAAGCAAAATTCAACCAGTGAATCATATTATCATCCTTTTAGGTTACTTGCTTATTTAAAAGTAACGAATCCAAAAATATCCCCAGAAAGAGTGGACATATTTTGTTCTTTGACTTTAATGGTGGAGAATCATGCAGAATTAGAGTTCCATGTATCTTTAAGGCATACTAATAACAATCCCAATTATTTCCAATTATTCTCCCAAATGTAGATGGTGAGTTGGCAGATGTAGTTAATAAAACAGCACTGAGACTAAGAAGACAGGTTGTTTGCCACAAATCACCTATAAACCTTGGGTAAATCACCCCAACAACTCTGAACATTATTGCTTTCCATGTAAACAGCAATGTCAATTTATCTTCTCACCTCCTAGAATGTATGTATCAAAAGTCACTGAAGTTTACTAACAAAAACTTGCACAAAAAGTAAAATTCAATTTAACTAAAATGGTAGTGAATTTTAATAAAACTACTGATTTACTCACTTCTCCTTCTATGGAACCATTTTATTCTCACTGAATATCCTTAATAGTATAGAAAATACTCAAATGACCAAAAATAGTATTTTTATGTAGTGATTACATTAGAAATTAGGGAAAAGAATACTAACACTCACCTAAGGGGTGTTTATAATCAGTTTTAAATTATAGAGTTAGTTATGTCTTTCTAGTAACATGGGCAGGAACTCAAAAATTTTAAAAAAATATCTTGTTAATAAGGATTTTCAAGTGGGTGTCAAATTGCATGGGCCAGGGGATGTTTTCTGTGATAAAGACTCTTTTGATACACAGTTAAAAATGGGGAGAAGTCAATTTCCTTTACTTATATGAAACTGGATTTTTATCTATGTGTTTATATAAAAGGATAATCAGAATAGTGAGAGAAAATATAAATTTCCTATCATTCTATATTGTCTCCATCACTAGATTTGCACTTAACTGAATTTTTGCAATAGCAATATAAAAAAATAAATAAATCCCCAATTTGAAAGCATTTTCTGACTGATAAATATCTTCAGCCTGTGCCTTTTGCAAAAGTGCTTATGCCATAGTGGGTCTATTCAAGAAATTATGAAATATACTTCATCCATTCAAATATAATTCCTCCCAGCATCACAGAATTTTAGTCTTTTCATACTCCTCAAATCATGCATTTCTCATCTCATTTTTTGCATGGAAAAGATATTAACCTTTCCTTTTATGACACTATTATTATTATTCAGAATTCTTTTTATAACATCAATTGTGTAAATGAAAAAGGTACTTCCAGTAAAGAAAGGGGAACTCTCCTTAGGGAGCTGACAACATAATGGAATGTTGTTTGTATTAAAAGTGCAATTCTAGCTGAGGTTTTATTTTTTAAATACCTAATAATCCAAATTATCACAAAGTCGTATCTACTCCCTGGTGGTGTTTTAAAAAGCTGTATTCACAAGGGCACTAAATAAGTTACTATTAGGTAAGTTTCTACTCAGCACAGGGCCAAATTTCTGTTTTTAATTGACTTAATTAATATTTTCTTGTGGTAACAAAGGAACCTCACTTGAACAATTGGAGATGCAAAAGCAAACCATATCTGCTACTTCACTTAAAAGAAGATTGTGAGCGCCTCACCCACATTTTAAAGGTGACTAGAAATCCTTTATGGAAATAAAATTATTCATTATGTAACAATTTTGTTGTGAGCACATACAAAAGACAAGTTCATATTTCTACAAGTAACAATAAAATAGAAATAATATTCAATGTGAAGTAGTGGGGACAGGAATGTATGGGAGAGCGGAGCACAGGAGCCCTCAAGTTAGATGAAGAGGTAACTAAGAAGAGAGAAGAAAGTTGTTAGCAAAAGGGGACACTAAATAAGGAGTAGAGCTTCATCAATGGAAAACTGTATTTTCCCTATGACTTTTGGTGTTTATTTGACCAACTTGAGTAAGTATGTCTTGTATCTTCCTCATGGCACAAGGGATTAAACACTACACTATGAAGCATCTGCAACCACAACAGCCCGAGTTCGATTCCCTGCCAGGGAGAATACCCACTGGCACAGCAGACCTCTCCTGCCTCCCCACTGCTCCCCTCAGCAGTGTATTTTAGTGGAGCTGCCTGTTCTGCTCCCCACACTGTCTCTGGTGACTCCTCTCACTCCCTACATCTCTGGCCTGGAGCCCAGTTCTTGTATCCATAACTAAATAAATCTTTGAAAAAAATTATTATGTCTTGTCTATGACTCAAATTTTGGGAAATAAGAGTCTCACATGAGAATCAGTGGTGCTGGTGCAGAGGATGTCAACAAGGGTTAGCTTTTGAAATGTCAATTTCTTTCAACAGTCAACTGCCATTTCCTAGTTCCCAGGATCAACCCATTTTGCCTCTTGGCTGACTAAGTCTTCTCACTGTGTAATTCAGAACAGGGGTCTCTTCAAAACAGGGAGACCATAAAGATACTGGGTAAGGGGCCTCCCTCGTGGCGCAGTGGGTTAAGCAACGCACTGTGAAGCAAACTGCAGCCACTGCAACAAGAGTTGGATCCCTGCTGCCGGCCAGGGAGGGGACCCACATGGCGCGGCAGACCTATCTTGTTGTGCCCGCTGCTCCCCTCAGCAGTGCACTTCTGTTGATCTGCCTGTTCTGCTCCCCGCTCTGTCTGTGGTGAATCCTCTCACCCTCCCCATCCCCGCACCTCTGGCCTGTACCACAGTGCATAAATGGATAAATATTAAAAAAAAAAAAATTAAAAAAAAAAGGTACTGGGTAAAGTTGTGTGCTTAGAAACAGTTTTAAATTTCTTCTATTGTCTGTTAATGGTATTCTGAACTTAAACTAGTTAAATTAATTGAGGCGTTTTTTGGTTTGTTTTGCTTTGTTTCCAGTAAAATTGGTATATCAATCTCAACCTTGAAATAATGTATAAGAATATCCCTTTGACTGACAGGCCTGAGGACTGAATTTCAGAAAGGAAGAAAAGATCACCATATCTCCCTCTTCAAAGAGGCCATGAGTTCACCTGAGCACATATTCACCAGGGCAACACAGATATAGAGATCACTGGAACCATCAGGAGCCTTAGCAATCACTACTTCAGAAAAGAGGGGGTAAAATCAACCTACAAGGGCCAGGTTGAGGAGAATGCAAAGATGTCGGAGACAGTGAGTCTTAAAGGGAGAAGAGTTCTAGGTCCCCACAAGGATACTAATAGCCTAGAAGTGACAACTATTGTTTGAACTCATGACACAGCCAGCTCTAGACCATAAGATACTGAGTATTAGAAAGAGTAAACACTTTCTTGAGAGGACTCCAGGGCACTGAGGATCTTCACAGAGAACAAAGGTTCAAAGTGAGGAGAGAGAGGACATGCAACAAGTAAGTTCTTCTATAGCAGAGTATGTTGAAGACGCAGAGCCCCGGGGGGAACTGTACAAGGGCAGGATGTAAAGAAAGGGGTCTGGACAACAAGACAAGAAGTGTAGTGCCAGCAGCATGGCTGTGGAAGGTAGATGGAGGCCTGAGATGTGTTCTGGGCCTTGACCATGAATGTCAGAAATGAGAGGCCTTTTGCCTCATTGCTCAACCTGGCCAAAAGTCATAACATTCATAAAACTCAGTTTGCTTGTCTTGGTGAAAAAGTTTCATGTTGAATATTCAATGAATGTTATGTCCTCATAAGGATGTAATTGGTGCTTTGTCTTATGTACAGTTCAGGGGGAATGGCCCCCAGAGTCCCTGTTTTCTCTTGTGAGATTCTTACTTGTGACAAATAAAATTGTCCTCCTTACCCTCCTCCTCTCCCAGATAGAAGTAGCCTTGATGTTTTCAAGATTTAAGTAAATCTTTATCTCAGAGAAAATGATGTTGTGTCTCAAAACAGCATTTCTCAAAATTTGATTCTCAGATCATATTTACCTACTTCTTTTAGATAATTCATTAAAACACATTTTGAGCTCTACCTTAGGCCCACTGAACCCATTTCTGAGAAGAAAACCTAGAAATATTCTTTTGTAAAGATCACTGATCTTTGAGAAGCACTTTCTAAAATTCTATATACCCCTACCCCCCATACTTAGAGGCAATTATGTTATTTCTAAGGAGTATAACAAATATCACGAGTCTAGGAGCTGTAATGGAGACTTATAGACAACAGGAGATCACACACACATGCACTCAGCATCAAGGATTCCATGTTTAGCTAAGTAAATGGCCAGATATGAGAACCATCCAGTCCAGGCACAAGGTCATAGGAAGCTGAGACACTGGATGATAATAAAAGTGGGGTTGATATTCTGTGACCTTAGAAATGCACAAAAGGTGAGTTGGCCAGAGCAAGCACAAAGCACCATGGGCATGCAAGGGTCGGACCAAGAACCAGACAGCTGTGCTGTGGCATCCGGGAGCAATAGGGTCGGATGAGCATTTCTGCTTTGTGACCATGTCAAGTCTTTACCCTGACCTATTTTCCTGATCGCTTCCCAGAACACCTCAACAATGTATTTGACATCATGCACTGTCAGATTCTTCTATGTGCCCGCCCACCTTCTAACTCTCAGACCTCAGGGATCTGTTCTCCAAGTATTCCACACTGTAAAAGGTGCTAGCAATGGAAGATCTCTTTTCTCCCTACCACTCTTGATAAATCTGTCAAATACTGGCGATCTCCCCCATCCAAAAATAAAGTACTTTATTCAATGAACTGCTTTCTTGTGGTCTACAGAAATTCCACTTTATGCAAAATACCATTTTTGTTTGAATTATTATATATATACATATATATAGTAGGCTCTCAGCTGATGTACTCTCTTAAGTAAGTTCCTTACACTAGTTAATAATACATATTGTAGCATTTCTTTTCTGCAATCCACTCTTTAGGATGCTTTTTAAGTATGAATACATTTTTTTTAAGTCCGGAAAGTAGTAACATTGTTCTCATTCAGAAATGGAAATACTGAAGTGTGTAGTCACCAACTCAGAACTGGGTTCTTTTTAAATTCTAAAACTGATTCTATCAATAGCCTGTTTAGATCATCCACTAGACTGTGAGGGACTAAATCCTGGGTGTATCCTGTGTCACAAAGTCGTATGTGATCTTACTTCCTTTTTCTACCAATCTCTTCTGTACTTCCTGCTCACTGCGCTCCAGCTACACAGAACTCCACAGATCCTCCAAGTTTATATCACAAGCACACTGTGCTTAGCGATGCCTCCTACTTGAAATATTCTTCCCTTTCCATCCCATGACAGGCGCTACATGTCATCAGTGTTCAGCTTTATTGTGATCTAAGATAAAGCTTAGCTTTCTGCTGAGACCCCCTTCGTCCCTTTTCCACAAATTATTTGAATACGAGCTCCAATAAGGAAAGTGTTTTGTTTATTCTATTCACTGCTAGATCTACGACACTTGGAAGAATATCTGGCACACAGTAAACCATCAATAGGTATTTGGAGAAGAAATGAATGGATGAAGGACTCAAGCTGATTCCTCATACAGGCCTTTTATTTTCCTCTCTGCACCCCTACTTATAATGTAAACATTTTTTATTATTTTCACCCCTGATAAGGAAAAAGTTCCTACATAGGGAAATTATTAAGAGGGCATGAAATGTTTCGAACATCTGTGTATCAATCTGTGGCAAAGGAAGATCTGCCCAACATCCAACATCAGGGCAGATGCTGATATTTGATCAGAAACTGGAGTATGAGAACTGGTAGATGGTTTTGATTACTTTCTCTAGCCATGTCTGATCACCATAAATGATGGCGAAGAAATCAGACAAAGAGCACTACCCAGGATTGATAGGAAATATGCAAGATCAAAATAATTTGATGAAGTATGTGACCATAGAAGTCAGACTAAAATATTCATACATTTTTAGGCAATGGTATATAGAGCCGATGGTCTGCTAGGAAATTAATCCAATGAGAACAAATTTCTAAGCAGCTATAAAAACTATGTCAGCTAAGTATTAAAGAAGTGTGTCGTTAAACTTGAATCTCTGAATCCTAAGAAATACACAGAATTCATAGGCACTTGTACAGTTGTACAATTGTGTTACAAATCCCTTTATATGTAAGCTTTGCTTTACTATTGAAGAGTAGAAATTTTATCAGATTCTCAAGGGGTCTGAAACCTATAAAAGGTTAAAAACTCTATTATTGTCTTGGTAAGGATTGAAAAAGTGTCCAATTATGAGTGATGGATAAAAAATGATGGATAACATGAAAAAATGAGAAACTGGTGAAGGAAAGTTGAAATTTAGAGACTGAAGAAAAATTAGGGATTAATCTATTTCTATTACATAATGAAATAAATGCACCAAAAACAAGCCTATTGAACAATATTCACTTCCAAGTTTGTGTTATGTATTATGGTATGTGTTAATTAACATTTTTGCAAAATAATGTAATGTTGATACTAACAACTATAATTTGTAAATAAGTAAAATTTTAAAAGCATTAAGTGATGTTTTCTTTATAGTTGGAATCACTTAGGTACTAGCTTTTATTTTTGCTTGCACACACTTTGAAATAATTCACATAATGAAGATATAAGGAAATGTCATGAGTTGGATGGGTTGGACAGATTTTGAAATATACAAAAGAAATTCCATGTTAGTAAATTTAACAAATGTTAGAAACAAAAATTTCAGTAGTCTCAGTCTCAGACTATGTTTGGAAAAACAAAAAAAGAAACTAAAGGGTTTTTTTTTTAAATATTAAACAGTTATAAAGATTACAAAGTCCTTTTATTCACATAATCAAAAATGTTTCTATTCAAAAAATTTAGTCATTATAAATGTCTCTTTCAAAGACAGCATAAAAATGTCAAAAAATCATTAAAAAAATTGTGTTATAGGGGTCTCTTCATGGCACAGTGGGTTGAGCTCTGTACTGTGTAGCATTCGCCGAACAGCAGCGTGAGTTTGATCCCCAGCCTGGGAGGGTCCCACATGGTATGGCAGACCTCTCCTGCCTTGCTCACTGCTCCCCTCAGCAGTGTATTTCATTAGATCTATCTGTTCTGCTCCCCACTCTGTCTCTGGTGAATCCTCTCACCTCCCATGATGCTGGCCTGTACCCCATCTCTTGTATGCATAAATAAATCTTTAAAATTGTGTTATAGATATCATTTATTATCTAATATATACCAGGCATTATTCTACAGTAGCAGTTGGCAAGATATTGCTCAGCAAAATCCAGACTAACACCTGTTTTTGTATTATCTTTATTATCTCTGATAGTGCCCCTCACTTTATTGCTTAAACTGGATAGGTTCCAGTCCATGTTGACAATAGAGGAGGTTATCTAAAAATAAGGTCTTCCTCCATGGATATACTAAATATAGAGCAGTGTATAGAATAATTCCTTCTGAAAGAAATCCAGAAACGAGCTGACCCAAATTCTACACATTGGACAAAAAAGAAAAAAAAATATTCATGTCAAGATGGGTAGGAAAAACTGAGATACTCTCACCATAAACCCTACATGCCCCCCATGCCCCCCCACACACATAGCAGCATAAAATAAAGAAGGCCCCAATTTCTAGCTGCTCCAGGCCTCAAGGAAAAAAACTTTGGCCCATATCTAGCACCCCAACTTTTAAGATTTTCATATGGGGATAGTCCCCCTAAACACCTAGCTCTGGAAGAAGACAATCAGTCTTGCATCCTTGAGAGTTATAAGACAGTAACAAATTATTTGCTGGCCCAGGAGTGCTGAGATTTGCTCCTCGGAGAGGGACTACATTCATATCTTCTTTTTAAGATTTTTTAGTGTATATTTATATCATCCTTCATATTTGTACATTGTACAATTTCCCCATGAAATTCCCACCACCAAGTCACCCGTGCACCACCGCAGTGCCCTGTGCTCTTCCCACCCCGTCTTGATCTTTCTCCCTCCTCCCCTACAGTGTCTGATTAATAGTTAGTTCCCTGATGGTTTTAATTTTTACTCTATTATAGTCACTTTTTTTCTGATCCCTTATTTGGTTCCTCTACATTCCTATCTTAGGAGCTACAGGCTGAAGGTCCTACATACTCATAAGTGCTTACTTGGATCCTCGCCTTTGGACAGTCCTAAGTCTTGGTGTACCCTCTACGACTGGGAGGCAGTAGCAAAGGCAATGCAGGAAACACAAAGGTGTCAAGGTGTCAAGAAAACCAAGGGCCAGGCTGAGTGATAAGGTTCATCTATGGCAGGAGACCACACTCACCAGGGAGAGGTGGCTGTTCTATGGGTTGTCGGGAAAGCCATGATGCATTTTGCCTTTTCTGGTCAACCCAATATAATATTGAGAAACTAACAGGGAGAGTCAAAGAAAGTGAAGAAAGAGCGATATGACAGGAGCACAAATATCCCAACTTTACTCATGGAAATTACTTCACTCCTCGGACTACTCACATATCAGTGTAGTCAAACCGACAATTACTCCTCAACATGCAGCTTCAACCCTTTTCTGCTTCTCTCCCCCTCTCATTCCCACCTAGCAGCACCCTACCGGGTCAGTCCATACCTCTTTGTACATTGTACCCACACAGCCAGAAGTAAGTGGAGAAAAATAAATTAAGATGATTGACTTTAATACAGACATGAACCCAAAATTTTGAGTAAGTCCCCTACACTACTCACCCCCCCTTAAGCAGTTTTCCTGGCCAATTTGCTTTCCTTTCTCTTGGATAATATTTGTTTCTCCTTTATTCACAAATCTATCACAGTCCACCATTCCTCTTATTTTACTGTTGAATACTGATTTGTTTCTATATATTTTCACGTATCTTCACTTACACTCTGTGTTTTCCTTAATATAGCACAGTAGACTAACTTCCCTATTCCCATCCACAGCCGTCCATTCATTTATGTGGTCTCAAGCCCGCCTGCTAAACAAAACACTGTGAACATATTTTTTCTCCCAAGTCATCGACTTTTTCCTTCTCTGCTAATATGCTCCCATCAACATTTTCAAAAAAACTACTAGGTCTCCTTTTTTTTTTTTTTTTTACCACATGCAACTGAAGACTGGTTTCATCTGTGTTAAGAGTAATATGCCTTAAAAAATGCCTATATCAATATCTCTATTTCCTCACCACAGACTGTCTCCTTAACGCATGCCAACAAGATTTTCCTCAGATCTAGTCCCACTGAGACTGATGTCATCAAGGTCACTGGCGATTTGTATTAGGTCATCACTTAGAACAGTTAATCACCACTCCCTGGTGGAATACTATCCAGCATTCAAAAACAAAAAAAAAAAAAAAACTGGAGTCATTCGTGGAAACATGGAGTTAGACAAGATTATGCTCAGCGAAATATGATGTCAGAAGGCAAAAGAAAAAAAAACAGATGTTTTCACTTCTAGGAAGACTACAAGGGAACCAAATAAGGGGCCAAGGAAAAGATTACAATTTAAAAAAAAGAAAACACAACAAAAACAAAAAGACAAGGACAAATCAGAAACACTAAGTGTGTGTGTGGGGAGAATGGGATGAGGGCAGAAAGAGCACAAGGGACTGAGGTGATGGTCCCACTGATGAAATGGTGGTGGGAAACCCACGGGGACCACAACTGATGCCAAATATACATAAAGAAAAAAATGTTTTCTGTCTAAATCTGATTCTCTGACTAAATCATTGGCTTGTCCCTTTCAGACTTCTTCGTCCACTCCTCCCTTCTTTCAGACCATTCAATACCAGAGTCCTGTAAGGTTCATGCTTAATCATCTCTCCCTCCTCTCATATTCAGCTTCTCTCTTTTGAGTTTCACATTTAAAAATACCATTTTGATACATATTTGATAAATGAATGAGTGGACAAATTAATACGAAATTATGGCAAATTAATCAAAAAAGTCAGTTTTGTGTCTTTGCCGTAGGTTAAGTTCTTAAGAGAGAGACTAGTTTAAGAAATTCTGGATGAATAATTCAAAAATAGAAGTTTGAAACTTAGGAATTAAATTATATACATATAATCTTGACTCCCACATTTGAAATCATCTCTACTCATGTAGGAAAATGTCTACTTGACATCTCAACTTGGAAATGTAACAGATATCTCCAAATCATGAAGCTTAAAATAGAACTCTTCATGCTGTCTTTTCTTCACCATGGACTATTTATTTTTTTAAAGATGTATTTATTCATATAAGAACTGGGGTACAGGCCAGAAGTGCAGGGGGTGAGAGGATTCACCAGAGACAGAGCGGGGAGCAGAACAGGAAGATTGACTGAAATACACTGCTGAGAGGAACAGCAGGCAAGGCAGGAGAGGTCTGCTGTGCCATATAGGTCACCTCTGGCCAGTGGCAGGGATCAAACTCCTATTGCAGTGGCTGCGGTTTGCTTCATAGTGTGTTGCTTAACCCACTGCACCACCAGGAGAGAGCCCCACCATTGACTATTTAAAGATAAAAAACAAACCAGACTTGCAGACAGTGTTCTCCATGTTAATGGTAGCACCATTTAATTGGGCCAAAAATCAAGGAAATATTCATGCTGTCTCTTCTCTCATTCTGAACCAAGTGGTTCTTTTAGCTCTACTGGGAAATTAGAGTCCAAATCTGAACATTTACTCCAATTTCAACAGCTTCCGTCTGACAAGGTCTTCTCTTATTCTCAAACATTTTTAACTCACTCTCGGACGATTTATAGAGACTTCTTACTCATCTCCCTGCTTCAATCTCACCCTCCTGGGTTATTTTTCCAAAGTTATAAGCAGAACATAGCACTTTGTGTTCAAAATCTTTAAAACCCTCCCATTGCTAGCATCCATACAAAACAAAAAAGCAAAATTCTTACCAAATTAAAGGAAAATCCAGTTACCATGTGTTCTGCCTACATTCACACTTGTGTCACAATCCTATTCAGGATTCAGCCACATCA
This sequence comes from Galemys pyrenaicus, assembly GCA_019455555.1. Classification (NCBI taxonomy): domain Eukaryota; kingdom Metazoa; phylum Chordata; class Mammalia; order Eulipotyphla; family Talpidae; genus Galemys; species Galemys pyrenaicus. The sequence goes on along the minus strand of JAGFMF010012288.1, from coordinate 6,157,092 downwards.
GTTTATTCACCAATACAAGACAGCTCACTTCTACCTTCAAGCATGATTTCTTCTGTCGGATACTGTATTTTTTCCTTACTAGGCTCCCGAATAGATTCTGAGTGTATCCTACCTAAAATAACCTGTCCATGGTCACTGTTATTCGAGTTTTTGTGTAGTCTTTTTGATCTTGTCATTATTACCTTGATTTGCATCATATTTATATATTAACTTTATTCTTTACATCACCTGTATCAAAACTGACTTCCTGCTATTTATTGTCTGTATTTTCCAAGAGAATATATATATATATTCAATAGACATATCCAAAACCATATTCCCCATATCCAAATTATTGCCTGGAACAGAGAAAATTTTCAATCAACATTTTTGAATGGAATACTGATGGCAATGTGGGTTTTACTTCAGGCTTCCTGCTGGAGCCTCAGATTTAAAGATGTAGTCTGGGAGATTCTTAAGTCTGAATTACTTATGATTACAGCTTAGGGTTAGAGCTAAGAATACGACAGATCTTATATGAAATGTAATATATTTCTGATACTATAAATAATCCTGAGATTGCTTATATAATATAGATGAATGCTTCCTCTAGACACTCTACTTCTGGTAGCCCAACATGGTATATAAGTAACTTTTGAACTATTTTGCTTCTATTCTATATGCAGAGAGATATTTTACCACTTATACATGAGCATATATAACTCAAATGAACATTTACCAAACATTGATTCTTTTTTTGTCTAATCTATTTCTACCTTTTCTACTATATTTCATTTTATTCTACACTCTTTGGGTTCATTAGCTTTGATTTTTTAAATTCTCTCTTCCAATATAATAGATTGATTTTCAATGCATCAGTGTCTCTTTAACCATAGTTCATAAAGCATTATAGTAGGTAACAAGAATGATTTTTTGAAAGGAAACAAGAAAATAAATTGTTTCTGAATCTAAAGAAAGAAACCTAAAAGTATGAGTTTCACCATTGCACATACTCCCCCAATCCTTAATACTTTAACGAGGGAATGAATATGCTTTGTTTGTTTGTGACTATATTTCAGCTACACATTGTGCTTGGTGTATTGAAACCTAAAATCAGGTCAAGGTATCAGAGTATCCAACATGTTGATATTTTTCTTAGGTTACCATGTTCAATTTAGTTACTTCTGAATTATGTAGAAACATTTTACATTTTTATTCTCTTTCGGGAAAGAGCTGAGTGTGGGGATTAAATAATATGATAGGAAACAAAGCAATGATTGAAAACAAAGATGTTTTCAATGCTGCAGGGGCTTAGGGCAAGGACTTAGTGTGAGCTTAATGACAGGACAAAGACTCCCCTGGTTTATTCAGCAGCTCAGAGAGGAAAGCATTCTCTGCACAAATCTATACAGTGTTCTAGGAAATGTCAAAGCGAACACTGGAGGCATTGAAAATTGAACTGCTGAAGTCAAAACAATCATCAGAATTTGCCTGAAGCACCCATTGGGGGAAGAAAAAAAGTGATAAAATTCACTCAAAAATCTAAAAGCATAACACCACACGTGTAGACACTAAAGACACTGTGATACAGAAAAGCATTTTTGATTTTGGAATAAGCTGTTGTGGAAGAGGTTGAGTGTCAGAGGAAGCTGTAATATTTCTTTATAAATCAAACGTATTGCATATTTGTAGAACTAGATAGACTTTTAATCCAGGGACAAAGAATCATTTTGAAGGACAAATATAAGAATTTGAGGGACATTCACTTAAACCTGACAGTCTCAAGATTTAACACTAAGAAATAAACTGATTCTCGGGCCTCCCCTGGTGGCGCAGTGGGTTAAGCAACGCACTACGAAGCAAATCGCAGCCACTGCAGCACGAGTTCGATCCCTGCTGCCGGCC
>JAGFMF010012288.1:6091540-6155114 GCA_019455555.1 Galemys pyrenaicus | reverse complement strand
TCTCTGTGGTGAATCCTCTCACCCCCCTACACCTCTGGCCTGTACCCCAGTGCTTGTATGCATAAATAAATAAATCTTAAAAAAAAAAAAAAGAAATAAACTGATTCTCAAATGTTTATCAATATGTTCTGAATTGTGACACTAAGGTTATTACCTAATAAGACTCATAAATTGTTAGAAATTTTATAACTCGTGTACTCAAAAGTTGCATTTCTGTATGTAGTCTGTCATTTTATTTAATCTGCACATAGTTCTTTCAAAAAGGTATAAAGATGAAAACAGTCCAAGAATATATGTATGTTTATATGGCCACAATTGAACAAAGTCCATGTAATGAACATTCTAAAACAAAACTATAACTCTTGTTCTCTTGGCTTCAACTTGCACCTAGTGTCTCAGCTCAGCTCAAAGGGCCTTGCTGGTATGAAGTGTCTACCAATTAAAACAAATCTCTCTCTCACTCTCTCTCTCTCTCTCTCTCTCTCTCTCTCTCTCTCTCTCTCTCTCTCTCTCTCTCTCTCTCTCATAAACCGCTGGGACTACATTAAGTTAAAAAGCTTCTGTAGAGCAAAAGAAACATTAACCAAAACAAAGAGACACCCCACCAACTGGGAAAAATCTTTGCACTACACACAAGTGATAAGGGTCTTATCATAAAGATATACAAAAAACTCAAGACTCAAGAAAAACAAAGTAAACAACCCAGTCAAAAAATGGGAGGACCTTAAAAGACACTTCTCCAAAGAAGACACGCAAAAGACCAACAGGCACATGAGAAAATGCACAACATCCTTCAGAATCAGGGAAATGAAAATTAAAACCACATTGAGGTACCACCTCACACCAGTGAGAATGGCACGTATCAAAAAAACCAACAACAAATGTTGACGAGGATGTGTTGAAAAAGGAACTCTACTACACTGCTGGTGGGAATGCAAGTTAATTCAACCACTGTGGAGGGCCGTACGGAGGTTCCTCGGCCTACTAGAGATGGAACTACCATATGATCTGGCAGTCCCACTCCTAGGGATCTACCCAAAGGACACAAAAACACCATTTCAAAAGACTACCTGTACCCCTATGTTTATTGCAGTACTATTTATAATTGGTAAGACCTGGAAACAACCCAAATGCCCCAAAATAGATGACAATATCAAGACGATGTGGTACATATACACAGTGGAATGCTATTAAGCAATTAAAAAGATAAGCTAGAGGTATTGGTAGAAACATGGATGGAGCTAGAAGGAATTATACTCAGTGAAATAAGTCAAAAAGCAAGAGAAAAATATCAGATGGTTTCACTGTATAAAGAATATAAAGAAACATGCAAACAAAATATAAAGAAACAAACAAAAACAGGGCTCAAGGAAAAGAATAATCAAAAATAAAAATACAACAAGAACCAAAAGACAAAGACAATTCAAAGGCATCATGAGGGTGGGAGGAGAGGGATCAGGATGAGGGCAGAAAGAGCACAAGGGACTAGGGTGACGGTGCACGGGTGAAATGGTGGTGGGAACTCCATGGGGATTACAACTGATATCAAATATGTATAAATAAATTAATTTAATTTTAAAAAATCATGAAAGGAAGAATTTCTCTCTCACTTACACACATACACACATGCACACACACTCAGATACACACAATATGCTTATACATCAAATTTATTGGAACATTTTAGGTAATAATTGAACGACAGCAGCATAAGAAATAAAGTACTAGGCAAATACATATACTCACACAAGCTGTATGTTAGATATTTAGCTTCTTTTTCCAAGACATACAGACAAAGGAACTTGGTCTGCAGAAACCAACTGGACTGAATGGGTTTGCAGTCATCAAAATCCACAGCACCCTGGACACCAAGAGGCCTCGATCCTGAAGCCCCTTCATGATTTTGCACTTCCTGAAAAACTAGCAGCCTTCTCCCAGACCTATCAAGTACCCCTCCCTATAAAAACTCCCTGCCCCCCTTCTTTGGGGTGCTGGCTCTGAGCTAGGGCTGCTAGCATCTCAGCTGGCACCATCTTGATCGTATAAACACTTCCCTGTTTCAGCACTTGGTGTTCAGTGCTTGGGCCTCGTGTGCACAGGCCCAGGAACCACTGGCACTGGATAACAAATGCCGATCTAAGTTCTCTGGCACTAAGAAAAGGAGACAGCAAAGATTATGTATTTTTCATCAAGAGAAAGCATCCATCTGTATCAATCCTCACACAAATAAGCAAAAAGTTGTCATAACATCCCAGCAGGAACTTCTCTCATGGATGGTTACTAAGGAACGAAGATACAATCCTAACAAAACACTTTCATGCAAGAGTCAAGAGAATAGCAACAGAAACACAGCCCTTCGGTGCCAAGAGCGTGCAGAGTGACCACTGGTAGAAAGAGACGAAGTACAAAGTGAGCGGATACCCTGACATCTTGAGTTAATCCTTTAAAAAAATTAAATACGATTGGATTACATTAGATGATTGCATCCAAACTTGGGATGTCTTACACTTTAACCTATCATTTAATAATCTAATCTGCTAGTGAGTGACCCTAGTAATCCAACATCAAAGTTTGATAAGACCTAAGCTTGGAATCCCTGTGTTTAAGGGATAAGACTTTTTTTAAAAATTAATTTATTAACCTATTTACTTATCTGCTTGTTTGTTTATGATGTTTGCTTTCTAGCTGTAGTCTCCATAGACTTTCCACCACCAATTCACTTAAGGGGGAAGACTTGTATGGCTTTCCTTAAACTGGAATTACGTAATGACAAAATAAAAGCTATGAGAAAGCAAAGGAGAGGACTGATTTTAAAAAAACTCAATGTCCTCATTCAGTGGTTGGTTCCTCAAAATTTATATTTAACACTGAGTCCTCAGATTGGTTTCTTTTAAATACAAATAAACCGAAGGTGACTAATACTTTTTGATAACATTAGACATTAAACTTAATGTATTCTTTCCTAATAGTAAATATATGAAGGAAAAGAACGATACAGAATCCTAAATCTGAGGGGACATAGAAGTTCAAAGTGTTCAAATAAGGACGTCAACATATTTACCATGGAAATCAAATCAGCACATGGTGATTTTGCCTATAAGTCCTACGGTCAGATTTCAAAACTAGGTAGAAACTGAAACAATTTGAAAATTTCAAGGTTTTTTTGTTTTTGTTTTTGTTTTGTTTTAAAGATAGATGTCTTTATTTATACATACAAGAGCTGGGATACAGGCCAGAGTCCAGGGTGGTGAGTAAATTCGCCAGAGACAGAGTGGGGAGCAGAACAGGCAGACTGACTGAAGCACACTGCTGAGGGGATCAGCGGGCGAGGTAGGAGAGGTCTGCTACACCATGTTTGTCCCCTTCCTGGCTGGCGGCAGGGATCGAACTCATGCTGCAGTGGCTGCGGTTTGCTTCATAGTGTGTTGCTTAACCCACTGCGCCACCAGGGAGGACCCTTTGTTTTTGTTTTGTTTTTAATCCCCACGTTCATAAAATGCAATTCCCAAGGATTCTGTGCACCACACACCTGCCATGTATGACTTGTACCTGGATTATCCACAAGGCATTCTATACCTGCTTTTCTAGAAGAACGCAGAGAGTGTCAGGAAGGCTAAGGGTCCAGTAGCTATAATAAATTCTACTGCAAGTCAAGCTTACTTGGTATGTGCCTTTAGGTGAACGAGTTTCCATTAGAGTAACACGCTCACCCTTTCTGTCCCAAAGTCTTCTGTTCCCACGAGAGTGGTCACTATGAAATCCATCTTGTCCTCTGGTTTGGGATGGTTCTGCTTAGGCAGCACTCACACCACATTGTTCTACCATGTGTGATTTTCAGGGTGAGACCATGTGCTTAAGGGTAAGGAGGCACTGTTATTTTCCAACTGCACTCCCCAACACACACACACACAGACTGGATACAGTTTCCTAAATCCCACAGTAATGTACTAGGAACCCATTCGTTCCAAAGGCAAACATTTCCTCTCTTAACACAGACTTCATCTGCAGTGTGGTGACTTGTTGAATTCCTGTCCGTTTGTTAATTTATCCATATCTGGGGAAGAAATGTTTGTATCAAAGACACACGTGTCATGTGTCAGCTGAGACCATAGTGTTAAATGCTGAATGAGTTTGGGATTAAAACCTACAGAGAGGTTTTTAATGGGTCTGGGATTGGTCACTGTAGGCATTAGCTGTAGCAGCAGGACCCCAAAATCACTTAAATTTGCAGTCACAGCAGTGTGTACCCCATTCTCCAGAAGAAAGCCTGCATTTTTACAGGTGAAGGGCTATTTCACATCAGCAGGAATGAAGGGCTTGCCACCTTAACAAGAGTTGGATGGCAGAGGATGAGCACATACTGTTTTTATACCATGCACTCCAGAGCCCAGATTGACTAAAACAAGCAGCTTTTAAAAGATTACACTGAAAAGGACAGAGACATTTTAGTAATACCAAAGACTATCCTTGAAAGGGAGGAAATGAGAATGTTTGCTGATTTTACTGTGTTCTCAGTTGGGTGGGTAAAATCTGGAGGGGCAAGTAGAAAAGAGTTATTTAAACAACAGGCTGGAGAAGAGAAAATCTGAGTTTAATTCCAGTTCTGCCATTCTGACCTGTGAGCTGAGAACAATTCACATCTATTACCATTGTCATCTGTAAAATAGAAATGATGATATTATTAAAGACCACTTAGGGCTGCCTGTGATAAGTTAAGCTTCCTGGGTTTGGGGTTTATTTTTATTATTATTATTTGTTCGTTTTTAAGTGTATGGCAAATAGAAACCTTCAGTAAGCACCAGCTATCACTATTTCACTTATGCTAAAGAGAAATGGTACTAATTCCAAGTAATGTTAATTTAAATTTTTGAAATTAAGCAAAAACATGCCATTCTAGATTGTACAATACTATAGGCATTATATTTTAAGGATGTTGAGAATTACAACAGTTAAGAACAAATTTTAAATTTAGGTGCAATGTCCTTTAATCAGTATCTTCACATGATCTTGAGTTACCCTTCAGTGTGTTAATTCTGTAAGCTTACCTCCTAGGAAGGATTTCAAAGACTACCTGTGACTTCTCCAAAGGAGTGGCCTTATAAGTACCATAGAAACTGATGTCAATCTAGTTCTAGTTAGGACAAAAATGTATCTGAAAGACACCAGCCCATAGTAATACAAAAGCAAACTCAAGACAAAATAAACTTCTTAATTTTCCAAAGGGAAGAATCTTTTCACTGATAAGCGAAGCCAAGGAAGTTTTCATACCTATGGGGTATGTGTACATGCCTGGGAGAGGATGTACCTAAGCAACAGAGATAATAGCAGTTACATGAAATCACCCAAGTCTTAGAAGACAGTGTGGAAAGCAGGATGATTTTGGAGGTTGAAGAGATATGAATGCTAAACCAACAGAGTCACTTCAACAGGAGAAGCAACGTGCACTCATGCACACATGCACACACACACACACGCACACGCACAGCTAAATTATGCCAAGAAAGCAGGAGAAGAGAGAAGTTAGAAATGACACCATAAACATTCCTAAATAACTATAGCCCAGGGGCTCGGTTTGAGTAAAATCTGAAAAATGAACCACAAATATCTTAAACAGTAGCCAACCCATCCCAGCTTAAATATCAAAAAATTATAAAGAATAAAGATGTGGGAGTGGGCTTTGAGCTAATTATAGGTGAAATCAATCTAAAGATGCAAAGGAAACTTACCTAGTCAGTATAAATATCAGACGGTATGCAGAAAAGGAATTGTAATTGCTGGAAAAATACAAAGTGAGACAAAATTATTACACTTAGCTCTGTTTGTATAGATAATGTCTAGAATATAGTATGAAAAATTAAGAGATACACAGGTAGGTAGGACAATACATCTGATTATTAGCAAAAAGGATCATCAGTTTAGAACAACCACAGATGACAATTACTGAAAAGAGTAGATAAGAATGTAAAAAAAAAACAAGCAAATAGCTTTAAAAACCTACAGAAGGAAAAATGGATATAAAAGGTTAAGGAGATAGAGCTTCCATTACCAGAATAACTCTCTAGAAATTAAAATACAATAAAGTAACAGAAATATAATTCATTTTAACAAGTTATTCTTTTCCAAAATCAAAGCTGAATTAATTTCATAAGAGATAAATAGAAAAGATTGAAAAATGAATAGTGTAGCTATAATCTTTGGGAATCATCACCTTGTGATTGTTTTTGTAGTTCTAAAATGACAGGAATTTAAAGAAAAAGAGGAACAGAAAATGCATTTTAAAAACAAAGCTGACAAAATTGTAATCTGAAGAGAACATAAAACCACACAGCCATGCTGCCTAGGTGTCCCTAAAAGGGTAAATAAAAATAAAAACACACAAAGATATAACACAATTAAATTGCTTTAAAAGAAACAGGAATTTTTAAAGCAGTGAAGAAAGACACATGACATGAAATGGATGAGTTGACTTCTCTTCCAAAGGGCATTCAGGCAAAGAAGGGAGACCGGAGGTGTGATCCTAAACCTCTGAATCAATATCCTCTTGCAAACCAGTAGTAAATTCCTAGTAATTTTTTTTAAATACTGGAGCTACACCAATGTACTAAACAAGCACCACTAGAAACCAAACACACAGACACACACACCAAAAAAAAAAAAAATGCATATTCAGTAAAATTACCATGAAAAAGTGAATATAAATGAAAGCTGGAAGTAACTATAACCAGAACACTGCAAGTTTCACTCCAAAAATGGAAAGACACCACAAACAGAGCATGAATTTTGTGTGTGTGTGTGTATCTTGATGTATACCAGCACTGAATGGAAATATCTAGTATTAAAGTGTTTCTAAGACAGAAGAAAGTCATTTTTATTGGACATAAAGGGCAGTTCATAAAGATATCACCAAGACTAAAAAGAAAGTTCCTGAATGTAGATGCTGCACACAAGATTTTAAAAGGGAGGGTCTCCCCAGTGGTGCAGCGGTTGAATCTCAGCACTATCAGGGTAAGTCCAGCTACTGAGTTATGAATTTGATCCCGGTCAGGGAGCTGACCCACTTGGCACAGCAGACCTCTCCTGTGTCACCCACTACTCCCCTCAGCAGTGTGTTTCAGCAGGTCCACCTGTTCTGCCTGCTCTGTCTCGTGACTCCTCTCACCCCTGCAACTCTGGTCTACACTCCAGTTCTTGCATGCATAAATAAATAAATCTTTAAATAAATTAATAATGGAGGGTTATAAAAGGTTTTAATAATAATATTAAACAATCTATTCTGTTGACTTTTTTTGAACTCTGTAAACAAAATTACAGAATATATCAAGTGTTTGTGTAATCATAAAGAAATGACAGTCAGTAAAATAAATCCCAAACTTAAATTAAAAGAAATTATACTGCCTATGTTCTGTGACCACCACAGAACTCGATTAGAAATCAATAGAAAAACAAATCCCCTCATTTTAAGGTGATCACAATCTTTCAGATAACCTATGTAATCAAAGAACTCAAAAAGAAATTTTTAAAAATTTCCAAATTAAGGTTAATAAAAATGTTTCAAAATTATGGGGTCCAAATAAATCTGACCTTAGAGTAAAGCGAATAACTTGAATGCTTACATTCTTCCAAAAATCAAAAACCAAAGCTCTATCTTAGCACTGAAAATAATTCAATTATATAAGGGTTGATGAAAGAAACGATAAAAATAAGAAAAAAAATGAAATTGAAAACAAAACAGGAAAGTTGATCCTTTATAATATAATTTAAAAATTGAGCGATTACCAAGAATGGATAATACAAAGAGAAAAAAAACACAAATGGCCAATATCGCAGCATTGTTGACAATAGGCAAAATATGAGTTGCCTAAGTAACCTGTGCAAATGTGGTATAACTGTATTATTCAGCCATTATAAAGGAAATCTTACCATTAGTAACATGGATGAATTTTGAGGATGTCACATGAAATAATTCAAGACAGGAATAAACAAATATTATATGATTTCACTTTTCACTTACACATAGAATCATAAAAAAAAAAGAAAGCAAACTCCTAGATATGAAGAACAATGGGTGGTAGTCATAAGCAAGGGTTTTGAGGAAATTAAGGTGCAAAAAATGTATAAATTTCTAGTTATAAAGTCACAGGAATATAATGTGTGGCAAATATACTGCACTGCATATTTGGAAGATGCTAAGAGTAAGTATGGAGTAATGATACTTATCACTTATCACCCCAGTAACTAGTGATACTGGTGGTGAACGTTTTGCAATCTATATATACCAAATCATATTGTACACCTGAAACTAATTTGTTGATTTTACCTCAAAAATTATCAGATTTTTACAAGTTAGGGCCTTGGAACAAAATCAACAGAAAACTACTGGTATAAGGATAAATGGTTAGTATGGAGCCTGCAGCCTTATTATGCTGGGGGCAGAACCCTCAAGTTCAGCTACACACTCCTGCAAGGAGAATAGCACACTGTGGCTAAGCTTGGTTAAGCAAACAAAGGATGTCAAAAAAACATTAAGGGAGAACTTATACCATCCCTGAAAGACAAAATTCATTTAAAACTGAACCTGTTCTTTTTTTCTAAGTATATTCTTTTACTGCTTTCCAAGAAAAAGAAAGCCAGCTTGACTTGTGAATTTACATGATGACCCTGAACATGTATGGTTCTGTCCTTACACCATTTTAATAGGTAGGTGCTTCCTGCTATATTATTTCCCCTTGTTTTAGGTTTTGTAGCCACAAGATCTGCTGTCACAGGGAAGCATGGGTGCATTTTGTAGAGCATAGCTAGTTGAGAAAGTCTGTCTTACTTTAATGTTCCATAGTAACTTATTAAGTTGCTCCCTGTGATTATATACCTGAGCTACATTCTACAATTTAACACTACCAATCAAAAAAGAGAATATATTCCTTCTTTCCAGTTCCCATTTCCATTTCCCCATTGTCTCTAACTATGAGTGATGAGGAGAAAAACTGAATTATTGGGTCATATTAGGACTTTGTACTGTTGTAAGGAGGAAGGAAAGAAACAATAGAATGAATTAAATGTATTTTCTTTGTTCAGGCAAAGTTGGGAGAGTAACTTTTTCTTCTAACATTTCTATTGTCAATTCCACACAAGAGAAGTTTTGGAAGGGTATAGACGATACTGAAACTTACTCAGTAGAGGTATGAGATATGCTACAAAACTGAGCATTAATGTAGAGGTCATCATACACTTTCTGGAATTTTGAATCCTTGTCAACTCTTCAATAAAGGAAGGAAAAGGTGAAATTTCATTTATGGGTCCCCAGGAAGACTGGGATCTGCTATTTCCTAAGCCATGTTTTCTCTATTTAGTGACTTCCAGAAACTTAAAAGGAAGCCTCCAAAACACATACATTTCAAATATCAAGTCACAGTATTGTTTAAAGACAAAAATCATAAAGGACTTCACTGGTGGCGTAAAGGGTTAAACACTGCACTATGAAGCTATTCACAGTCACTGTAGTACCAGTTCATTCAAAGACAGCCTAAAAATCATTTTTATCATGTCATAAAATCATAAAAATGTCAAAAAAATCATTTAAAAAATTGTGTTATAGGGGTCTCTTCATGGCACAGTGGGTTGAGCTCTGTACTGTGTAGCATTCGCTGAACAGCAGCATGAGTTTGATCCCCAGCCAGGAAGGGGACCCACATGGCACAGCAGATCTTTCTCTCTCTCCTGCTGCTCCCCTCAGCAGTGTATTTCAGTCAATCCGCCTGTTCTGCTCCCCACTGTTTCTGGTAAATCTTCTCACCCCCAGCACTTCTGGCCTGTACCCCAATTCTTGTATGCATAAATATTTTTTTTAAGTCATAAAGATACAAAAGGCAGAGTTAACATTTAAACCTAGAGTTAAGATCTTCCCCTTATTTGACACAGAGGGTCAGACCACATCACACCCTCTTAGATTCTGTGTTCATTTTGTAACGTGTCTTGAAGATGAGACTCTGACCTGCTATTTACATTTCTCACCCTGGTTGAAATAGCATACCTCCCAGAATATATGCTATCATTTGAGCAAATAAATTATAAACATAAAATCAAATAGAAGAGATTTCTACTTGAAATGGGATAACTGAGAGCAGCAGCAAATGTTGGTGTGCCCAACTCATCATTTACTAATGGAATCGGGATGATGAAGGACTGAGAAATTGAGGTGGCACAAAATGCATATACTCCATCCATTACTCGAAATATATATTTTATGTTTGATAGTTGAGATTTTGCTATTTTCTGTTATATCATTCCCAAGAAAATTTAGATAGGCTTGTGTTAAGGAGATTCCACTGTTTTATATAATTTTATCATTTCATATGACATTAAGAAGTCTGCTACTAATGATACAGACCTCATTAGCTGAGAACGTGTGCCATATGGAAGAATTGACAGCCAATATTTGTGATAATTGATTAGTAACCTCTCTGAAATGATGCTGTGTTTATACACATTAATTCCCTTCAGGGTCTGAACATCCAAGTAGAAGGGGAAAGGAAGGTATTTAACAAATGAGCAAAAGTTCTATATTTATTCCTTTTAACCAGAGAAAAAAGTCATATGTGGTAACATAAATTACCATTAAAATTTCCCCTATGGGAAAATATATTTTTTGTTTTCTCTACTTTAAATAAAATCCCAATCTCCCAGATTGTGCATTATATGAAATTTTCATCCACTCAGAGAGTACTCATTCCACATCTCATCTGTTCTGTGAATGAGATGGGAAAATCATTCTCACTTTTTTTTTTTCTTTAGCAGCATAAAGGATCCATAGTGAATTGCACATTTATTATAGCAGATTATCCATTTTGTCATTTTCCGAATATTGACTCATTGCAATATTCGTACTCTGCATTCCAGACTCACAGCTATACTGCTCTGTGACCATGCCATAGTCAATCTATTTATTTCAATAAATCTTGCTACTTTAAGCATCCTTCAAAAGCCAAAACCTTGAGCAAAGAAGAAAAATTTAAGTCTAAGAAACTGTTAATCAAATTGGAGTCAATACAAACTCTTTGAAACATCCTTTATTTCAAGCTGTTGTGCTTAAAAACACCACTTTCCCCCCAGTTAGTAGTAAGAAATTCATCATAAAATACTCCCGTAAAAACTATTTAATTTTCCATTACAAGGAGGGAGGGTTTGAACTCTTATTAAACATTTTATGGAAAAGCCTAAAAGTGCTTTCAATTATTTATTGAATTGAAATCTAGGCCTTGGAAACTGCTGGCATTACACACACACATAATATTATCAGCCCACTGAGTGCCGTTAGGTCATAAAGCGCTGCTGTACCAACATCTCTGGTACAGCTGCTGGTGCTCATGCAACTTTTACTACAGTTATAAAGTCATTTATTACATTTTCTTTATGATGCTAATGCATTGCAGTCTTTTTTTATTGTTCCCACTGTGATAAAGACTGAGATGTATGAGACTGTGCAAATACATGTGTGTGTCTGTATGCGTGTGTAGCCCCATAATAACAAAGCCCATTACGTTAAAACTCTTTTCAATAAACTTAAAAGGTCCATAAAAATATTAACAAGGAATATCAGAAAAGAAGATACTTTCGAGGAACATTTGTCATTTTGTTGCAACATTCTTCATAGAATTAATTTTTAGGCTATGCTTTGCCAAAATAGACTAAGGATGATATGAGTATCCAACCAAGTATTTTCCCCCCCTTAATTACACTATCATTGTGTTAGAACATAATTTGCAATTCACAGGGAGGAACAATGGTTATATAATTTCCAAATAATCATATGAAAAGGAACAAAGTCATTAAAAGATAATAATGTCCATGGACCCAAAGGTACCCATAATTGATAATTACATCTTGTTCAAATTGTCTAAACTTAACTCTCCCTATGATACAATTGTACATAAAGAGAATACAGTTTTCTATTGAGGAAAAAAAATCAATTATGTTAATTAACTGGTAGACCCATGCTAAAGGCTTTTTTAGCAGTTGACACCTACAGTGCTCTAAACCCAAAGGGAAATTCATTCCCAGGCTGGCATCCTTTGGCGCCAAGGCTCCTCCGTGTTTGAATTAGAGGTGAGATTACTGTTGTTCTCCTATTTTCCATGCTCTCTCTCCCCCTTTACCAAAGACAAACAGTTTCAAGAATGAAAAAAGTCCAAGTCAAACAGAACAGCCATTTTTTCAAGCACTTCTTGACACTGGATATCCTAATTGATGAAAATTAAAAATTGAAAATAAAAAAGAAAACTTTTTTCAATTTTCTCCCAAAGAAGAGCCAGAAAAAACATAATTGTACATTTAAAGAAAGGACTAATTGCTGTGTATGAGATAAAGTTTTAGTTTACTCTCAATTTTTATCTTTTAATTTAAATGCATTCATACACTAATACCGAAATGATTTATAAAGTTGATACTGCCAAGGATTAATAAAATATTAATAATGGGTCTAATTATTAGAATAAAATGATTTAATAATATAGTGAATTGGAGAAGGCTGAGCTCCTAGAAATGATTTTTCTTATTTGCCCATTTAACTGAGAACTGGAATAGTTTGCTTCAATAAGAGATTTTTATGTAGCTGCTTACTACATACTTTTATTTTTTTCCATCTATTTGTAGTCTCAGCCTGACAGGGAGGTGAGAATGGGGCCATTCCTTTGAAGTGCAGCTGTCCTTACAGATGAAATGTGGGGTGACAAGGGCATCTGGCACTGCCTTGGATGGCTGTGAGGCACAGAAACAGCACAGGGAGGGGCACTCTTGAGTATTCAATTGTAATTTGATATCAACGGGGAAATGGTCCTATACACATGTTTATCACAAAATGTGGTCCGAGCTTCAACACGAGTCTTATAAATTTCTGTTCAGGAAGTTCAAAAACTTGGAGTAAGTAGCTGGTGGGAATGCAAGCTAATCCAACCATTATGGAAGGCCTTATGGAAGTTCCTCAGTCTACTAAAAATAGAGCTACCATATGACCCAGTAATACTGCTCCTAGGGATCTACCCAAAGGACACAAAAACACCCATCCAAAATAGCATCTGTAGCCCCATGTTTATTGAAGCACTATTTACAATTGGTAAAACCTGGGAACAACCCAAATGTCCAAAAGTAGATGACTGGATCAAGAAGAGGTGCTGCATATACACAATGGAATTCAATTCAGCAATCAAACATGGATGGAACTAGAAGGAATTATACTCAGTGAAATAAGTCAGAACGCAAGAGAAAAATATCAGATGGCTTCACTTTTAGGAGGAATGCAAAGGAACAACAACAACCAATAAAAAGAGAATAAGAGAAAACACAAGGAAATGAGAATTTACAACCCAAAACAAACAAACAAGAACAAAAGGTCAAAGATAAACCAAAGGGATCATTGGGGGTGGGGGTGGGGCAGAGACAGAGACTGGGATGAGGGCAGAAAAAGCACAAGGTACTGAGGTGATGGTGCTTGGGTGAAATGGTTGTCAGAACTCCCCGGGGACTACAAATGATGTCAAATATAACTAAAGAAATCTAATTTAAAAAAAAAGGTTGATGTAAATAATATGAAAAACTACATGTACATTCAAATTAGATGGAGAAGAACTGCAAGTGCTTTGATAAAACATTTGTATAAAGTTTATCACTGGTTAACATCAGGCTTTGTTCAGTGAGGGTAAAGCACATTTACATTCCAAATATATCTATTAATAATTTAATTTCCACTGTATGTTTCAAGTATTCCTGGGAAGACCTTGCATTGCTACTGCAATCAAATAAGGCATTCTGCCATGACTAAATTTTAAATAAATTGGACTAGGGATGGAGGGCTCTGCGTGCCTTGGTCGTGAGTGTGGTGACAGACATCTGAAGAGTATGATCCTGTATCTCTAAATCATACAGTGTTGTGAACCAACCTAGGAAACAGAGACAGAGAAAGAAAGGGAGGGAAGGAGGGAGGGAAGGAGGGAGGGAGGGAGCGAAGAAAGAAAACTACAGAAGTAAATTACAACCTATTAAAGATTAACAGATAATTACAAATACTACAAATACTGTCTTTTTAACCCATAGCATATATTACCTTTTCCTGCTATTTAAATATACATTTTTGTTCTTTAAAATATACAATTTTTCCTTAAAAATATGGGCTATGTTTCATTGTGCTCTACTAATTTTTTGGACTGCTAACCTCTAGGGAAGATTTCTATTTCACAGTGGTCTACTTAGAAACAGTCTTGCAAAAAAGCAATTGTTATAGTGAACCAGAAACTTTGCTCATTGTTTGGGTCAGAGCACATTAGAATGTGTCAAGCTTTTGAGTTAGTGAGGAAAAACAGCAGCCTTTTCAGCCTTAGGACAGATGTGGGTCAAAGTCAGGCAATTTCCTAATCACCTGATACACTATATACATAGATCACTTGAGAAAATACCCTACAGACTTGAAAACAGGCATTAACTTGGAAAGGGGTGACAGGCGAGGGGTCTTGGTCATTTCCCCAGTATACAGTCTCCTGTTAAATGAACTTAAGCTTGTCTAAATCTCCTAAAACACACTTAGTTTTAACTCACATAGTCTACTTTGCACACAAATTACATATTCTTTGTGAAAAATAGGTCAGAGTTGGCTTTAGGAACACAAATGAGTAAGATATGGCTAATGGGTTTTCCCACAAACCTACAGGCTGAGAAAATGAAGCAATGGTAAAATGTGACTTAATCCCAATTGAGATGTTGAGGAAATCTTGCCGGGCTCATTATTTATAGAATTCCCACCTGCTCTTAACTACATTAAATTTTTAAGTTGTGCTTTTATAAACTGGATCACATGTCATGTTTCTCCATATGTTTCTTAGCAGGCACAGAGAGATCTTCATATGTTTTTAGACAGACGGAGCCCTGTGATATGATTCATTATCATGCTCAAGTTCTAGGTTATTACCATATCTTTTCCATTTGGAAAAGTGCTCACACACTTAAAATAAGGTGACAGAGCAGAATGAGACGTGTGTGGCTAATGCAACTGTAGACTTAAAAAAGAATGTATTTCCAGGATCCTATATAGATGAGAATTACTAAGGATTAAATCCCTTGTATGAAACTAATTTGAAAAGCAGATGGCTCTACACGACGTTGATGGTCCTTCAGTTTCTTTACTGCAAATAAAATACTCGATAGGTTTGGTGAAACAGAAGAGCACAGCTGTCTTATCAGTACATATTTTGATAAGGATGCCTAATCAGACTTGAAGTGATATGACAGTTTCAAAAAAAAAAAATCCACATTTGTCATCTGCTTCATTATTGCACTTAATAGGCCCCAATGATGAGGCACCAAGGACTGGGATTCCAGGAATGATTCATTATAGAAAAGTGTATGCCACAGGATAGTTTCAGGGGGTGAGAGGATTCATCATGACTCAAAGGGAATGGTAAAGCACAATGCTATAATGAAAACGATAATTAACCACTGAGTGTGATGAGATCATGTACACCACTATCTGTTTTATCAAACTTTGATCAGATCATGGTTAGATTTTTGGAAATGTACAAAAATAGGCAGCCCCACACCTTGCGATATTAAAATCATTTCATAATTCATAATTTCTCAAGTACTTTTGATTTCTGCCCCTACAGCTTGGACATAACTCATCAGAGTGACCGACTGGTGGTATAAGAGTTCAACCCTATGGTACAAAAGTTCCCTGAAGGCAGGGACCCAGCAGCTTATAAAGACTTAGGTGTCTGATTACCAACAGTTAATATCAATAGTGGTTATTAATAAGTGAACACATGGAATATAGTATTGGACCTATGACTAGGATGAATGAAAGATACCTTGGGAAGAAGAGGATAGGGATAAACTGTTTATGGCTTTTAACTAGGTGTCTAAAAATAGATAGACTGTCCCCAAAAAAGCCAAATGAAGGCTAACACTCCCTATACAACAGGTCACAGATCCAAATGGCAACTAAGAGGAAATACAAGTTTATAGAGGAGGTGCCCTACCTCTTGCTCTGCTATCAAGAACACTGCATTCCTAAATATATTGTTATTTTTAAATATCTCATTGCCATACCTTATTGGCACTCTAACCTGTAGTCTACATTAAGAGAAAAATCATGTGAAAATAAGGTGCATTTTTTTTTTCAGGGGAGAAGCTCAAAACAGATTACACGCTCGTGAGTAGAAAAATGCATAAAGAGCTTGGACCTGACTGGAAAACTGCTCAAAAAAAATCATAGAAAGAATAACCAAACCAACACAGAGGTTAGCTGAAGAAAGAAGCAATATAAGCCAATTTTGTGGTCCCCCTTCCCACAGAAAGAGGGGGGACCCCATGGTGGACTAAGATGGTGATATCCAGGCTGTGCTCCTACCTCACAGGGACGCGTCTGAGCTGTAAAAGGAGGAATTTTCAGAGAAAGAGCTTGTCTTTCAGATGATGTAATCATAATTAGCTTCCTGTACATCAGCAGCCTACCTCACCCCCTTCCTGTGATGAGATTTCACTTCAGGTTTTACCTCCTTAAGAAAGTCTTTCTTGACCTCCAGGTTTTCCCTGGGATGAACATGCGTGTCACTGGGTTTCGTCCTTCACTGCATGGACTCAGTGGTTGATGCTCGCTCTTTGTGTGACTGTCTTGTGACATGTGAGTGTTTTCCACTAGAAGTCAGAGCATCAGGAGAGAGGCACCCACCTTTTCTTAGTCTCCTTTTTATTAGTTTCTAATTGTAACTCAAGTTTCTGAAGCACCAGAAGCCTCCCTTATCTACTGGTGAATGCAAGCATCAATCAGTTGTTAGAATGCAGCTGTTTTCTGAGATCCATTGATTTTTGAAGTTGATAAAGCAGGTATTTTTAATTATTTAGGATAAAATGAAAAATTAGCAAAAATCATGAATACAGAGCAAGTCAATTGAGGGAAGAGGAAGAGAGGATATTAGAAACTGGAAGACAGGAATATCGTTAACCACTGGTGGTATGAATCTAGAAATGTTCTACAGAGAACGGCAAACAGTACTAGAGGAAATGAAGTGAGACTCATAACGCAGGTGGGGAAAAATGTAAGACTTATGAGAGATGTAAGATGGATGAAGTTTGGGCCTCCCTGGTGGCGCAGTGGGTTAAGCAACGCACTATGAAGCAGACCGCAGCCACTGCAGCACGAGTTCGATCCCTGCTGCCGATCCCTGCTGCCGATCCCTGCTGCCGGCCAGGGAGAGGACCCACATGGGGTGGCAGACCTCTCCTGCTGTGCCCGCTGCTCCCCTCAGCAGTGTACTTCCATTGATCTGCCTGTTCTGCTCCCCGCTCTCTGTGGTGAATCCTCTCACCACCCCCCTCTCTGGCCTGTACCCCAGCTCTTGAATGCATAAATAAATAAATATTAAAAAAAAAAAAAGAAATGGATGAAGTTTGGATTTCATTTTAAACTTTTTTCAAATTTTCTCTCTTAGACCTTACTTGTACTTGCTGTTACTTCAAGTATTTTCATACACTGCAAGATCTTCACTTACAAGTGATAGACTTACATAGATCCATCCTTTGAAACACATATCCATTCCTTATCTTTATTTCATTCCTTTTCTCTTTGTAACTAAGCACTTTATAGCTAACCTACTTAGAGCTGTTAATTTAAATTTGCTTTCAAGATCATTCCATTATTTTGTGGTAGAAAATCTACTTGTTAATTAAAAGAATTACCCTCCTCACCTTTTTTTTTCCCATAGATTTGTTAATGGAATTAGGTGGTTTACAATAACCCACCTCATAAAACCTTGTCAAGAGTATAATGACTCTCTTTAAAGGAAGCTGCAATGGTGTGAAGATGAAATAGAGAGTTTATAATAAAAGGGTATAATCTGTGAGGGAGTTTAAGATATGAAATGATTATACATCAAAGGTCAACAGAAAGTCTACACTGTAGAAGTGAAAAAACAAGTGAGTTTCTAGGTGAAATGTTCTTGATTTGACTACACCTAGTTGAGATATACACAAACATATAAGACTGTGTGCATGTGTGTGTATTCTACTTTGAGTTGTTTTCAAAAGGTCATACTTTAAAAGCATTGGAAATCCATTTATTTATTTCATCTTCCTAGAATGTCAGATGCACAGTATAAAGTCAAGCACCCACTTGAATTTTTTTTTCAGGAAAATCCTAATCAAGTGTAAGTAAGAGTTTTACACTTATTTTGCTCCATGTTAATGAGTGCCTCATAGTTCAGCCATTCTCACATGATGGGAAAGGATGTCATCATACCACTGGGAGTTTCCAAGAAAGTGGAAAAAATATGAAAATAAGGGATTTAAAAACCCTATGCTATGGGGATTACAACTGATGTCAAATATATGTAAATTTTTAAAAATTATATTTAAAAATAAATAAAATCCCTATGCTAGGTGACATCAGTGTCTTGAGTATGAAGTAGCTTTAACGCAGAGCTAGTAAGACATTTATAACTCAACAGAGGTTGATCTGTTCATCACAACAATCCGCTGATCTGTGCATGGGGGGGGGGGGCAGGTGGACGGAGACTTATGGAGGCAGCAGAACTGGAGAGCAAGACAGCAGGGTCAACGGTCTGACCCAGGATCCTGACCAGGGAAAAGGACAGAGGCAGCACGGCCTCCTGGGCACTCAGCCTTGGTCAATCCCATGGTGGCAGAGGTGAGACATGCCATACAGACCAGACCCCCATAAGGAGTATGGCAGTGATAGCATTCGAAGCACACCCAACACCCTGCTTCCCGACCTCCACATGGGTGCCACAAATCAAACTGATAGCCACAGCTGAGACATGTGACCCTAAAGAAGAGTCCCCAAAGCTCCATGTGCAGCTGGATCACATGCTAAGGACCACAGGGAGTCTGGGCCGTAGCAGTACACACACCACAGTTGTCCCATCTGCCCTCTCATGCTACCAGACTCGGCCCTCCTCTCCCCAGTGCCCGCCCCCACAAATGCACGCACCCACTGCAGAGACAAATCCTGAGACCTGGAGGCCACAAGCATGGTGGCTGAATCCACCAGCCCTGGGACATTAGTAGTGATGTAAACACTTCACAGGAGGAGCGGCCAGTAGTGTATCCACAAACGCAAGCAGCAACTGCAAATTAAAGCCATGTGCCAATACTGAGAATAAAAGAAGGGCATTTTACCACTAAGCTGTAGAGTTAGAATCTAAGTTAATAAAGATAAGGTTTATCAGACAAGGGGATACACCATCGAATGCCATGAAAATCAAGCAGAAAATTAAAAGACATGGAAAGGTGAATTCACACATAGAACAGATCACGTATCCAAAACAGCCATTGTGGAGACACTTGGCACAACACAAGTAAATCCAGAGCATCTGAAAACACACTACATAAGGGTTGGTGATCTGCTTGCATTACCCATTACCTCAGAATGTGACTGCTAGTTAGGGAGCGTTAAGAGATGTCCAACTATCTTTCAACCTACCTTGAGTTTTGCAGTCATATGTGTGTATATGTGTGCATGTACGTGTGCATTTAAGTTCTGATAAATTTTAGTTCCTGGTTTGCCAATTCACACGTGCCTTGGAAAAGCAGAATCACTAGGAAGTCTTTTCCTGTTAAAGTAAATAACCGGATGATTTTTTAGAGTACAACTTCAAAGAAAAATATTATTTTCATAGAAATTAATTTTTCCTTCTTCAAGATTAAAGGCTTTCCCTGGTGCCATATAGTTAAGTCTCAGCACTATCGCATGATGAATACTGCAGTCTGAGTTCGATCTCCAGTCAGGGAGCTAGTCCACAAGGCATAGCAGACCTCTCCGGTCTCCCCACTGCTCCCCTCAGCAGTGTATTTCAGTAGACCCACCTGTTCTGCTCCCTGCTCTGTCTCTGGAGAATCCTCTCATGCCCCCACACTTCTGGTCTATACCCCAGTTTTTCTAGACTTAAATATTTAAAAGATTATTTAGAGGAATCAAAACAGGCAATAGAACAAAATGCAACATATTTCAGGATCAAATAGAATTTTACAGTAATTTCTTTTATATGGGTTTCAGGTTAGACCATCCCACTTTACCTCATAAAAGAATTTGTGATACCAGTAAATTCTTTGAGCACTTCTATTGCTGCAAATCGAAACATTATTTGGGAAGCCTGGGGATTGTGCATAAACACTTTCATGGATTAGATAATTTTTTGCTACCTGCACTTTCCTGTAAGACCTGCTAATTTATAAGCATTTGTAACCATTGTATCCTGTGATATTTTCCTAATGTGTGTATTTATGCACACTGCTGTGTGAACCGTTAATGCTTTAAGCATTTTTAAGGACTCTAACCTGTGACATTTTACTAATGTGTGTATTTATGCATATCACAGGGAGCTGTTAATGTTATAAGCATTTTTAAGGACTTAATCCTGGGATATTTTTAACAAATGTTTATAATTACTCATAATTCCAAATATGACTTGTTAGATATGTGGCTTAAAGTCACTTGTTTACACAAGGTATATGCCAGTCCTAAGTGTCTTTCTCAGAGCCAGGTATTTTTTTTCTGGAAGTATGTACCTGAATTAGGATTTTTCTAAACAGAGCTATGAAATATTCAAAGTAAAGTTGTTTAAAGTTTAATTCTAGATAAATCAAGTTTATATAGGTTTGCTGGGTGGTCATATTATACATAGAAGAAACAAATGTTTTTTAAGTGTTCTGGCTACAAGTTTAAAATTTAAGAAGGAAATAAACATATGCAAACTTATTCTAAAAAAGGTATCCATGAAAGTACAATGGTAGCGGTAGAACATAATGAGAGAGTAGAGCAAAGAATAACTGAAGTAATCACTGTTCTCTACACATGCTGGATTCTTATTTTCTGTAATTGCCCTAATGTTTGTTATTTCCTCTGCCTGGAAAATTCCTCTCTCTCTTATAGTTCATGGATCAATTTACTACTCCTGCTTCAGTGTTTTCCTCCAACAACTCTACCATCTACAGACAGAGCAGAAACGTTCTTTTGCATTTTCACATTTTAAACCACCATAATGAGATAGGCTTGCTATGTAAATGTACATAGCTAATGTATATAGCTTAATGAGTTTGGGGGTACACATATACCTGGGAAACCAGCAGCACTGTGGACACATTCTCCATCACCCCCTGAGTTTTTCTCCTAAGCTCTTTAATTCTTGGGGTGTGTGTGCACATCTCATGTGTCAGAAACACAGAACATTCTTCACTATGTTCATGCGGAAAGTTATGTTGCACCAATCTCAAAATCTCAGCAGCTTAACCAACAAATCCTAAAAGTCACACACATTCTATGATCCATTCCAGAAAGAATTTCTACAGCAGGCAATTGGGAACCAGTTCAGTGGTAGACCGGCAATCTTAAGACTACATCACCTGGAATCTATGCCCTTGCTCTCCAGTGAAGGAGGAAATGATTCCAGAATCATTGGTTCAATTTTGGACCCTTTGTCCCAGGAAGTATATGGTTTATGTCACTCACAGAAAATAAAGCGCTATGTAATAGCAGGAAATGATAATGCTAATAAATGATGATAAAAATTTAAATATAGAATTTCAGGAAGGTACGTAAAGAGCAGGAAATAGTTTCTTCGTTGGTAGACTTTAACAGACCTATCACTGGAATTTAGAGAATTAAATTTAAGAAGCAATTTAGGCTATGGGGAGAAGACCAACCTCCAGGAACTACTCTAAAGAAGCATTTAGAAATGAAATTTACTGTCGAAATATTTGAACCCAAAAAGTCAAATTCCTTAAACTATAGCTTAAAGTCAAGACTGGTTCCCAGGCATGCAATTGGAGGTGAAATCCTTAAGGTCAGACAAAGGGGTGGTGAGAGGAGATTAGAGAGGTTAGAGCCTGAAGTCAGAAAAATTGTAGGATCTAGGAATCTAGCAGGTCATTGCAGCTGGGATCCAATGTGCTTACAGGAAGAGACAGAGGAGGCATTTTGACAATGATATGTTGACAAATTAAGTGGAAATGGAAATGGATAAAGTCAATTTCAAGTTGCATTTTTCTTTGAAATGGTTTGATCTTCTAAATAGTCATAAACAATCACAGATTGCAATTGACAGAAAATTACATATATACCATTAATATCTATTTTTTATGTATTTTTATTTTTTTCTTACAATGTTTGCTTTCTTTTCTAGGTGTGGTCCCCATGGAATTCCCACCACCAATTCACCTGTGCACCGTCACCGTAGTCCCTTGTGCCCTTCCTGTCCTTGCCTTAATCCCAATCCCTCCATCTTCCCTGCAGAATGTCTCCTTTTTGTAGCTGTTTATATTTGTTTTGTTTTGATATGTAGCATCTATCTTAATTCAACTAGTTCTTAGAACATTTCAAACTATGTTCTTAGATGCAGGGCAGATAACAGATGGATCTGCTGGCAAAGTCTTTCTGCCTGGAGAAGTAACAGTCTCACAAAACATTCTCACAGGCATTCCACAGAGGCCTTATACATACTACTGATCAATATACGTCTCTGATTTCAGTTCTCTTTATAACCAGTTACTACACCAAACTGTGGATGTTCACATTTTCTCTTCTAGTTCTGCCAGAAAATACACATTAACTATCACCTTATCATTTTTACTCAATTTATTATTTACTTTTTTTACATTGTTAGTTTTTTTTTTCCTTTTTCTTTATTTCTATAAATTTGACATCAGTTGTGGTCCCCATGGATTTCCCACCACCATTCCACCAGTGCACCATCATCTCAGCCCCTTGTGATCTTCCTGCCTCATCCCATTCCTTCCCAATATTATATACAGATTAGAGATGAACAATTCAAACTGGGCTGTAATGGTTGTGAGGTTTTCTGTAGCAACAGAATACATTCAACCTTTTCTGTGAATTTCCAAATTACTAATTGCTTTCATTTTCTTTACCTTGACCTAAGTAGAGGTGTAGCAGGTATTCAACAATGTATTCAACTTGGGCATGTTATTTTTTGTGCAAACTATGCTCATCTCTGAAGATAATTGCTTAAAGCCTGCTCCCTTACAAAATGACCCTGGTTTTTGTGTGTGTGTGTGTGTGTGTTTTTTTTTACTTTTTCTGACAACTCTACAGCAATGCAGCCTCCTCCTTGCCCACCAGCCCTGAGGCTGATCTTGGGGTCAAGGTTTCTGCTTGTAAATTCCTACGCATGTTTCCATGCTGACACGATGGATCTCCACACAGAGACCCACTGTTTCTACTCGCTAGAAGTATTTCACCCGGTGACTTGAAGACTTCCACCTTCTCTCCCATTTATGAAGCTGGCCGAACATTTGGCTACACACATTTCAAAAGAATGTTTCAGATATTTCTTTTCTTGGGCCTCCCTGTTGCCACAAGGAGGTAAGTGCTGCAGTGTGAAGCTGTTTGTAGCCGGTGCAGAGCCCGTTCAATCCCCAGCCAAGGAGCTGACCAACATTTCATAGCAGACCTCCCCTGTTGCTCCCCTCAGCTCTGTTCTCCACTCGGTCTCTGGTCAATCTTCTCACCCCAACAGCACTGGCCTGCACCCCAGTTATTGTATGCCTACATAATTTTTTTAAAAAGATATTTCTTTCCTGTACTCTTGATTAACTATAAAAATTATAATTTTATATATTTAATATGACATTTTAATGGGTACTTGAAATTAGCTGTGAACATACAAATACATATGTATATCTCTGCAAATGCACATGCGTGTAAACCCAAATTAGTGGAGTTCACTTTGGTCCCTCACCAGTAGAAATTTATTATCCAATTTGTTCCAGTTTTTACCTGTCAATTCTCACTCTTCTTTACTCCATTCTCATCACAACAGGTACAATTTTGTTTTAGGAAAGTTGCGATTATATTCTCTCGCTTAAAACCATTTAATGGGGCCTCTCTGGTGGCACAACAGGTTGAGCACCTCACTGTGGGGCTTCCATGGCCACTGACAGTGTGAGTTCAATCCCTGGCCAGGGAGGGGACCCACATGGTGCAGCAGACTTCCCCTGCCTTGCCCACTGCTCCCTTCAGCAGTGTGTTTCAGTAGATCTGCCTGTTCTGCTCCCCACTCTGTCTATGGTGAATCCTCTCATCCCCCATACCTTTTGGGTGTATAAATAAGTAAAATCTTTAAAACAAAATGGTTTAGAAATAAACAAATAAATGAAAATAAAACCATTTAATGGCTTGCCTTGGCCTTTAGGATAACTCCCTAGCTTCTTCTCTTTTGTGACCCTTCTCTACCCTTCCACCTTTATCTCGTGAAATATTTTCCAGTAGTCAATGACACTGGCCATGTTTGTGCCCTCCCATCCCCTCCTTTCTCAGGTAGTAGACACATCTTCCTTATTCTTCTGACATTTCTTTTTTTTAAGATTTATTTATTTATGCATATAAGAGCTGGGTACAGCCCAGCGGTGTGGAGATGAGAGGATTCACCAGAGACAGAGTGGGAAGCAAAACAGGCAGATCCACAGAAATACACTGCTGAGGGGAGCAGCGGGCGAGGCAGGAGAGGTCTGCTGCGCCATGTGGGTCCCCTCTCTGGCTGGGGATCGAACCTGCGCTGTAATGGCTGCCGACAGCTTCACAGTGTGGCACCTTAACCCCTTGCACAACCAGGAGGTCCCTCTTCTGCCATTTCTAACTTCACCCCATAGGCCATGTGCCCAGAAAACTCCCTCTCAGTCAACTTGTTCTCTTTTGGGAGTTTTTGGTGAATCACAGTAAGTTAGATCCAGTTGCAGCATCGTATGTTTCTCCAATAAAACCCTCACCTCACTGCACTGCATGTAGTTTCCTTAGGAACATGGACCACACACATGGTGTTACTCCATTCAGTACCATGTGTTGAGGTGATTCAATAGTATTTACAGTTGATGTCATGATGGCAAAATGAAAGTAATTATGGAAAAATAATTAGGACTTAAATAATAGGGCTTACAAGGGAAATCCTCTGATAATGTAGAATTATACCTGAAATAAGGATCATGGTATACATTAACTTGACTTTTAATGAGGTATCTATAACACTTGTATGTATATAATACTGTGATATTTTAAAATTTATTTCTAGAATATTTCTTTTACCTTTGTTATAAAGGATGTTTTTCATCAAATCTTAATTACATATAAATTTAAGACTAGAGTTGATTTCAGCTTTTTTTTGTGTGAGTTGTTCCTCATTTTTACATATTGTTAACAACTCAATCAAGGGAAAATATTGGAGAACTGCGCCATTCATGGTTTCTTACCTGGGTATTAGTGCATTTCAATGGTGAATTGCAAAAGCAAGTCACTAACCCAACTAAATAATTTCACATTATTTTTCTTTAATTGAAGGGGATCTCCAAGGAATGAGTGATTCTGACTGCCATGCAATGCCTTGCCAACAGGCTTTTTATCTTCATTACGTGGGTCATAGTGGCATATTGTGGGAGACATAGACTCTTACATACGGACTCAATATCCCCAAGGTCATTAAATCACTGTCTTTTATCTCCAACCCTGTAAGTCTTCTAAGTCTGTATGTTTCAAGCACTTCTGAACCTTATTTTTAGGACAAGAAACATCCAAATGCTTCCCCATGTCACCAGTGGAAACAAGGAGGCCATTGCTGTACTAACACACAGTCCCAATGACAAATGGTCCTTCCTCACTGGTGCCCCAGTCCCTTCCCAGGACAGAATGGGAAACATCCCTCAAGCACCCCATTGTCTTATTTCAGGAAACTTCAACTCCCACAATCAAGATCCAATAGAATAATCCCCTTTCAAATTCTATGGTTCTCACTCACATTTTCACCCAACATCAACCAGCAATTTTCCAGTGCAACAACAAGGAACCATCGGATTGTACATTCTTCCAAATTAATTTTTTTCTTACCTCTAGAACTTTTTGAAATTCAAAAATCTAAATTTTGACCCTAGCACGTTGGGGTTCTATATAGCAAAGCACCCCTGTGCTCGCAAGTGCTGATATGCTAAGCTCAAATGGGAGAGGCTCCAAAATAACAGAAAACACTAAAGAAAAATATCGACTAGTAAATAAATCAGGATAGCAACCCAATACACTTTGATGGAAAAACTCACACTACAACTTTCATTCCCTTTGCTCTTGTGGTATTCCATCTCACAGCAGGACAGAATATTCTAAAATCAAACTCATTTGCAGCTTAAACTAAAAGTTCCATTAAGTTTAATTTATAGGAATCATCAACAGCATAATATGATATACGTGCTCCCTAGACTAGACATTACATTAAACAAATTCCAACTATCTTGCCCTCAATATGTTCTCTGAAACAAGAAAACCATTTATTTATTTTGCTTTTGAGAGATGTGCCATATTTCAGCAATTTCAGAGAAATTTTATAGGAAAACTTTGAGACTGAAATGACATTTTTATTCAAACCACAATCTTCTCATAAGGCTGAGTTGGGGTTTGTTGGAAAGCATATTTCAACAGAAAATTCCAATTGCCTTTTGACTTGGGTTAATTATTTCCTGAGTCTGGTTCCTTTCATCCATTACAAGACACTGACAAATTTCCCTGGTTTGTACAAAACTTATCTGTAAGAGTGGATTTTTTTTTTTTCCATGAGAGTGGATTTTTAAATTTTGTAAGAAACACCTTCTCAGATCAAAGTCAACTGCACATCAAATCACTTTGTTCACACTCAGTACAATGAAAATATATAGCAAAATAATTCTCTAATGTCCTAAGAGCATATGTTTAATAGCATATGGTTAATAAGAAAATTTGAAAGAATGAATCCCTGAATAATTATAATTTCATATTTATGCAGCTTACATTTTTCCAAACATACTCATCATTTTAGTTTTTTATATCATGCTAGCTCAAAAAAGATACTTTTCTATGAAACTAAATTCTATTCATGCCCACAGAAAACTAAAACTGAAAATAAAGAGGAATCATCTATTTTCCTACAAAATGGGAACATTTTGTCACAAAATTGACATTTTTATTCTTTCCTTTTTAACTTATTCATTACAGACTATATTCAATATATGAATTTTTCTATTTAGTAAATCTCAATGTAACTAAATTCATTATAATTGGAAAATCTACCTACCATAATTTAACAATTATTCAACATTTTTTATGGTCTATATCTTACTAAACTTTAAGATATAAATATACTTTTGCATGAATTCTAGACTACCATTTTTTTATTATTCTCTTACATTATATATTTAGAAGAATTACTGTGCTTTATGTTATTAATCACCTTGAGAATGTGACCCAATGCACATAAATTAAAGATGACTCTGACCCATTCCCATGGAAGTAATGAGGATAGTGTTTTGAACACCTGCCCCCTCCTGGGAGGAATGGGGGTGGGGGGTGGGGGGGTAAAGGCTCCTGAGTCTAGAAGCTTGTAGTCATTAATGCAGGTAAGATTTCATGCTTCTCAATAATTTCGGCAATGTTATTTTCACTTTGGTATTTCTTTGGTTAAATAGTTACAACTTTTTGATGCTTTTCTTAAGCATGTATTATTAGTTTCTACATTATTCAGGGTTGTACTTTTGAATTTAAAAAGTATTTTCTACACTCAGATATAATTTTTTTAAAAATATTTTCAAATTCAACTTATACAAATTCTCAGTCAAGTAGGTACAGAGAAAACCTATATTTAACTAATAAAGTCCATATATAACAAACCCATGTTTAGCAGCATATACTCAACGGTGGAAAGTCTACCATATAAAGAAGAAAGCCTACCATTTGCAACAATAAGAATTGACTTCAGGACATTAAGGGAAGTAAGAGTAACAGAAGGTCGCTGGATTTCTAATTACTGATCTATGTTCTAGACAGCTAGAAGGAATATGATAAAGTGAAAGAGACACATCTTGTGGCTGAAGAGCTACCTTGAGAACTCTTAGAAGGGTCTATTTCAGGAGACTAACAATAAGCTTCACCCATTGGTCAGAAACCAATTCTACTTTCACAGTGAGTGCAGGTAAACTGAGAAACAAGAGCTGCTTTATTGACAGCAAATGAACTTAAACGATCAAGAAAAAGAGAAGGTATACTACGGTTATCACCAACTAACAATCTTTGATAGGCTTTCTGCATTTTGGTTACTTCATCTGTCAAAGAAAATAAAGACTCATTAAACTTCCTAACACTATTCTCCTATAAAGTGGATTTTTGCTTCATTTATACTTCTTCCTCTTTAACTGTTTTTCAATTTTTTAAAATCTTCACCTTTTTACTGCAAATTGTAATTCTGTGTTGCAACAAAGATTCACAACCACCATTTTATCATTGAGAAGTTACTTTAAAAGCAGTAAAACACACGGAGGGATTTAACTCGATGGGTGTGTGAACATGCATGAAGAGGTGGGATTATGTTTCAGAATTATATAATATCAAATGCCTCTGGTAATTCTTTACCTGAAACTAGAACTAATCTGGTCTTATTTCTATTGCTTAAATATTTGTTGCCTAATCTCTAATTTCTAGCATTTAATAAGTCTGCGTCTAGGATAATGCATAAGTGATTGCATTTTATTCTTAACTGAACTTGGATGTCTAACCTCCAGCATAGGAATTTGAATCTATTTCAACTTTTCCTCATGAGAGTAACTTGTCTCTTGTTCCCTGTTTTGATGTTTTAGGGTTTTATTTTGCAGATTATATTTAACTATACATTAAGCTACTAATCAGTGCATTTTTACTTTATTTAAATGAAAAATAGGCACACTATTTGCGTAACTATCCCATTCAAAATGGGTTTTATGTGATAAAGGTTAATTCATGCTTCAATATTTCACTAATTTATTTCTATCAGTTCTACATTAGATAACTGGTACATATTCTGAGTTCTTCCACTTATTAAAGCCTTGTCTGCTGCCTTCACATGTGAATGAGAGCTTCGCAAGAGAAATTCTTATTTGTTGTCTTTTTCACCTTTAAAATAGATCTAGTCTTGAGTTTTAAATTGCAAAAAGAGTAATCTACATTTACTTAATAATTTTGCTAATTAAAGAACCCTGAGTATTGCCTGTGTTCAATTTTTCTTTTTTCAGATTCCTT
This sequence comes from Galemys pyrenaicus, assembly GCA_019455555.1. Lineage (NCBI taxonomy): Eukaryota > Metazoa > Chordata > Mammalia > Eulipotyphla > Talpidae > Galemys > Galemys pyrenaicus. The sequence goes on along the minus strand of JAGFMF010012288.1, from coordinate 6,126,046 downwards.
TATTTGAATATTAGTTTGCATTATTGTTCTGCACATGTAAACATCATGGATGGAATCATAAGAATGTCATTTGTCAACAGAGCAAATTCAGATTTTTAGTTGATTAGATGCTGGGGTTTTTTCGAATCAGCCAGACACATGTTTGTATGCCCTTTCCAAGATCACCAAGTTCACTGTTTTTTTCACCCTGTTGAAGACCACCAAGTTCAGTAAGCGAAACTGATTAGGGGTCAGAGTATGGGGCAACGCAGTCTGTCCTGGCTGACAACAGGAAACAATTGTTTCAAATCATAGAGATAAAGCAGCCCTTGTGGATCATGTAATTGCCAACTCATGTTTCACCTGACCGTAGGATCAGGTATCAGCCAAGACACAGAAGAGAAAGGCTCAATTTTCTTCCTCCATACTTTCAGGCTAATGGGGTCTTTGTTTCAGGAGCAGGAGTGTTGAACGAGTGCAAATTACTGGTTCAGTTTTCCAGTGTATTCTCATTAACCTGCACTCTTCTGAAAGGTGAGAGTACAGTTTCAGAACACAGACTATGGAATCAGGATGCATGATTGAAGGATGCATTGTCTAACTTTTCTTAAATTCTTTGTAAAGTGCAATAACCACTTCCTTGAATTCTGATGATAAAATATATTACAGGTAAAATAAAGAATAGTGCTTATCATAGAACATCTATTGAAGTGTTAACTGTTATTTTTATTTAGTAAAAAAAAATCCCCCCAATCTAATTACTCATGTAGTTTATTTAAAATTGACCATAGTTTTTAATTTACCTTTATGTTATCTCTAATTAGAAGACTTTTAGTGTTGCCAACCAGCCAGAATTCTAAACCAGAATTCAGACAATATATTTAATTAGTTTATCAATAGATAATCCTCATGTGTTTTATTACCATACATCAAAAAGCTGTGGTCACCTCTTTCCTGTGATTAGAGTGTAAGCAATTTGCACAAAATCATCCTAAAACTTTGAGTGTCTCAATCTCTGCTATAGTCCAGAATTGTCAAATGTATTACATAAAGAAATGAATAATGAATAAATGATACAAAGTAAAGATATTAATGAAGGCTCCATTTTCTACCTTTGTACATAAAAAATCTAATCTTGAACTGATATAGATTGAAAGCAAACGTAAAGAACTTGAATAAACTTGTTTAACTTGATAGACTCCAAAAGTAAAAATAGCAAACATATGGATTTAATTTCTCTTAAAATACACAAGGATTAAAATTAAAAGGAATAAAATGCTTGGCAAACATGTTTTTTAATTCAACAGATGGATGGTTTTCTACTTTTGCTGATAAAAGAAATTAACATAATGAAAATGTGCGTTCTGCCTTAATTTTTGCATCTTCTAGCACTTCCGTGAGAACTTAAAGTCCCTTCTGGCATCTTCAGGTGGTTCAGCAATAAAGATTTTATTTTAACTTTTTTTTTTTTTTTTTTTACTTGGCAGACAAGAGAGCACATTCAACTATGTATATTTTACTGGATTATAGAAATCTACTAACATTTACAGGTTAATGATGATGAAATTATAGCAACAGTATCTTAGGTGATATACTTTTAAGTCACCGTGACTAGGATGTATATAGTTCATCAACATTTCCAAAGCTAGTTATGCATCTTTCATTGGAATTGGAATACATTTGCTTTTAGGATTATACAGTTTTGGGCCTCCCTGGTGGCACAGCGGGTTAAGCAACGCATTATGAAGCAAACCACAACCACTGCAGCATGAGTTCAATCCCTGCTGCCCACCAGGGAGGGGACCCAGATGGTGCAGCAGACCTCTCCTGCCTCGCCCACTGCTGCCCTCAGCAGTGTGTTTCAGTCCATCTGCCTGTTCTGCTCCCCGCTCTGTCTGGTGAATCCTATCACCACCCACAACTCTGACCTGTACCCCAGTTCTTGTATGCATAAATAAATAAATCTTTTAAAAAAAGGATTATACAGTTTTAAAAGTCACAAAATTAGTTTGATTTCCAGTATATGCTCTATGAAAACTGAGGTAAAATTATTATTGATTCTTCCCATAATATATAAAGTTAACTTGAATTCTATGAAAATAAAATTTTGGGCTACAGTATGTACAAATAAAAAAATATGTTCAATTATCTTGTAGAATATTTTATCTGCTTAGTCTTCATAGTTTTTCAACATGGTTATTTTGTCTTATAGGTCCCCTCTGTGCACCATCAAAATAAATATTCCTTTTTACATATAGATAAATATACATACATTTTGTCAATCATGCCTTAATATTTAAAAATAAAATATATTTCTATTATAATTTTAAATGAAACATTTAAGTTACATTTAATGACCTAATAACTGATAAGATGAAAATATGTACTAAATTACGATTCACATGTATTCATTAGGCTCATTTTCAAAGATCTTATTTCTTTTCAATGTTACACACTCAACCTTACTAAAAATTACAGGAAATTAAATAAGATACCTTTACCACCTAAAAGATTGGCAAGGATTATATTAAAAAAAATAGTTAATATTAGCAACAGTAAATGAAATGAAAGTCATTGATGATAGGAATCCACCATAACATGATACAGTATGGAACTAAATTTAACAACACGTATTAGTTTTAGACACTTGAGAAGGTAGGCAGTGACTTCAGTACAGATGCATGATAATATAAATGTCTGGAATTACTTAATTGTCCAAAGTATCATAATGGTTAATTTATACTATAGTTTAGGGTTACATTTAAAAATCATGTTTTGTGTGTGAAAGTTTTAAATGTTTATATTCTGTGATCTACTAACGCTGCTAAAAGATTACATTAACTATAATGATGTATAGGCCAAAACTAATATTCAAGAGTATTACAGTATTATGTAAAACGTCTAAAGGCAGTTTTTTACGATAAAATGTGGACTTTCTATATAACATAGCTCACTGAATTCATGCTCCTAAAAGCTAGAAAGAAAACATTCATGAAAAAAATGCTACACAAAACTCCAAGGAGCAAAATAATAGCTGTGGCAACGTCTACATTGTTTATATAATATGTATAAATATATAAATGCTCACAAAAAGGAATGAAAAGACAAATACTAATTGTATAAATTATAATCCAAGGAAATTTATTTATGGCCTAGTTGCATGTTTTTTTTCTTTATATTTGTGTATACTTTTCAGATTTTTAACAGTAAAAGTTACTTTTTAATAAATAAGTCATGGTATAAATAGCAATTGAATTGCTAAGAGCACCATGCATGGTGATTTATATATGATAAAAGTATATGAAATATATTTTGGTCAATAGTCAATGGCATGGTTATTGTTAAATTGTATCTCAGTGGTTTTTCTGTTTTCTTCACTGTTCTTATATTTTAAAAATCAGGATGCTTCTGTGAGATATTTGTATCTTCTTCCATTTATTCAGTTAGCTATGTTATGTCCACATGAACTCATGGATATTATTTTATTGTGGGTTATTATAATTTTTAAAACTATTATAGCCTTGGCCTCTGGGAGATATGGGTTTAATTCCTTTGTCCTTTTCATGTTTTACCATGAAACATATGTTCTAGATTCATTTAGATTCCTGCTAAAACCTGAAAATCAAATAAACTCCAAGAAATATGTTCCTTTGACTGTAGAATGGTAGTTAAAAACCAAGATTTTGTTATCTTTAGGATGTCACCACCTCTACAAACAGCACAGCAACAATTTATTTAGGTAAAGTATATAGACACATGCTAAAATGTATAGTCAAAACTTTTGAGACATTTTGCATTCCCCTAAATTATTCTGATGAACACATTTTACAAATCTTTGCTACCCCTCACCTCAAGAAGTAAAGTTAAATTCCCTCCCACTTCTACCCTCACTCATAGGAGCTGGTCTATGAGTAACCATAGGCCAAAAGTAACCTCCTTTTGATGATCAGAGTAAGAGAAGAACAAGATCACTTGACACTAGGGAACTCTGGAAGACACACCCTTAACCAGATCATCCAGGTCATCATCATCCTAAGAAAAGCATGTCACTATCACCTAATGTGTTATGGTAAGAATGATTCCCTAGTATTTTTCCAGAAAGGCTGTAGCATCAGGATAATCATGAAAAACCCACTTTGAGGGACACAAAAATAGCTAAGCAGTAGTCTTCTGAAGTGTCAAGGTCATGAGAGACAGGGAAAGACCAAGAAACTCTCATAGATTAAACGAGGCTAAGGAAACATGAAGATGAAACACAATATAGTATTCAAGACTGAATCTTGGACTAGAAAAACCATATTCAGGAGAAAGCCAATGATATCCAAGAAACCTCAGTTTCCTTAAAAGTATCATACCATGTTAAGATTTCAATTTGATAAATGCCCCATGGCTAAAAAGATGAAATCATCCCAATAAGGCTGTTATTTTAGAGTAAGTCTGCACCCTATTCCATAAGCAAACATTTAGAAGCAATGCCAAGTGCAAAGACAGAAGTTTCCAAAATGCACATCTTTTAGTTAACACAGTGCCAGGCAAAAGCAAGCTCTGCCTATTTGTTTCATTCCCTATCACAATATCGGCACCTAGAACACAGAAGACACTGACTAAACAGAAACTAAGTTAATAAATACTATTGCTAATAATGAGCTAACAGGATGTTCGGTTCAAAATATAAAGTTGTATTGGATGTTGATACTAAGAGGAGGAGTTGGTAGCAATGTGAAATGGCCGTGCAGTGTGTGATAGTGAAATCTTGTGAATAGAAATGATCTTCAGTTTTCACACAGCCCATCTCAGAGGAGGCAAAGTGACTCAGTATTATTTTATAGAAAAGATGCCTGGCGTAATACTGAATCATCCATCCTGTCTGTTGCTGGGACCAGAGTCACGCCTTTGATTTCTCTTTTCTGCTGATGATGACTAGTTCAGTGTTCTTTACAATGAAGTCCCTCAATAAGCCCTTGCTGACTGAATGCTTTTCATGATTCTTTTATCCTCCTCTGATTGATGACATTTCTTTGAACCAACAATGAAGAATAGATGGAAAAATTGATGCAGCTCTTCTGAAATCTTTTCAGTTAGTTGTTCAACTATATTTTCAAAGGAAATGTGCATCTGTCAGAATGGGAGCAAGGAGAAAATATTTTTCATTTTAAGAGCCTGTGTCCATTTGACCGATGCTAGTCAAATGGAAGAGATTCACAATGATTCAGACTTCAAATGTCAGGCCTTGCAAGTATTTCTGCTTAAGCTGTGAAACACAAGCATGTCTCCTGCCTCGAAGAATTATGGAAGTGCATCAGTGCTTTTTGAAGCAGCATTCAGTGGTATTGCTCTATCTGACACATTGGTCCCATAAAGCTGACTAAATATATAGCACTTAGAAAATTAGGACAATAAAAATGGTCCAAGTCTCATATAAGCAAGAAAGTTCATCTTGTTCTGATTAAATCGGCTGGGAGAATGGTGGGTTGCAGTGATACTAAGATTCAATTGCTATTCATGGTTCACCTTTTTGTATCATTGTCAAAGTAAGCGATGATGATATTAAGCAACTATTCGGATTGGTCACAAAATTATTTAGCATATAGTACATACGTAAAATAAAGTTGGAGGAAGCTGCATCAGAAAAAAATTTCTATTAAATTGTATTAAATGAAGATTTAAAAATCTTCGTAAGTCAACAGATTACACTCATTCTTCAAAGACTCCAGGTGGGACCCTGGGCTTTTTCATGCCTACACAAAGTAGTTAGCAATGACCGATAGGTTGGCTCCAGAGAAAAAAAACCTGGAATTGTAAAATGACTCGACAAAAATATCAATTTTGGGTGACTTTGGTTATCTTTAATTTAGGCAGTACTGAAATGAAAACTAAATTAAATTAACAGAATCCAAAATATTGATGCATGTGCAATAACCATATCCAAAGAAATGTTATAGAAAAAAAAAACTCACCATTTTTATTAATAGGAAAAAAAAAATCTTTGCTGGTAAGCTAACAGAAAAGCAGAGAATTAACACAATGGAATACATATATTTAAATAAATGACTTCCCTGACTTTCAAGGTATCCAATGCAGAAAACTGAGCAAATCAACTTTATTTCCATAACAGTATTTACATCTCACAGGATCAGACTTGTCTCTATGGTTCCTATTTACATCATATATTCTGCATTCCTCTCACCTCTTCTTTCTGCCTTATAGTTTACTAGTCCCAAATCTCAAGAACAAAATCCTTTTGCATTCAGCAAATCCAAGGATCTTAGTTGTTTTGGCTTCTAAGGAACCTCATCCAAACCTCCTTGCCTTGAAGACACCCATGCCATTAAAAAAGATCGTGTTCCCTGCTTCTGTCTTCTATAGACTGTGTAAACAATGCAGAGCAGAAAAAGTTCAAATAATACAATCTGCTTGAATATATTCCATCTGTGTAAGCCAGGCATGATTGGCAGGTAACTTAAGCATCTTCCATTGAAAGACATCCAGAAACCTCTTGCCGCTTACTCTCAAATAGTTGTATTATAATTATGTATAAAACCAAAATGTACACATCCCATTCGGTTGGTCTTTCTGGGGTCGGTCCATAAGAGAATCTTAGTTAAACCATTACATTGAGCAATAGCATCTGGGTAAACTCTTTGGATTGACTCTGATGTTGTTTCTTTAAAACCAAACATATCATGAGATGGCAGAATAACTTCATGAGTGCTGGTGGAGGAGTGCATCCAGTGTTACTGAAGCTGTGCTTTGTGAAGCTTGAGTTAGTGATTTCATAACTGTACTGCGAGGGAAACCAAAGGACAGCTAAGACACTCAGGATGAACAGAAATGGAGTTCTTGGGCCTCCCTGGTGGCGCAGTGGGTTAAGCAACACACTATGAAGCAAATCGCAGCCACTGCAGCACGAGTTGGATCCCTGCTGCCGGCCAGGGAGGGGACCCATATGGTGCAGCAGACCTCTCCTGCCAGGGAGGGGACCCATATGGCACAGCAGACCTCTCCTGCTGTGCCCGCTGCTCCCCTCAGTGCTGTATTCAGTCAGTCTGCCTGTTCTGTTCCTCACTCTGTCTCTGGAGAATCCTCTCACCCCCACACCTCTGGCCTATACCCCAGTGCTTGTATGCATAAATGAATAAATCTTAAAAAAAAAAAAAGAAATGGAGTTCTGGGACCAAAGGTGTATAAATGCTCAGCAATGTCCCCAAACAGTAGTCACGATGCACAAGTCTTATGCACAAGGGGGATTTTAATGATGAAAGTTGAGTTGACATAGCAATACTCCCCTTAGGTGCATAAGATTTTGCACCTTAACACGCACTGTCAAAATGTTGATAGCTTGATGGAAGTCATTTTAGTTAAACATACAGCACAGTATCCAAATGTTTTCAAATTGACTGGGTACTGGGTATAAGCTTCAGCAAACCCATGGAATTCAGCACATCAGTTGGTTAGTGTGATGTTCCAATGAGTTTTATTGGAATGCACATAGAACCTGCAATCCTTAACATGTTCATTATATAAATTCTGAATATTTTTATTGAATTATACCAGACACTGAACTTGACTTCTATGTTAATGTCACCCTTGGCTGCAGACAGGTTCCCTGGAGCTCTTCCAAGCAAGGATGCCCTGAGGTCCGTGATCTGAGTCCAGGTCACTCTGAACTCACTGATGCTGACCGGCTGGAAGAAAAGCAGTGAGTGACCTCACTTTTGCCCACGAGTTGAGGTGCTGTTAATGTGACCACACTACTACAAACACGTGGATTGGCAGGACAGAGTATTTGCAAGCGCCTCGTGTCCAAATCTCATCAGTGTTGAAACATATTGGTGAGAAGTACCCAGTCTGCTGGGTGTGAAAGAAAAATGACCTTAACTGCTATGAAATAGGGTTTTACAAAATGCTTTGTTCCTCAAATTTCTGTCAGCCATTATTTGCAACTACCACTTTTTAATAGGATAGCTCTAGGGGTAATAACGTGATTGGTAGGGGGCCTGTTCCAGTCCCTATTGGTTTGGCAAAACCTAAGAATTGCATCGAATGCATATTTCCTTTCACTCTTCCAAAAGGGAATATATGAGAGACATATAGTAGTACAAAGTCATTATAAACTGAAGTTATAGACGTTTTAGATGGTGAACTACTGTACTTTGAAGAATATGTTATAAGCCACTTGCCAAAAAAAAGAACAACCAGACTATAAAACTGACTGAGCAAATAAAAAAAGTATAAAAAGGCCAGAGTGAAGTGAGTAATGAAAACCTTTTAGTACTGAGACATCGACTGGAGTCCATTAAGAAGTGGAAATGAGTTTGCAGGTGTATTTGCAGAGTTAGTCCTATACGATATCCCAATTTATTATATAATCCTACAGCCATGAAAGAGTAGATGAACATAACTTTAAGAGACCAAGAAATAAGAAATTAGCAATGCAGAAGAATATAAGAATTAGTGATAATCATTGCTGAAAATGCATTTCCCCTCCAAGTTCTTCCACCAGTATTAAGCGATATGTGTTCTTCCATAGGTATTAAGTGGTATTTGTCCACAAATGTGGATTTATATGTATAATAAAATAGAAGTGCATATAAAATGTTAGTGGCAAATAAGATATTAATACCTATAGATGAATGAAAATCACAGAGCTTAATTAAAGACAGTATGTGCCTTATTGAATATCTCTACTGCTAGAGAAAAGAGTGAGAAATAAAGAAGCAAGGCTAAAAATAACTTAAAAGATTAAAGTAACTAATTCAAAGGAAACATGATAAGCAATGACAGTCATATTAATTACCATACAACAAAAAGTAAGCAACAACAGCAGCTTTCAAGGTTCTGTGTCTAGCACTGCATAAATCATCCTTTGGTCTGTTTTGATGCACTAACTAAAACTGACATGATTAGATAAGAACTACCTCAAGTGTTCCACTGTAAGTACCAAACTTACCCAACACAGAGCAAACTGTCACACCAAGAGGTGAACTGATAAGGGAAGTTGTAACTTTCAGCTATAGCCATGCCCGCAAAAATATGCAACCTAAATGGTACAATAAGATTGGTATGCAGTTTTCAAATGAATCCTTGAGTTGGTTCTTCCAGCTACACTATTGTTATTAAGCGCCTCCTCCATGGAAAACAGGTGCCATTTTTGATCCTGACACACCACTTGTCAACATAACTTCCTTCAGGAGAAGGAAGTCTATTAAATGTTTGGCATAAACCTTCAATGGGGATGCAACCTACATTCCCTGACCCAGAATAGTGCCTGAAAGGAGACCAGATGGACACAGCAAGAAGGCTGGAATGTTTATCAATCATCTCAATAAAGTACGCTAATCCTACACGCCTTTGAAAAGCAGACATACAATGAAAAGCTCCACTGTCCACTCCAGTGGAGAACTGTCATCCACATAATTTTCTCCCTTGAGAATTAATCACCCATGTCTATATACTGGGACAAACTCCAAGAAAAATTCTTTGTGCATACAGTTGAAGCAAAAAAAGAGGGTTTAAAGCAATCACTGTGTTGAATTAAGACTCAAGTCATGGAACCCCAAAACTTCGAAGTCATCTCTTTAGATTGCTCTCCACAGAAATTTCCACACTAACTGGCAGACTTACATGCAGAACTATCCTCCAACACAGAAGTCCATAGCAATAGTGAGCATCTATGCGTTACAAAGAAATCAATCATTTCTAGAGTATTTACTACATGGTAGGTAGTCTACACTCTGTGTATACAACATCTTCAGTTTCAATAGTCTTAAAGGTAGATAACAAGAAAAAAATAAAAGCTAAAGGAAGCTCAGTTGCTTATGCCAAGTGTAAGACTACAGCTTAGTCCAGACTAAACACATTTCTATGTTATTCCCAGATCTATGCTCTTAATGGTCTACATACTGGATGTGCCAAAAGGGTTTTCTCCCAGCCAGCTTCTATAAACCACTCTCGCTTCCATCCTTGAAGCCAGGAGCTATGTGCAAAATTTTAGGGTATTCCTGGAAGTAAGTAGGAGAAACGTGGCACATGACCAAATAGATAATGACTGTGGTTATGATTTTTCATCCTGAATGAGTTTATAATTGTCAATTAAGAAATTTGAAGAGGGTCATTTCCTAAAATTTCAAGCATCCGGAAAGAAAATTAAATGTTAAATCCTCTGTATCTTGAATAGATGTGTCAGACTACCTAGTCACCCAGACGCAAAAGATTATCATGCTAAAATTTTGAGAACATAAGGGAAACCACAAAGGAAGGTTGATAACTGTTAGCAAATAAATAATACATAATATAGCACTGCAGGCAAGAAGATCAGCGACATTTGGAAGGTACCCAGATCCAGGTCAATGTCTTTAAGAAAGAATCCAAGTAAGATGTAAAGTCATCGATAGACCTTTAAGGAACAGAAAGACCAGGACTTGAGACCACAAAATGGTATATTTTGCAATATTATATTATAATAATTTGTAATTTTGAAGGAGATTCTGTACATCTATACTCTGGTGATTTTGGTGTTTAGGCTAATAAAACTTATATGCAATATATATTTCAAGAAAAAAATAATCATTATAATAACAATCAAAAAGATAATTTCATGTAAGAAACTCCATTAACAAGCCAGAAGGCTTATTTTGGCAATAAAAATTACATACTAAAAATGATAATAAAATTACTGTGGGTCTTTAACTAAAGGCAACAGCATTATAAAGGGGAGAGGGAAGCATGGTTAAGGAGTCCCCAACATCCTCATCAGAACTTTGGAACTCTCTGTGTGAAATTATGCCTGAACAGTGCAGTTAAGCTCAAATTTACTGATAACACAAAAATTCATGAAAGGAGGATACAGAGAAAGTTGCTGCAATGAATGTTTGAGGTTAATAGATTACTTATAGAAGTTAATAAAGAGTAAAAAAAAAAAAAGCAATAAGCTTAACAAATACTTTTCCTGGAAAAAGACCATCTAGTTACAGTATATAGTACAGAACAACTTGAAAACACTTATTAAATCCTACTGATAAGTAGGCTTTCAAACAAGAATTCATATATATATATATAACTGATAAGTTGATGGTACTAACAATTAGAAGTAGGAATTTGTCTTTTGACTTGATTTCTAGTCTCCTCCTTGTATTGGTGATGAAATTTCCAGATCCACCCATAATTCACTAGATAATCCCTCTGCATCTAGCAAGGGCAGATCTTAGCCATGGAACAAAGCAAAGTGACCCATCATCTTGGTTGTATTAGTCTGTTCTGAAAATCACCAAGTAACTATCCAAAACTATACAGTTAAGAATTTACCATTCTGTCCACAAATTGGCTTAATAGCCAATTTCCTTAGACATAAATGATTACAGATTAAAGTTATTTCATGAATTTTGCACATTCCTGACATAAATGTGGATGCATCAAGTCTTTCTACAGTCAAGTAAATAGATAGTGGACAATTGCAATTGTCAGATATTGTGGGTCTGTTAATCTAAGCAGCCTATTCAGCCACCCTTTTTATTACCTCCAGTTCTCCATAACTATACAAGGTCAGAACTGCCCAGTCAATCAGTTACAGAAGCCCAACATTACAAGGTGCTTTTCAAATCAATCAAGAGCAGAAAGCTCGCTCACCCTGGGAAGGCTTTGTATCATGAGGTTTGACTGGGAATGCCCAAGGACTGTTAACTGATGTATAACAAGGGACCCCAGAAGCTGATCAGGTAGAATGCCTTACTGATAAGACTAGAACCATGGCAGGGGACTGGGGTCTGGTTTTGATGACAACACTTGGTCATCAAGCAGGTAAGAAATATCTGGTCAGCACAATCATTTCCCTTGAAGTCCTAGATGACATAAGCACATTTTCAGTCCCACCCATCTTTTTCTCCTACTCCACGTAACTGATGCTGTATGATTATTCTATCCATAAAAAAGGCAGGATTTCGTTCACTGAACAGCATCCTGCATTATATAGCCTGCTCCACAACCCCATTTATCAGGGTGGTGTTGTCAATACCAAGAGGATACAATGGTATTTTGTATATCAAAGGTATACTCTTCCCTTGACTACCTCCAGTAGTTTACTGAATCCCAATCTACAGAGCCTTGCTACCTAATCATCCACCATTAGGATTGGTTGCATTTGTTGTTTTATAATTCTTTGGAGTTCATCTCACTTTCGAATTAGGTCCACCACCTGGACATCTACATGGTAGGTGTATATTTTCTACATCTGTCAAAATAACAATGTTGCCCTCCAACAACAGAAACACCTGCTCTATAAGCTTGACGTGGCTTGAAATTTTACAACTAAAGGTCTGTACCTGTAACTAAACTAGAAAAACTTTGTCCCTCTTTAAATCCCAAGGAAAATATTAATCCCAATCACACTGGTCCTAGAAGAAGACAACTTCCATGTTGGAATCATTGAAAGTTAAAATTTGAGGAACCACTTTATTTTGCACATAAAGAATTGCACAGAAGGAAATGAAGTCACTCAAGCATGGAGATGTCCAGTGAATTGTGGTCGAGGACTACAGGTGTTTTGGTGCTAGATATGGTGTAGTAACATACTTCTGAATCCCTTACACTACTGTAAACCAATGGTACCCCAATTTTAAAAAAAATAACTTGCTTAATGTCATGTCATGTCATGCAATTAGTAAAATGTCTAGATAAATGCAGATGTATGTGTTTGCCAGACATCTTCAGATCATTGTTCATTATGTCATTCCATCTAGGGATGGAAATACCAATGACAGTATCCTTCTAGTCTATTAACGTCACTCACCTTCAAAATTATTTTCACTGTTTGTTGCACAGAAACACACTCCTGAGAGGGGCAATATCATCACTAAAAGATTTATGACTTTCCCGAAAAATGCAATAGAAAATGCTATACTAGAATCTGGCTTCTTGATCTAAGTAGGGAAGTAAATCCTTCCAATGTGACCTGAAAACATTTACCAGAGTAACTATACTCTGGAAAAATGGAAATGCTCTCTCCTTTCAGAATGTATAATGCAGCCTCTGCATTGATTAATACTGGATGTGGCAGGCAGAACATTCTAAGGTGGTCTCCAAGGCTCTTGTCCTATATAAATCTCTCTCCAGGAGTGTGGGTGGGATGAAGAATATAAATTTCACAGTCTTAAATGGCTTATATCATAACAAGCTGAAACTTTGCAGATATAATAAAGGTCCCCAAATCAATTAATCAAGAGGATAATTCTGCACAGTGGGCCTGGCTTAATCAGGTAAGCCCTTACAGGACTTAGCCATTCCTTAAAGAAGAGATTTGAAAAGCCAGAAATTCTGGTGTTGAAGGAAATAAACTGCCATGTTGTGAGAGGTGCCTTCATGGAAGTCACAGCAAGGCCCTGAGGTGTCTTCTAGGAGACTATGGTTGTTGCCAGGTACCAAATGCACCACTGAAATCAAATGGGCTCAGCCAATAACAACTTAAAGAATCACTTGTAGGGCATTCCTGGAGGTGCAAGGGGATAAGCACAATGCTGAAGCTGTCTGCATGTGTTCAATCCCCGCGAGGTAGCTGGCCTACAAGGCGCAGCAGACCTCTCCTATTTCGCTGGCTGCTCCCCTCAGCAGTGCCTTTCAGTCAGTCTGCCTGTTCTAGTCCCCATTTTGTCTCTGGTGAATCCTCTCACCACCACCACCTTTTCCACACCCCCGTACCTCTGGCCTGTACTCCAGTTCTTGTATGCCTAAATAAATAAATCTTTTTTAAAAAGTCACTCCCAGGTTTAGATGAGCACACAGCACAGTCAAAACTTTGATTTCAGTCTTGGGAAAACCCTCTAAGGAGAAACAAGCCAGGCCATGCCTACACTTCTAACACAGAAAATGCTGAGATACTGCACATGTATTTCTTTGAGACACAGATTTGGCAAGATTTTGTTACACAGTAATAGAAAATAACACATTAGAGGATTCCATCTGTCCCCCCAGATCATAATGTCCTCCCAGGTAGAATCGAGTCTGATGATGAGTGGATTAATAGCTCAAGAGTAGGTGTACTACTTTATGGGTCTGAATGAACCACAGGTGCCCGAATGACTAACTGGGATGGATAAACACCGCAGTCGCCCTAACTCCCACTTGATATGTTGACCCAGGTTTTAGAGTCAATACAGTAGCTAGAACCAAATTGAAACCAACAGCTGTCTAACTAATTAATAAATTAGAAGGAATACTGCATCCCAGGTGGATCTGTAAGATTAGTGACATCCTCATACTTAAATTATGCATGCATTGTGATTACCGACGTATCCTGATAATGTGCTGCGATCATAGCTATATCCCTTTATGGTCCCTTCATCACCCCAGTGAACAGTTACAGAGGAGAAGGGAGTAGAAGGAACTTGACCACGTGGAAACCCTTATGATAGCTACTGAAGAACACAATATAGTTCCTGAAGTACAACAAACACCACCTCTGAAACAGTGTGTGCTATTGGTCTGACGGACCGATCTTTTCAATCCGAATCAAAAAGCAGTTCACGTCTGAGTGGAAAGCACAGCAGTGCACATGCAGCCTTGTCTCTGCTTCTGTTAACTCTTGTTCTTTCAAAAATACAGTCTGTAAGGACTTGATATTTTCTTCTACAACACTTCACGTGGGCTTTGAGCATTGTAACTGGGCTAGGGTTAGGGGCAAATGCCTTGGGGGGTAGAAATAAAAACCTCATAGTCAGTCTTTTCCTGTTGAGGTTTGGGGGATGCCAATGATACAGGACATGTCAGTATGACCCTCCAGCTTCAGACAAGTTAGTGCACCTTGAGCCCCTATTATAAAATAAAGTATGGGCCTCCTTCGTGGCACAAGGGTGGCATAATGAAGCTATCCACAGTCACTGCAACACAAATCTGATCCCTGGCCAGGAAGGGGACCCACATGGCACAGCAGACCTCTCCTGTCTCACCTGCTGCTCCCCTCAGCAGTGTATTTCAGTCAATCAGCCTGTTCTGCTCCCCACTCTGTCTCCGGTAAATCCTCTCACACCCCTACCCCACACCCTCTGGCCTATACCCCAGCTCTTGTGTCTATCAATAAATAAAATAAACCCTTAAAATTAATAAAGTGCTTGCACTTGGTGGGGTCTGAGCATCTTAGAGGCTGCATGTATCATGCTTGTCAATACTACTCACTCAGTTATTGGGTGGCTCAAAGGTTCCCAGTCTCAAGGGTGGCCCAGAGCAAGGACTGAATTCCAGACTGTGCTGCAAAATCCCTGCCACTTGACACTGCACGACCAGGAAGAGCTGATGCTGTTACAAATGTCTAAGTAGAAAAGATCCACTGAGCAATATCTGGCAAAACCCCACAAGAGAGTCACAGTGCAGACCCCTAGTTCATGTTATTTGTAGCAGAGAAATATACCCTTGATAAATACTTCCTGACATGCCACTGGGCCCTGATAATTAAGCATCTGCCCACGGAACGTCAGTATGTGACTAGAATGTCAGAGTTTCCTATCATGAAGTGAGTATCATCAGATGGCCAAGTCGTGAGGGCAATAAAGCAGAGCACAAATCCTTCAGGTAATGCATGTGGTATGTCAGTGATCACACCAAGCTGATCAAATGTCTCAATGGTGGACATGCTTGTCAAAAAAACCTCTGTTGCTACCTCTTTCTCAGCTTAAGGATGGCATTAGACTCAGAACCAGTGTACAGGGGCATGTGGGAAACACGGATCTGGTTCACAGATGGCTTACTTATTGGGTGTGTGTCTAAAAATGTATGTTGTTTTGTAGTGTTGCTAGTAAGATTCACCCAAGAGGAGACATTAAGGACACCAGGAGCCAGTTAACATGGTTTCCTGCCTCACTGCTATCTTCTAAGATGTCTACTTTGTTAAGAGGCTGAATTAGCCTGAGGTGAGACATAAGACTCTAAGCAATGGGAAATGTCTTGGCTGCTTGGTCAGAGTTCTTCCACATAGAAAGATTTCAAGATAGTAATGGAGTTTCGGAAACCAGCGTGTCAATGAGCACTTGGGTTAAGCTATTATAGTAAGATCCAGAATCTTTGTGTCTCTTGTCAACTCCACCAGGAAGGACCCTCCACAGAGGCTCAACTTAAAGGACGAGATTATTTGTCTGTGTCTCTCAGTCAGCGCCTGTTCTCAGACATCCAAGAGCCATGGAGTGGGCCCACACATGCACAAGGCATGGTGACAGGAACAGAATCTGCATGAGCCGAGTTGTGCTGGTGACTGTACTACTGACCACTTATCCTCCTATCAGCACAGATTGCACTGGTAGTAGAAACTGACCTCAATAGTCTGAACCTAAGGCTATTACTGGGTAATGGGGCAAGTAGCTTGGAATCTATAGATTCCAAGCCTCTATAGATTCTTATAGCCTCTCTTGGTGCCTCTATGCCTGCTTACAGAAGTGAATAGAAAATTAATATTCATTATATTACAAGTGATCAAATCCACTAGAGACAAAATTCTTCCCATTCTAAGAAGAAATGTTGGCCAACAGAGAGGGAAATCTAGCATGAGTAATGGAAAACGAAAATGAATATTCACTATATATGTTGAATCTGCAGCACAACCATTGACTCACTTACCTCCTATAAGAAATCTTAACCTATGGTTGACTCCCACCTTGCAGAGCTAGAAACTACACACTTTCAGGATATAAGCAGTTCAAAGAGTAGAGAGGAAGCCAACAACTTAGAAGATTCTCTTGGGTCCCCTTCCATCCTCTGGACCTAACTCTAATCTTGCATATCATCAGATGCAACAGCTTCATGAAAATTGACCCTCAAACTGAGAGCATTCTACAATCATCTTTCTAAATTTTTTCCCATCTTACAGTCATCTTCCAAATCTGAGACTCAGACATACTAACCCTACACAAGAGCATTAGCACAATGAACGGTTGACTCTGTATGCAACCCTCTACCAGTGCAAGACAGAAACTGATTGATAAATACTGCTGTCTACCGACAATTCCAGGGCACCATCTACATATTTCTCAGACTTCCCTGCAAATGTTGCCTACTGGAACAACACTGGTAAATGCTATTATCCTAATGCCCTGTTTCACTCTGCTTTCTCACAACTACTTGGAGTCAAGTCTGAAATAAGCACACTTCCCCAATTATAGACTCTGCTTACAGAAATGCAGCTGAGACACCTATGTATCGTGTAAACCTCCTGGAAATTAAGAATGGTTCGTAGACACTTATTATCATTTGTAATATTGGTATTACTGAACTAGTACTGGATAAATGTGCATTATGTATGAGCATTAGCATATGTAAATAACAAGATTATTCCTGTATGAGCCATGGTTTTATTCACAGATTATCTTAAAATTTATACTGAAATATAGCTGTTCATTAACAGTGTTAAAGTATACAATTATCCATCTGCTGAGCTGACATTTTTCAGCCTGACATTTAATATTGTCACAAACAGGCAAACAGTCCTACTGAGCTTTGCTTAGGATTTCAAAGGAAGTGTCTCCAGGCAGAAACTTTTTAATTAAAGTTTGATTTAATGAAAATTATGAATCACAAACACAACTGCTTCCAGCAATATCAAATAACCAGACTGAAAATAAATCTGTAAAGATCTAATCTGAGAGCTTTCGATCATCTCTAAGTTTGTTGTAACATCCAAGCACAAGTTTCAGATTTCCATCGCTATCAGTTTTCGTCTACTGACTACACTGTATAATTTGTAAACAAGTGGATTTCCCTTTTGGGAAGGAGCAGTGATTTTTGTCATATTATTTAATTTTTGAGTCCATGCTGATTTACACATAGTGATGATCAAAGGTAGATTAGCTAACACTGAGTTCCTGCTATATCCAGTTTGTATTTCACATGAATTCCCATAATTTTCATAGCCTCTCTATGAAATAAAGTTATCCTGATTTTATAGATGAAGTTATGGTACTGAATAGAAAACAAACCTAAGCACAGTTGAAACATGAGGGTAAAGGTATCAAACTATACTAACAACTAGAAAATTATGACTAGAAAGCATTAAAATACTTTAGGGAGGTAAGACTTTATGTAAGAATTGTTTTCAAAGTATAGTTTTGTCAGTCATTTTTTTACCATCCCATAACTCGTTAGTATTTTTCTTTCTGTAAACTAGTTAATAATCTTCAATATTAACATTACAGGAGCTTTCTTCTAATTTAACATTAAAAGAAAATTTCTGGTCACATTACCCTAAAATACCATTGTATAGCTTTATGCTTCAAATATTCTGCAAACATATGCTTCTTTCATACTCTTAAACAAAACTATTAATTATGTAGGTCAAAACATTAATCCTCCTTACACCACTCCAAAGAATTGCATAGGATGCTACCAATAGTTTAACTACTAACTCATTTTCCATCAAACTTACCTGTACTTAAAACCACTAATATATTATGAATTTTTTATGAAGTTCTTTTGATAAAAACTTAACTGTCTTGATTCTAATTAAGCTATATTATGTAGATCTCTCCTATATGTTTAGAGAAACATGCCACTAGGAGATTAAATTCTTCTGAAAATAAAAGAAGAGAACGTTCAGAATCATCTGCAAAGTATGGCTTACATAATTAAACATCAGTCTATGAGGTTAAGTCTAAGAAACTGAATAGGGTGATAACAAGAGAGAGATAAAAGAGGTGATGTCTTGACTGTATAAACACCACCCACTGAACTGAAGCACTATCTGTCATCCTGATTTTTATACAGTATCGTGGAAAGGGTGTGATACTGCAGTGTCCAAAACATTTTCCCCAGCTTCTTTATTAACGGTTCTTAAAGTATTATCGCTTTTCATCTCACTAATGTTTTGAAAGTAGAGGACCCCCCACCCTACCAGAAGTAATGACCTTAGCAGTAGCACCACCAAAGCATCCTGTGGCCTGTTGACCTGGCAATGCAATCCTCTGACAGAAGCACTGACTTGCCAGCCATACAACATATACCAATTTTTGTCAACTAGACAATTTTATTAAGCCTTTTAAGAGTCCACATGAATCATTTTCTTAATATTAACTGCAATTTAGATAAAGCTAGTTCAACTGGAATGTTTTACACTGGACTTAGGAAATAAGTCAACTGACACCATTGCTGATTCTAACATAGTACAACACTTGGGAATTCCCAAAAGGAGGATTTCTGGGGTCAAGTCAGCTCTCCCCCATAGACATAATAACTCAGCGTGGAGGGTGTAACTGTACATGAACTGCGAGAAAAGAACAAACCACAGCGGAGTAAATGTAATAGGACCTCACTTAATATCAACAACAAATGAGTGGAAACCCAGAAATTTATTAAGCCCTTGGAAATAAGGTCAGAAATAGTGAAAATAAAATCAAAGAGTTAACCAAGAGTTAAACCAAAAGGAAACAAAATAATTTTATACCTTTGTTTTAGACTGAGTGCAATAATTTAAAAAAAAATGTAGACACGCTACATAAATTAGTGAAACTTGAAAAAGGACATATTTAATATGTTTATATGTAATATGTAATTTATGTAATACATGTATTATGTATATTTATGTGTGTAAATATATGTATATATTTATGTAATAATTGTAATATATGTTAATGGGTAATATATTTAATATGTCAGTGTCACATAGAGATTCAACAACAGTTCTATAGAAACCTATTTGAACAAACGTAAGCCTAACTACAGAGCTATTATACAAAATGGTGTGTTTTTGGAGGTTCAGGAGAAACTGTCTTAAGAATCTTCTATAATAATGGGGCCTCCCTGGTAGCGCAATGGTTTAAGCAACACACTATGAAGCAAACTGCAGCCACCGCAGCACGAGTTGGATCCCTGCTGCTGGCCAGGGAGGGGACCCACATGGCGCAGCTGTCCTCTCCTGCCTCACCCACTGCTCCCCTCAGCAGTGTGTTTCAGTCAATCTGCCTGTTCTGCTCCCCACTCTATCTCTGGTGAATCCTCTCACCTCCCGTGACTCTGGCCTGTACCCCAGTTCTTGTATGCATAAATAATAAATAAAATCTTTAAAAAAAAAAGAGTCTTCTATAATCACCAAGGATAACCACAACTATTTTGTGTTCTAGTCTTCCTTAATTATTAACTATGCTTAAATATATTTGCAAATCTGTTTTTGCTACATTGTAAGTGTAATTCACTAAAATAGAAATTAACTTAAAACTATGAAATCGCTTGTCATTAGAACTGTAATTGTAAAATACCTGAGATGACACATGAACTTATTATTACAGCATATTTCAAAAGTCTCTATATGGTAAAATTACAGTGGTAGGAATGGTTAAGCACATTTCTTGAAATAATAACCCAGAATATCTCATTTTTAAGGTTCTCTCATGTAAAACAATTATTTCAGTTTGTCATACCGAACTTAATTGTCAAGTCCAATATATATACAACTGAAATGTACATATATTCTTGACATGATTATTACATAAAGGTTTAAATTGTCAGGGAAGTTGAGAAAAACCTATGATATGTTCCTTTGATTCATAATCATTCTTCCTTTCTAGGTTTTCCCATTATCTATTTTATTTAACCTTACAAATGTAAATGTCATTTTTCTGGGAGGAAGCTTGTGGCAAGGTCATTAGACTGTTGGATGGATTTAATGTGAGCCTCTAGGAAATATGCAAACCTCATGTGTTTAAGAATCTTCACCTTAAGCAAATTGCTTGTTACATACAGATAACTCCAAGTAGAGTCTCAGGCTGTTAAATGTATATTAACTGGAATATTTCATAAATTATCTTTCTCTAAGTTTAAGTGGTAGCTAAATTGAAATAAGGTGATTTTTTAAAATGGTGACTCAATTTGAGTAAGTTTTATAAAAATTGAGAATTGTAGTGGAATTTGATTACTATTTACCAAAAAATGTATCCAATTTTTGACCTTTTATAATCATAAAGGACAAAGGGAACTTGGTTATACACTGCTAAGAAGTATAAGATAATTCATCAGAAAATTTTCAATGCAGAAGTTTTAATCCTACAAATATACCTGCATTGTTTACACCATACATTGTATCATCCTTATTTTGCTCTACCATGACACAGAAGACTTCAAAAGTATTTTTGATCCAGCTATCACATCCAATTTGACATGGACATGCAATTTACTGCATGAAAATTGGAACCGATCAGTAGGCCTTGTATATTAGGAAGTTAAGCATGAAGGACTCACTGTAGAGATCACAGGCATTTTCTTATAGTAGTCAAGACTGTTTTGAAAATGTCACCATCATCTGTCCAGTCAGCAGCCATTTAGGTTAGGCTCTCCGAATGGCAGGCCATAGAACTTAAAGTCTTAAAAGGTGCTTACTAGAACTTTACCTCCTTTATACATTATGTATTTATAGACTATTAATATACCTTTAACTTCCTGGCCTAAAAATTTTGATAGACAGTATGACTATGTGTTGCATACCATGGATGAAAAGCCATTACTCATGAAGCCATTATTACACAGGTTAGATAGCAGGAGAAATGAAGGCAACAAACCTCAGCTCTGCGCTTACCCAGACCACTCCATGCACAGAGCATTAACAGTTGTCAAATGATCCAAGCGTAATGAGGTGTACACTCCCATAGTAAGTCTTTATCATGTTCACTCTTTCTGCAGGCATGGAATGTCTCTGCTTGACCCTCAATTCACGAGTTTGAGCAAATTACGTTTTGTATAATTTGTAACACCTGCAAACCTCTGGCAAGAGAGCAAGATCGCCAAAGGTGTTTGTGGGAATTCACCCAAAGCTTTTAATTGTTTCAGCAAGTGAGGTTCTCCATGCAAAGGAAACTGTCCACATTTCCAATACCAAAGGCCACAGGTGGGTAACAGATATGACTCAGACACCAGTGAGGACTCCTTCTAGGAGAGCATCAGCTCAGGAGAGAAAGGAACTATTTAAACCTGTTATCTGGGGCCTCCCTGACTGTGCAAGAGATTAAAGCACAGCATTATAAAGCATCCACAGCCAATGCAGCGCAAGTTCGATCTACAGCCTGGGAGGCGACCCATGTGGCACAGCAGACCTCTCCTGCCTCGCCCGCTGCTCCTCTCAGCAATGGATTTCTGTAGATCTGCCTGTTCTGCACCCTATTCTGTCTCTGGTGAATCCTCTCACTCCCCACATCTCTGGCCTACATCCCAGCTTTTGTATGCATAAATAAAATAAATATTTTTATTTGTGTACACAAGAGCTGGGGTACAGGCCAGTGGTGCAGGGGCCAGGGAAGGGGTGAGAGGATTCACCAGAGGCAGGAGTGGGGAGCAGAACAGGCAAATCTACTGTGCTGAGAGGAATGGTGGGTGAGGCAAGAGAGCTCTGCTGCTCCACATGTATCACCTCCCTGGCTGGGGATTCAACTCATGCTGCAGTGTCTGTGCCTTGCACCACCAGGGATGTCCCAAATAAAATAAATCTTTAGCAAATAAAAGCCTCTTCCTTTTGTGAGTCTCCAAGAATATAAAGGCACATGATTAATTTCACAGGAAAACATTTTCTAAATACTATCATATTATATTCAGACCACTCACATAAGTATTTAAATATAACATTATAATGTAAGGTTTTTTAAACCTAACTCATAGAAACAGGAGAATGGGGACTGCGGGAGGCTGGGAGTTAAGGGAACTGAGTAATTTTCTTAAAGGGACACACTTGAACCAGGAGATGAGTCAGCCCTGAGATACAATGCACAGACCACAATTTCTGTTATTAATACTGTGTGTGAACTTCTAAGTTGCCCCAGAGCTTCACTATTCTCGCCACAGAAGGAAACCACCACATAGCGTGCGCCATGTTGGCTAATGCTATAGAGTTCATCAGGTGGCAACACTTAAATGTTATCAAACCAACATGGCCCATCCCTTAAATTCAATTTATATGCCAATTATCTCAACTTAAACATGAGGCTTCTCACCCCTGTAGGGCTCAAACAACTCTACTGTGCCCAACCCCCAATCTCTCACCTTCTTCCCTTCAGTGAAAGGTAGTCTTGGTAAAGAAAGCAAGAGTATGTCTACAAATGTTACAAAAATAAATGCATAGTCAACTTAAGCAGCACACAGGGGGCCAGGTTTGCTGTAGAGACACCTCTACTTGCTTCTTAGAAGAGATTCTGCCTTCCAGGCCATATGCTGAGGAAGAACATCTCTGGCTTACACAATCACAAAAGTGTTCATGGTGGACACCCGCCAGGCACAGCCAATGTCTATGCACAGACTCTGCCTTGACCTAATTTGACTCAAAGCACTTGAATCACCAACACCAGAGTTTAGCGGATAACAACAGCCCCACCAAAACAGCACAGCAGAGGTACCACACTACCAGCTGTAATCACATACAGTACAACCATCAATGCCAGCTCTTCCATCTGTAGACTTCTATGTAAGTGACATGTGCTTCCTTATTGGGGCCCAGGTACACTCCTCGGAGGTCACTGGTGAATCAGCACATGCCTGTTAGTCTGTATGTGCACGAACAGAGCATGTATCATGTCTCCTAGTCTCCAGAGATAAACCGAAGTAGCATTTTGATAAAGCTGAATTAACTACGAGGGAAAAATTCTAATAAAATCTAAGTGTACCAAACAAGAGATAACACTCAAAATCAAATTAAAATCCAATATTAATAGTACCATAAAGAAGATAAACCATGGTGATTTTGTCCCCGTGGCTGGTCCAGAGATGGGGCTATACAGAGGATTTATTGAAAGTGAACTGACCAACATAAATGAAGGTTGTTGTGTTGATATGAATCTCATACTAAAGGAACTCAGAAGTTCTTTAACACTGATAACCCAAAGGATAAAGTGTTGAAATTTGACCCAAACTCAAAATGGAGTAATACACTGAATGCAGGCATAGAAAGCAAGCTCACTCCCATAGCATACATTAAATAATAAGGAAAAAACAAGTACTATTCTTGGCAGGTATTTTACAGCCAATTCACCACCCTGTCCTCTTCCAATAGTAAACCTGACTCAGCAACACCTGTCTACAGAGACAGATATGCAGAGAGGACAGTACCCAGAAAATGAACCATGCAATGAAGTCACAACTCAATTAGGGATCTCTGACCCACACTTACCTGAGATCGTACCTTCTCGCATGCCAAGTGTTGCCTCTGCCAGAAGAGCATTCAACAGTCATTGTAGTTTGTTGACTAAAAAGAAAAACCAAAAAATGTATTAATACACTTTAATATTAATTAATATACTTATTAATAAGTACTAGCTTTACCATTTCTTATTTCCCTATGCATTCCTAAGTTCTGGCAAGGGAAAATTGAACATAAAGGTCCACACTTGTCAAGGTTCTGGAACAATGGATTTTTTCATTGATAAAAAAGTCACCTCTACAGTTTCAGTGAGCAGGACACCGCCCTAGGTGCAGTGCAGGCATAAGTACACATTGGACGGCAGGGAGAGCGAGAATAACGGAGTCTTGCTAGCAGGGAGATTACATCAAGATGTCTCTTGGCGTATTACAGAATGTTCACGCTAATTTTGTTCCAACTTACTAATTTCCATAGCCCTTGGTGTGCTCATGTAGACAATCGCATCACTGACATGCTTTTCTTCTATGAAGTTCCCGTTTCTGCTCCCCTTACCTTCAAGGTGACATCTCCACCAAAACTGGATTTGATGAGAAACTTATTTTTAGCTCTCCGTATGGCTGACTTTAGATGGCTCTCGCCATTACAAGGCACATTAGTTTTTTGCCAGAATATTTTTATCATAGAAGCAGGCTTAAGGCCAATCACACTCCATGATTTTATAGTGAAGTATCTTTGCCTTTTAAAAAGTCTCTCTTCAGCTTCATTATTTCCCCATTGTCAGCTTCAGTGTTACTGTCATACATTCAATTCAATCAAAAACACTTCTAATGTGTTTTCTTTTAACATCTATTTTGTAAGATCTATTCGGTATGACTATTTTAATTCTCTATAAAATCCACAAGCCCAAACAATTTTGCATACTTTGAAATTTACGATAAATACTGCGCTAATACTGAGAAGTATGTCTGTCCATAGACAGCACTGAAAATGTTTTCCCTATTAACCCCATTAAAAGTTTTCCTGATGCAACTTTTCTAGTGAACTTTATGCTCGGCATGCTTCCTGAACGTGTGTCTTATACTTAGTTCACCATTTTTTTAGTGAAAATTTATAACTGATTACACATATTTATGCTAAACAATTTAAGTCTTTAAAGCTTCCATTTATTTATATAGTTCTTGCTAAATTATGTATCATAAACTTTATTTTCTAAAACATTCTTTTGCACATTAAAACTACAAAAATGAAAACAAGATATGGCTCAAAGTCATGGTTTATCAACAGTCTCAAGGAAGCCAAAATTGTGGTGTCTAACTCAGTTCAAAACTGGTCATTCTAAATGGTTCTGAGGCTAAGTTTTCAGCCTTAGACAGAAATATCAAATCTATCTATAACTCTTTCTGAAACCTATTATCAAATGAGAAAAATTTTCCTAGCTGATTCTCTTATCTTATGGGGCTTTGACACTTGAATCAACTAATAATTGCAGCTGTTTCACATAAAAGGTCAGTTTTGACAAAAGTCCCTTTCACATAGTGAAATACTCTCTCGCTGTCAGGCTAAGGCTGTATGCAGCAAATGCAGTTATACCAGCAGGGGTAGCTTTGGATGGGTCATAAGCTACATAGGGCACTGGGGGCAACTGTTAAGACATCTTTGCCTTAAATTGTTTTCCTAATGATAAATACACAAACTATAACAAAAACAGTCACGAATCTATATGGCAGTCACTGCATCAGTGAAGTAACAATAAGCTCTCGGTACCACGCAAACCAGAGTACATGAAGAACAACACAGGGTCAATGGAGACTATGTAAAAAAAATATCTCATGGCAGGTAACTAGTCAGAAGAAGATAGACCAGAATAGTGAGCTTCATAAAAGCTTGATTAAATGAGCATTAAATACTAATGCATATTTCTCTCCATTTGAGGTTGAGAAATAAACTCTATACACAGATATTTTCTTCTTTAGTCCATAATGATAAATTCATTGTTAAAGTATCCTTTAATATCACTTAAATTAGTTGAAGTACTTCTACGAGTTATATGAGCACTAACGTGTCATTTTAGAAAAGAGTTGTTGAATCACAGAGACAAGAATCCAACTCACCATACACTTTTCTGAAGCATGCATATGTTTTCTGTGACTAAGACTTAAGCCATTAAATTAAGTGCTTATTCAAATGCCTAGTATATTAGTATGTTGCATTATATAGGTATGGGGAGGGAGGAGGAGGGGAAGAACCACATGCAGCTATTATACAAAAAGGAATAAGCGATCATTTGGGGATGATTCAGTTCAAAGGAGATGAAGAATGGTGGAAGGGAGGAGAGTACATCGAATGGAGGATATTAGTTTTTATTTTTTCAATCGCATTTTGTTGGCCAGGTAAGAATGCCAAACAGCATGACAAAGAAGGAGAAAGTAAAATTATGAAGCATCTGGAGAACCAGATATTTTTCCTGAACAACGGGGTAAAACAGGAGTAGGAAGAATACTTGGGAGGTGGCACAAGGACATAACAGAAGGAGAAAGGATATTAAGATAGAACTGAAAATCCCAAGAACAGAGAAAAGAGCCAACATTTGTTGTTTATTTTTGTTATTTACCTTATTTTGAGAGAGCAGTAAGAATCTGAAAATGCTATTTGGGGGGTTTATTAGTCTAGCAAAAGTGCTAGAAAATTGCCTAATTTATTGTTAAATATAGTAGACAAATGTTCCAGAGAAAGAGAATATTTGACAATTCAAAACATTAGAACAGACATCCAGTGAGAATTTAGGATTCATGATAAATAAAACAGTATCACAGAAACAAGAGCTGTAGCCATTAAAATGGATGACCAACAAGGAAGATCAATGATCAGACATCAGAAAATACTGTAGTTGAGGCTAGTAAATGAGAAATAGAAGTTTCCAAGAAAAAATGTAGTATGGCACAGTTATAAAAATCAGAAACTTTTAAGAGACTGACCTAGCTAAAATCAAGAAACATGAAAATTTTAACGTTAAAAGTAAAAATGGGGGGAAGTGCATAGTATCAAAATAGTTGTACAAAATGTATGATTTTTTTAACTTTTTAAGAAAATGTTTAATTATAATATAAAAAAATGGAAGTTCACAAATATATTACTTGGTTTTAAGATGTGCGGGCAACCAGGTAACTCTTACGGTTTATGCTTCCCTGGAATATACAACTATTACCTTTCAGTACACTAAATAGAAAGGTTGCATATTAACTAACACATCCTTGATTATTGCATTTTAAAGTATGTAGGATTTATTTTAATACTAATTCTAATTCAATGAATGCCACCAACAGATTGCAAGATGGGTCATTTTCACTGCTGGGTGTAAAAGAATTACTGAGAAAGCTGACAGGAAAAGCATATTAGAAGACAGTTTTGTACATTTTACTAATAATTCCAAAGTAACATTTATTAAGAAATAGTGCTATCTGTACATATGGCACCATTGGAAATCTCAGGGTCTCTCCTGTGAAAAATATGATAAACAGCTAAAAATTTGATCTGATGCTTTGCAATAAAAAGACATTGTTTAAGTATTTGAATACCAAACTGTCACTGAAAAAAGGCATTTTTAATTAAAAAAAGCTAATGCAGTTAGCGCGTTCATGGATCCATTATTCAATGGCTCTCCAGAATGAAAGGAGGGCCCTTCAATAGCATCCGAGGCAGCCACTATTAAGCACCATCACCCACTGAAATAAATGTGTCTCCTGGAGCGTTGAAGGTAGAAATAAAGACTTGGCAGCCTTAGTTCATTAAAGTATCCAATATTTTCTGGGACCACTAATTTCCATTCCTAGTCCTATCTCTTCAAGCAGCGATCAGAAGAACTTAAAGACAAATTTGCCAAAAGCTCTGAAAGTCATTGGTTACCATTAAGCAATTTCCTCACACAATCAGACTGCTGAGATTTATTTTTAGCCCAGCGTTTAAGCAGAGAATTTGAAGAAAGATTTCTGTCTACATTTGCCATGATTTAATTGCTTCAAGCTCTAGATTAAGTTCTATCAGACAGATATACAATGTATTCCATAAGTATTAAATTTCCAGTAGCCATATTAAGTAAAAAGGAGTAAAATTTAGTTATTCTTCCAGTCATACATATTTTATCATACATACAACATATGTACTAATCTATATTACATTATGCAATATTTAACATAGTGTATACAATTGTACTGTCTTCCAAAATTAATGTGTTTTACATTTGCAGCACAGTTCAATTCTAACTAGCCACATTTTGAAAGCTCTATAGTAACACATCTAATAGCTACTATCTTAGCCCAGAAATTGATGCTATCCTTTATATCCACTTCATTATTTTCTTATTATTCATCAGATCAGAGTATAATCAGTAGATGAAACACTGGAATAGCTACAGGTAAATTCTCTAAATAGAAGGCTGTAGCGGCAGGATGGGAGCATAGCAGCAAGGTTCGGGATGGTTCTGGGCAGACGGGTCAAGGAAAGGGAATCTCTGAGCCCTACGTGGCTTTTCATGCTTTATTTAGTAGAGGTGGCCAGGTACATGGTAGGCAGGGGTGTGGGGGGAGGAGAGGGGGGGACCGGGAGGCTGGCAGGCCTCCCAGCCCCGGGGGCATCTCACCCTCTCGGCTGCTTTCTTCTCTCTCTGCTGCTGCTCCTTCCTGTTGGTCGGTCCCGTTGGTCGATCCTCACAGTTCTGGCGTCCTCATGACGCCGCCCATTTATGCCAGTATCCAACACAGGTGCGCCCACTTGCGCATGCTCACCCTGGAATGCTCGCAGCACCTCAGGTGTCCATCATCACAGTGATGGGAGGGTGGAAATACCTGATCAACCTTTACCCTACAAAGGCATAGATATCTATTGTGTGAAATTTTGTGTACATAGAAACATTTTATCAAAAGTTATAAGGCCAAAATTAGATGATTGCTTATAGCAATCACATTTCATCAGCAATAGCAATAAAATGCTGCTCTAAAATGCTGTTAATTTACCTTGTTAAATAAACACAGAATCAGAGGATATTTTAGAATCAAATTTTGGATCCTGAATTAAATGGATTGTGTATCAATACTGATCTAATTATATATTAAGATACAATTACCTTCTGCTTTTTATCATCAGAACCTCTACCTCAATTTTCCTTTTTTAATTATTAAAAGTCTTTCTTTATAGATAAATTACAAAGTTATGCTATATTTCTTGCCTATTTTTCCCTTTCCACAAATCCTAAGAAAATCTCAAGGTTTAAAATAGTTTAGTTATATTTTTCCTTTTAATATTCTATAGCTTAAAATTAAAATGTCATTTTCATTGATTTAAATATTCGAGAGTTATAGATTTATATTGCCAAATTTTAAATTCTGTGTATTTTTGTACTTATTTATCTATAATATGAAATTTAAAAAAACTCAGAAAACAAGGCTAAGGTCAAAAAAATGAGTGATCATTGTTTCATCAATCTGTAATTAGACTGCTTTTTTTCTAAAGTAAGACTCTACTGTCCTGCAAGTTAATTTGGGCTTATCTCCAAATTTTGTGTGCACAGTATTTACTAAAAAATAAAAAATAAAAAATAGCAACCTAAATATCAGGATTTATTTATTTGTGGGTTTTTTTTTGCACCATCACCTCAGTTCCTTGTGCTCTTTCTGCCCTCATCCCCTTCCCTCCCTCCCCCTACACAAAAAGTCTTTCTGATTTGTCCTTGTCTTTTTGTTTTTGTTGTGTTGTATTTTGGTTTTGTTTTTCATTATTATTATTCTTTCCCTTGGTCTCTTATTTGGTTCCCTTATATTCCTCAGGATTTAAACAATTATCCATATTTTTAAATTATATTCTCATTCTAATTTTCACTTGTTTTTTTTTAATTCATCATGAAATCATTTCAACATGTTCCTCCCAAATGCAGTACATATTTTTCAGATCCAGTACTCAGTATCAGGCATCTCTATCACTGACTGTTTCTTCTTAATTTAACATAGTTTGTTTCCTCCCATCTTTCAAATGCTATGCCAAACATTTCTTTGAAAATTTGTCCCAGAGTCCTCAGCATAGAGTAATCCCTCCTACCTCTGATCTTCTCTACTATATAATTACTTAAAAGTTATTTCAGCTGGGATTTTAAAAGAATCTAAAGGAAAAACGACTAACTTAAGGAAGTCCACTGTTATGGAAGGATAGACCATCACCACAGACTTTACGGTTTAATAATCATACTCAGACAAAACAGGAACAGAATGTAGGAACTTCAGTAGAACTATGAATATTTTAACCTCTTAACAAGTCTAAATTTCAACTGAATCCTGAGGTTCGATTCACCAAAATCAACACTCACTTGTTACTTAGCTATTTGTAAATGGTGGATAGTGGAGATCTAACTTAAGTACACCAACCAGAGTTTACTGGAAATAAGGCATCCAGAAATACTATCACACTAATGCAGAAACAAATGTTCCTTTCCCAAGAACCTGAAATGGTGAGGGAGAGGGGGAGGGG
The DNA here is from genome assembly GCA_019455555.1 of Galemys pyrenaicus. Taxonomy (NCBI): domain Eukaryota; kingdom Metazoa; phylum Chordata; class Mammalia; order Eulipotyphla; family Talpidae; genus Galemys; species Galemys pyrenaicus. The sequence continues at coordinate 6,095,478 of JAGFMF010012288.1, read as the reverse complement.
GAGGGGAGGGGAGAGGAGAGGAGGGGAGGGGAAAGGAGGGGTGGGAGAGGAGGAGGGGGAGGGGGAGGAGGAGGGGAGGGGAGCTGAAAATAGCTGATAAATCCACATTACAATAACATATTGTACATTTTCAATAACAGAGTTATTACAATAACTCAATATTACTGAACTGTTTGTGCTTCATGGTAACTTCCTATATGCAAGGTATCTTTCCCAATAAAGCAAACTTGTGAAGTTTTATATTTGAAAATTTATATGATACATAATACATAAAGGATTCTAATTGTTCTATTTCCCATCTGTATATTAGTGCCATTTTTCACTATACTATATTATTTTATACTATATTAATTTATACTATATTATATTTTATACTATATACTATTTTTACTATATTTCTATGTATATTAATACTATATTTTACTATAATATGAATGTGTTTAAATTAATCTGTATACATATATACATATTTTCACATAATTTTCATATTGACTTTTTGCTATATCTCAGTTTATTTTAGTTCAAACCTTTAAAGTACATGTTCTGTACAAGGTACATGCTACACTTTGAAGCAGAAAGAAAAAAATGTCCCTCCCTCAGGTCTATGCTTCCATGTTTTATAGTTTAGGAAATAATTACTATAATAAATCATGGTCTAATAACATCTTGTATTTTAAAATGTCACTGATTTTGTTTCTGAAATTTAGAAGGCCTAAAGATTTGAGAGACATCTTTATCAAAGCATAAAGGGATAGAGGGGTCAAAAATCTCTTGCAAGCAAACACCTAAAGTTTGTTTTCATCTTCACAGCACAAATGGGGCATTATTTTCTTAGTATTATTAGTTTTATGTACATAGTTAGCTATAAATTATATCAATTCTAGTTATAGTCCCAGAAAAAGTTCACAAATTATATCTAGCATATAATCACTTTTTTATTTCTAACTTAATAAAGCCAATTTTAAAGAAATCTTTAGATCACACTTTGCCTTTTCACTGAAAATTATTTGTTCTTTTGTTTAACTAATGTTTGAATACCTGGTTTGTATAAACGATAATACCACGCATTTCTAGGACTAGAATCACAAGAAATATATTGTGCCTTTGTTGCCAAACCAGAACCTCAGAGAACCAGCAACAGATGATGAAGACATTTGTTTTCATCAAAGAAACAGATGATGAAGACATGGAAAATCTCAGAATACCAGGAGGAAAAGGGTTAAGACTGCTCATAAGTCTTAAAAGTTTCAACTGAATCCTGAAGTTTGGCTGACAAAAATCAAAACTCAGTTGTTATTTAGCTATTTGTAAATGGTGGATAGTGGGGAGCTGCTGGAAATACACCATCTAGTCTTTAATAGAGAGAGGTTAGGATACTTTACTGATTCACTGGAGTTATGTTTCTTAGGACTTTATAGAGGATAATTGCTTCATTAATTTAGTTTTGAGCTCACTGTATTTGAAGAGGTAATGTGAAGTATATAAAGTTAATCATCTAGAAATATTAGCACTGATTTTTATTTTTAATTTACAAAGCACTTTCCTTAGTATTTCTCTATCATACTGACAAAAACTTCTGAGGTTAAATATTTCCTTCCAGCCTTCCATCTGAAATTAATGGTAGAGTTTAATATTTATTATATCACTATAAGCATACCAGGCTGGAAAATAAGATCATAAATCATTGTCACAGATAAGAAGTTACCTGTGAATCACAACTAATTTATGCAAGATTTCCTCTGCAATTTGGTAACTAAAGTATAAAAGACTTGGCATTTCCAAGAAATAGATGAAAAGAACGTGCAGAAGAGCAGAAATACTGCATTATTCAGGTGATTAAGAAAGGGTTAACTTTCTTGTTGACTTTTAATCACAATTACCTGCAGTTTCAAGATTTGTCACACCACCAATGAGATATGGTTAAATAGCCATATAAGTGTTATTTTGGTTAACTGCTTATTGTGATTCATTAAAATAAGTGACATACACTTACTTTCGCAAACACCTAAGAATAAAGGTATGTCAATGACTTCAAATAAATGTTACTCTAAGTACAAACCTATTACAAGCAGGTGTTTCTAAATCTTTTCTTTTTTTAAGATTTATGTTATTTATGCATATAAGAAGAGGTGGGTGCAGACCAGCAGTGTGTGGGGTGAGAGGATTCACCAGAGACAGAGTGGGGAGCAGAACAGGTGGATTTACTGAAATACACTGATGACGGGAGCAGCGGGTGAGGCAGGAGCAGTCTGCTGCACAATGTGGGTCAGCTCCCTGGCTGGGGATCGAACTTGTGCCGTGGTGACTCTGAACAGCTTCACAGTGCTGCTCCTTAACCCCTTGTGCCACCAGGGAGGCCTGTTCCAAATCTTAACAAAATGGCAGTAACCATTCAATTTTTATTCTTAATGCATTCTTAGAGTGAAATATTTTATATTATTAAATTCAGTTTAATAACATTTTAATAATGGGACATCTAAGCACAAATCCAATTTTGTAATGAAATTACACATATGGGACTCGGAGCTGCTGGATTTGCCACTGGCTTTTCCACATCTGCTATTACTGCATTCCCCCTGATACTTTCATCTCTGTACAAACTCATCTCCCTGCCTGATACTGGAGGCAGCAATGATAGAAGTCACTGTAGCAATGGGAGGTCCAAGCCTGTGGGGACTGGGGAACAAGAGTATGGAAGCACAAAGGCACCCACCATCTTCCAAATTCACTACCTGAGCTGCAGAGATGCAGCACTAATCTATTGCTGTGCAAGAAGCTTTTCCAAAACTTAGAAAACTGAAGGCAATCATGATCTCTCAGTATCCACTGGACATGAGTTCAGAAAGGACCCATGGAGATGGATTCTTTTCCACAGTGTCTAGAACTGCTGAAAACTCAAAATCCAGGCTGAAGACAATTGAAAGCTCTTTACTCACATGTCTGATCATGGGGTGATAGGCAGCTTGGGTTCTAGTTGGAACTGGCAGCCAGAGGAATACCCCAAGTGCTTTTTCCAGGCCAACAGCAAGCCTCACAAGGAAAAATTAGCCAGTTAGAAGCCATAGTTCCACTTCTGGCTGGACCTCAGAAGTTTGGTATCATGCAGCTACATTTCATTGGTCAAAGAAATCATGAAACTCCACCCAGTTTTCATGCCAGAAACATAAACCAAACCTCTCCAAAAGGCATGTCAACATTACACTCTCTAAAATGCACAAATACCAACATGCTAAGCTTTTTTAAGATTGTTTGGAAACTATCGAAAAACCTGAATTGCCCTAGTCATTAAAGTTCAGAAACACAAGCTGAACTTAGAGTTCCCTCAATGCTGTGTGAGCACTAGGCTGTTTGCTCTTCTACCTCAAGTTCCCCAAGCTCTCCTACCCCCAGAAAAATCATTTAGTAATGCTGAAGGCTTAATGAAAGTCACATTTTCAAATCATGCATTACAAAAGAAGTTGAGACAGTGTTTCTCAGCACGGGATAACCTATTTTTGAAAAACGAGAAATGGCAATTACAAGTGATGAGAGTTTCAGGACTAGATACTGTTGGTATGTGATGATGCTGTAACCTTAGATCCTATAAACTGCCCTATTTTTCTGGTAAAACAGCCATTCCCTGGGCTGGAGGAAACTGAATATGAAATTCTATACAGAGTACTATTATCATGATTGTCTTGGGGCTGTCATAGTCATCATCACAGGCAAATCGGCATTCATGTAGCCTTGACTAAATACTTTACAGATTTGCATGCTGAACCATTTAAAAAGCTACAGCTATGTTTCTGACAGAAAACATAGAATACATCATAGTAACAAGGATTCCACAATTAATATCATATAAAGACACAGAAACCAAAAATGAGGAGTCAAGGACAGACTGGGGACACCTGGTGGGGAGGGGAGGGGGAGGGTTGAGGGAAGATGGGAGCACGAGG